>CM031234.1:86846067-87206025 GCA_018340775.1 Taxus wallichiana var. yunnanensis
TTTTTGTTGTATCTTGCATAGTATTGCTACCACAATCCTGCTAGAAATTACATAGCCAAGATCATATCTCTTGTGCTATCTCTCTTATACTTGCATTGCAACCATACTGCTTTCAGGCTACCATTGCTCAAGCATCTTCTCTTGCTGCTTTGTTCTTGCATTTCGAATTCCTTGAACTCATATGAACACACAAAGAATGAAAGAACAAACCGAGGAAAAACTACTATAAAGCTAGATTTACCTTTGTTATATGAATTCAATGTTGGATTTTTTGTTTGATTTCCTTCATTCTTGCAATTTATCATGGTTACATCACATCAAATAGAGTAGAAATCAATTTCCTTTCATTTGCAAGTAATTAGTTAATTTCCAAGAGGGTTTGAATCTTTCATAACAATCCCCAGTGATGGATCCTCTTCTTCCTATCCTTGTGGATTTGAAGGAGAGAATATCTGTAGGAGGTTGTCTACATATCATAGATCATTTGGAAAATTTCTTGTTTTAAGTTAGTTTAGTTTCAATACACTCAGCATAGGTGAATAACCACATTGGGTTATCTCGCTTGTTTAGTTTTAGTGTAGAAATATTTTAATTATTTAGAATAGAAGAGAATTGTTGTTTGGGATTGTAATGTTTTAGTTTTGTGATTTGTTTAGATTAGTTTCCTTTCATCGATTGCAGAGATTGTTAATTTCATTCGATTTACATGGATTCTTTGAACTAGTTTAGGACTTAGATCCAAGCTATGCAAACAAACCATAGGAAATTTATGCTACTTGTTCATAGCCTCTAAATCTCCCCTTTTCCAACTCAACTACCAAGAGATCACACTACCAAATATTAGTCACTAATCCTCCTATATTTATCTACCCGTAAATTCAACATCGACTACTACTCCGCAAGACCTCGGGGTTGAGTGTGGTTTAAGGTTGCATGTCAACTTTCATCCGTACAGTCTCTCATGTGACCTTTCTTTTCTCGGCAGAGTGCTAAGTCATTTTCCAAGATTACATGAGAAAATGCCAAGTGTCATCATCCTACCTAGGGCACATTTTTTGTCCCAATTTTCCCTCTTGTACATGGGATAGAGGGATCAATGGAGAAAAGAAAAATTTCCCCTCCTTTAGCCCCTTTGTAGGTTCACTATGTGACCCAAAATGTAACCCTCAACGTGCCTAAGCTTGTTTCTCACATTTCCCTCTCATTTCACCATGTTGTGACACATGGAATGATATGAAGGATGGAACATTTTCTTGTCCCTCTTGTCTTGGGATAGAGAGGACATTGGGGAAAAGACAATGCACCCCACCCCTAGCCATTCAAACCTAGTTTTAAAGATAACCTTTTCTCTTTCTCCTAAACTTAAAAATAGATTGGCATGTTGCTTTAAAAACCCAAACATGATTGTTTTACCTCATTCCTTCACCAAATCGACTCAATAACCCATTTTTGATAACAAAATTCTCCGAATACCTAAAATTTTACAATTTATATTTGCAAAACCATTTCAGGGGAAGCCGTGAACATGAAAACGAACAAAAACTCATAACTCTCTAACCGACAGTCAATTTCTTGTGAATTTTTCATGGAAGATATCTATACCAGTGCCTTCAAGTAAATATTATTGTAAGGAGGGTGATTACCTAGATTTTATAAAACAACAAGCCCTAGTTTTGTGCCACATATGTTACTTATTTAAATTCCAATCATTCCGTAAGATGGATCAAGATGAACATTTGAGCATGAGATCCTAGAGATGAGCCAAATCTAATGAAAACATTTTTAATAAAAAAAAATGAGGAAAGTTCCATTTATAAAAATAGTAAGTATTTTGTGTTTCCATTTACTATAAATAGAAACCATATAAAATAGTAAGTTCTCATCATTCATAATACTCAGAGAACAATTAAGATGACAAACTAAGCAATTTTTCCCAAAAAGTAGAAAAAGAAAAAAAAAGAAAAAAGTAGCTTTCTAAAAATGATAAAATGACATCAAAAAGGTATCCTCATTATGTTATGAGATTTAAGAGATTTAATTTTAGCAGAAAATAAAAAAGCAAAAAAATCATCCTGTAACTCCTACTTACTAAAATAGAAAATTTCCGTTTCAACCATCCAAAATAAAGAACCATCCAAAATAACAATCATTCAAAATATTAAGTTCTTAGCATTTATAATAATCAAAGAATAGTGAAAATGAAAAACTAGGCATGTTTTCTAAAAAAGCAAAAAATTTACAAAAATATAAAAGCGAAAAGTAAGTTTCCAAAATGATAAAATGGCATCAAAAAGGTATCCTTGGTATGTTAGGAGCTTCAGGAGATTGAATTTGAGAAAAAACAAAAACACATAAAAAAGAACCCCTAACTCCTACTTACTAAAAATAGAAATTTTCCATTTCAGATTAGAAAGTTATATTCTTTATTTTCTCTCGTCTTGTTGGTTTTTGACATCATGAAATTCAATTTTTCTGGTCTAGATCCTATTTTGACCCTAACATTAGAATATCTAGATGTGGGTGACAATGAAATTTCTCTTATGGACTTAGAATATTTGAATAATTGAATGCTCGAGGCCCTAGAGAATTGATAGAAGACAAAATTTTCACGAGTGGACCAGATGTATGTTGCAGGAGATCACCTGTATCCTTTTAGAGCATGAAATTGGTGCTGGTATTTTCCCAACATTATAATATGGACACAAGAATAATAAGGGCCAATGATAATTCAATACTTGCAGTGCTCACTCCAAAAGGAATTTTACACTATATGCAAATCCCCACATGGAACAACATGGTCATCATCATGAAGGAACTTTCATAGGGTGAATGGTCAAAAATTGACTCCTATCTCTAAGGTATCACACTAGGGTAATATTTGAAAGAAGTAAGGAAGCCTTCTCGTGTACTAAATACTTGGTCTATGCATGAATTTCATGAAGTATTTTTAGATGCAATCATCCTAATGAGTAGGATAATGAGAGAAGATACCACGAAGGATTTTTAAGATTAGATGGTGCACTTCATACTTATAATAATTGAGGGTAAACATATGATTGAATGGGGATATATAATCAACGATAATATCCATTATCATGTGCTTCAATTTTAGGTCACCAAGAAATTCATAATGACATCACACTTGGTATATGCTCTCGTGAGTACGAGATCATTCAAAGACCTGAATCTCACACAAAATGCTTCTCATAGGGATACTTAATTTGAAATCTACCCATAACTTACTGTAAAGGATAGAAACCATAATTTTTTAAGGGTGAATGATGCATTCACCATGTTTGTCATACAATTGTTGGAAGGAAATCCTGAGTTGAGATTGTCCCCTCAAGATGATTCATTGATCAAGAGATACAAGTCTTATTTCACTTAGTTTTATACCTTCTATTACATCATAGTCTCAGTGGTTTTACCTTTCTCCTCATAGGATTACAAGATACCTCAATGATAAAATAGTGATATTTGAGCTTTGTAGGCAACTTTCTCATCTCACTAAGAAAAATCAAGAACCGGAAAAAGAGAGGTGTGTCTTTTCCTATCTCTTTGGAATGTTTCTCATGCAATACTTTTATTGATGCTTCAAACATTGAATATTTATTTGATCCTTTAAACCTCTACTCATACACACCAAGGGAATATTTTGACATTTAGAGAAACCTGAAATGTTCCATCTTCCTAATTTGCACCATGTTCCACAAATCAAGGATTATTAGGTGAATTGATCTAATGATCTTGAGGTTAGGAAGTGTGACCACATGAGAATGACAATTGGAAAAATGAGAAATTTAAAATTTTATTGGTTCAAGGATGGAGTGGAAGATGATGAAACTGAATTGTATGATCTTGAGTATCAAGCGGTGAAAGCTTCACCCTTGCCACATGTCTCTTGGAGCATTTGAGAATCAAGGGATATCAATGAACGAACTGAGGAGGTAATTTTAAGAGCCAGGAGTGGTTCAAGAATAAAAAGATTAAATCATTAAATCAAGAGGTCTCCGGACTATCGAAGGTAACCATCTCATCACTCAATACCTAATGAAACTGAGAAAACCTCAAGCTCTACTCACTCAAGCGAGATCTAAAAATAAAGTCAATGGAATTTGAGGTGATGCATTATAGGAGGCTGAAAAAGAAGGAAAAAATAACCTAGGATCTTATAAAATGTTTGGAATAGGGAGAAATTGATCCATCTCACCCATCAATCCCTCAATGGTCTCCAAGTATCTCCTCTTCTGTAGCTGCACCAACTCAACCAGTGCAAGATGCACCTTCTCACTCAGAGCCAGAAATAACAATCATGCCTAATGTTGAGCCTAAAACAACTAAAATATTCCCATGGGTGTAAGAGATGATTGGAGGAGAGACCCACATGGTTCAACAAGTAGTGGTTCTATATTTTCAAGCCATATCCATGATGGTGAAAATGAAGAAAGGAAAGAAATCTCAAGTTTCTTCCCACTTCTTCAGTGGTGCTTCAAGAAATCATTATGTGGAGGTAATTTGTGAAAGGTAATCAGTCCTATCAGTTAGATGACCCCATCCAACTATGAAATAAGAACCATTCTTCTAGGTCTGGAAACACACGAGGGAGATGTCCACATGTTCAAATAATCTACCACTCATCTTTTTGTAAGAAATGAAGAGTATACAGGGAAAATTGAACAAATAGAAGATCATGTAAGAACCCTCACCTCATATGTGTAAAAATTCATGGATCTAAATTAAGTTCCATCTGTTCTTGCTAAGGAATTTAATCCCATTAGTAGCTTCGATCTAGAATCTATCAGAAAGACTCAAGGCTTCATAATGCAAGGAAGGGAAAATGATAAGTGGGTGAGAAATATTCTTGAGAAAGGTAGGAATTTACTTCTTGATATTCTCTCATTGTTTGAATACATGATTGCAACTCCAAAAAGGTAAGGATGACCAGAGATGAAATCGAGAAAGAGAAAGAGCATTGGGACTAGGTGTTTCCATTGGTAACGAAATGGGAAAAGTCAACTCTTCTGTACTTGTGGGAAAAAATGTATTTAGCTCCGCATTTAAAAACTTGTCTCAAGTTTGGGCTAGAACTATTGTTTCTTGGTACGAAATGCTAAATCATTCTCTTGATGAATTGGAATCCTATGAGGAACATACTTCAAAGATGTAGGAAGATATCAATGTGGAAGTATAGAAACTTGGAGTACCTATGGTGGATGAAAACACTTTAGTGGATGATCTAGTGAAACCATTTGAAGAGTTGGTTAAGGAGGCCAAAGATCCATTTTCTTTCAATGAAGACACACCAAAATATCTTGAAGAGATTATATCATTTATATACAACACCATAAAGGAGCATCAAACATGGTTCACGAAATGAAAAAATATCAATGCTACCTCTAAGTTGAGATTTATACACATTCCTCAAGATGAGAAGGTTTCCCCTGCATGCAACTTATTACAAGTAAGGATTTCAAAGGGATTGAGATATTTCTAGAAGAACTCTCCAAGAGTCCATCAAAAAGTGAATCTCCATTGGCAAGTGCATCATCTTCATCCAAGTAGCTATCTTCTCTCCTCTCTCTTTCCCACCCCCTTCCTCTCTTCTTTCATGTTCTATTTCTTTATTGGGGGTTTACTTTTCACTTTTGTATTATTCATTAAAATGTGATCTATAGTTATACTTTGTAATGAGTTTCCTCCAATTAATAAAAAGGGACTCAATTTCTTTCCTAGGAATATGAAAGGTCACATGTTGTAAAGGTTAGTGAAAATTCATGTGGGGGTAGGCGAAGATTCATTTTAAAAACTATATATTGTAATGACTTCCTCATTTCAAGGGGTTGTTAATTTTGTGAGTTCATGAGTAGATAACTAGTGCACTACAAATAACAAACAAAGATAACATTTCCTCTATTTCATTTTCATATGTTTTTTTCTCTCTCTCTCTCTCTACAACTTTGTGAACATGTCAATATTACATGACCAAGAAGAGTGTAAAAGATTTTGATGAATGAATGAATGAGATTTTATGTTCATGGTTCATTTTGTCTTGTCATAACTAGAAAAGTTATTTTTCTTTATAAATTGTGTGTTGATAAACTCTGGTTAATACTTGTAAGAATATGCTTAATCCTACTTGTAGGATTAACCCCTCTCTCTAAATTATCACTCCCAATATCTCACCTTCCTTGCAAATTCTTCCCTTACATGAGGTGCATGATTTCTCTGTAGGTGTAGTAGAGTGTGTCTGTGTGATCTATAGCATATTGGCTAACCAAATAGTTTTTTTTACATACAATAAAGGGAGCCTCCCCTTTTCCAAGCAAGAGGGATGTAGTCCCAGAGTGTTGGTGAAAATCAAATAATTTGTCCTAGTGATAAATTATTTTACCAAAAAATTGATAATAATACAAGAAAGGGGTGGAACCAAAGGGTGGGTAATATGGAATTACATGCGGTATTCTCTTGATTCAAATACATAAAGGAAAGTGATAGTAATTATGACCAAACAATTTGAACAATAGGAAAGAATATGCAACCTTTGATAGTGGTTAAAAGGATGAAAGTGTTATGGGGATATGGGAGGAAGAAATTGATGACTTGCTAGGGTTTTTGAGAACAGAGGAATTGAGCTTAAAACCAATTTAATAAACCTATAAATATTCTCTAGTGAGGATGCAACATGTAGTGAAATTGATGAGCCTTTGGTTCTTGAAAAATATCATGAAAAATGGAAGGTATCACAAAGGCATCCACCCTGAATTTGGGCATACTTAAAGGTTGGATTAAAGAGACAATATCCATGTTATCTTCTATTTAGGGGTCAAAAATGATAATCTAACGAGTGAATATATGCTAGAAATGATATTTATTGGATCTAATTTAAAAAACAAATGGTTTATTACGAATATTATGTGATCCTTTCTAACTCTATCTATCTTTAGTTGGAGTCAATTTAAAATAATAGGTCCAATTCATTCGATTCAATACATACTTGTGTATGATGCTTACGTGAAGGTTTCAAACTTGGCTTGGAAATAATTAGTTTTAGTTCAAGCACTTTCAAGATATTGACCATAAAATTTTGTTTCCAATATTTGATTTGTCATGCAAGATAGGGTTGTATGATGTTGAGTTCTTACATAGATTTTTAGATTATTATGTTTCCTTATTATCTAAAGATGTAGTCATTTTTATGCCCTTTCAAAGAACAAGTAAATCCCATGCTTGTCGACCTATCACCTAGTGGGTCTTGGGCACTTACTCAGGCATGCGTGGGCACCGATCCCCTCCCTTGTGTGAGTTGTGTGAGAATCCATTATTTATGATGTATTCAT
This sequence comes from Taxus wallichiana var. yunnanensis, assembly GCA_018340775.1. Taxonomy (NCBI): domain Eukaryota; kingdom Viridiplantae; phylum Streptophyta; class Pinopsida; order Cupressales; family Taxaceae; genus Taxus; species Taxus wallichiana. The sequence goes on from CM031234.1 coordinate 86,853,405, forward strand.
TCAAAACAAGATTCTAGACCAATGTATTCATTCGGATGATCCCTCCTTGTGTGAGTTGTGTGAGAATCCATTATTTATGAGAAGAAAATACATTATAGAAAACAAGATAGATAATGAATCATAAGAAAATCATTATAAAGGAAATGCATAGGGGTTTACACCCACTCATATGAAATATATATAAAATTGATCCATATAGATATAAGTAAAAATGGAACCACATATATTCATATTAAATATGTTTGATAACCACATTACATTTACATTGAGGCTAATCACAAATCCATATAATAGTGCAGACCAATGTCATGCATCAGAACTAGACTTAAGCCCTTCATAGTATAAAGAAAAATATTCAGACCCATCCCCTTGATACATCATACTCCTATAGATCCTCTAAACCCAACCCATAGAGCTCTCATAGTATTCCTACATAGCTTCACCTCTTTCCATTCTTTGTATCTCTCTTCTCTATCGGGCACTTGTATTTATAGCCTCAGCAAAGCACCACCATGCCTTTCTAAAGTTGTAGATCGGTTGCCAAGTGTCCAAGTGGTCCTCCATGGGAGCATGCTCCTTTAGACAAGATCTCTCATCCTTCACCATGATGACCTTCTAGGAATCTTCTATCATAAGGTATATTCCTTTCGTGGGCACCAAGTTTCCAGGCTGGCACCTTATCCACTCCGCATGTGCATTCGGGTCATGCTTTCCTCATGTTCTTCCCGATATGCCAAATATGGCTAAGTCCCAAAACCTTTGCTCTGCCTTGCACGCGTGCATGCCACTAGTTCTACTAAACCCTCCTAAAACCTTGTCTTGCACTCTTTTCACCTTGCATGCCCTTCTTCAAATAGGCCTTGTGCACCCATGCGCCTTCTTATACTTAGCCAATATTTTAGGGCCCAACATCACCCCACACTATGCCTATTCTCCACCCTCGGGAACATTTTCTCAATGAATAAAGAATGACTGTTCCTTGAATAGTTTGGGGAAAGAATAAAGGAATGAAGAATTTGGGAAGAATGAAAGAATGGGGAAACTATGATTACTTCTACAAGAGGAGAGGGAAATATTTCTTCAAGTCTTCCTCCAACTTATTCCAGTATGACCATTTTGTTCTGTTGAAAGAGGTCACCAGGGGGGCTCTCACCTCTTCAAAGCTTAGCCCTTCTCCTTGGGTATTCATTGTTTCCATGATCCCCTCCAATTGTTTTCCCAAATCCTCAAGCACATCCATCCTTCGAGTGATCTAGGGATACAACTCCTTCAACCGGTTTTTGATTGAGCCCCACAAGGTCTCAATAGCCTCTGATTTCTTCTCAACCTTGGCTAGAATTCTATCATGTTCCACTCTATTCCCCTTGTTCTTCTCTTAGAACTCCTTGAGCTCCATTCATGAGTGGTGACTAGAATGCTCACCACTCTATCTCTATTAGTGCAATTTTTCATAGGTGGCCTCAGTGACTTGGGTGGTGGATTTCACATCAATGAGGACTTTATTATACTAAGAAATAATTTCCACAACCTTCATCTTGTCCTCCTTTTCTTTGCACATTGATGCCTCTTCTATATAGATTCCAAGGCTAGTGGTCACCTTTCCATTGTGAGGACACAGGTCAAGTCCTCTAGGCACTCTAGGGTGGATCCATACTTCTGCACTTTGGTGGTGTCAGATCTAGATGCTTCAAGACAATGGCATCTGTGATCATCTCTACTTTCTTGTAAACCTCGCACACCCTTGCCTTCTCTTATTTTAACTCACACCTTAGTTGAGCACTGATTAGTTCCTCCCACTTTAAGTCCTTGGTTATTTCCTCAGCTCTCTTCTTCCTTCTTCTCCAGTTCTTCCTCTAGGAACTTCACCTTATCATTCCTCCTAAAGAGCCTAGCTTCTACTTCAACCAAAACCTTGTTCAGCGCATTGCAGATTTTTTTGTCTGATAGCCACTTTGAGTGTTTACCAAGGGTTGACTCCTTTTGACTCCTAGTACCTTCATTATTTCCCCTTGGCTTACTTTGAATTTTGGCTCATCGATGTGGGACTCAAATGCCCAAGAAATCATTTTCCTCATCGAGGGTATGCACCTTCCTCATCAAATGATGCCATAGCCAAGAGTTGCTCCATTGGTATGGTGCTTTGAAAGCGCACACACAACACCTTGTTTAGATCATCAATATAGCCCATCCCTAAACTTGTGATGCTTTTGCACTCTTTCTCCCCATGCGCATGGCCTTAGGAAAGCTTACAGCCAAACTGGGATCTCCTCCCATGCTGCCATATTCCTTTTCTACGCTCTCCTCCTCTACTTCCTTCATCACCATGTACCATGTCCATTTGCATTCCATTTCTTGCTCTACCAAGTCCTTGATGATTTTTTCTACTTCTTTCTCTGGCCTCATCTACCTATTCCTTTGTGAGGCTTGGGGTCCTTTGTTCTTTTGTAACTTCTTTACTTACCCCTTTGTCTTGAGCATCCTCCTCTTCCTTGTCATTCTTCCTCCTGAAAAAAGATGTACTCATTTTCTTCTTCCTCTCCTTCCTCCTCCGAGTCATGTACTTCAAATATGGGAGGGCCTTGAACTACCTCAAGTTCATCATCATCATCATCATCTTTTTCACCTCTATAGGCCTCCAAGCTCTCTGTACCTCTCGAGTCATCCTCCTTTGTCACCTTCTACTTCTTCTTGACAGGAGATTCTACTTCCTCTTCCTCCTCCTCTGGTGACTTCTCCTGAGTGATGGGTTCTTCATGCTCACGATGCTTCTTCTTCTAGAGTCTTTGCTTTCACCAGGGACTTCTTTCTCCATGTAAGTACTAGGCTTAGCGCTTGTCTCCAACTGCTTTACCACTTGTGTAGTCTAAACACTTGGTGCTTTCTACACCTCTTCTCTTTCCCTCTTCTTTGGCGTGGGATTCTTCCTTCTGTGGGGTCTTCAAGGATGGATACATCATTTTCCAAGTAAGCACCCTTTTTCAAACTTTGGCCTTATGTGAAGGTATATCCTTGTTGTAGCCCTTCCATGATTGGAAATGTTACAAGGCTTCATCATTTGTATCTCATGGGAGACATATCTCTCCATGTATGCATGCTTCTTGGGGTAGAATAATCTTCTGGTGTAGCTCTCTGTGGTCTTGATCCACCTCACTAAGGTCGAACCTTAGTCTCTTGGCCTCTTTGAACTATTTAACCCTGACTTGGAAGTATAACGTGGTGAAGGAGAAGGGTAGTTTGCACCACGGACCCATGTTTTCATCTGTCAACCTAAATCTGCCAATGTAGAAGTGTTGATACACTGAATTCTACCTCTCCTTTCATGAGCATGTGGGTAACTTCTCTGGAATCCTCCATTCCACCCTGAATGCATCCCTCATGTGCTTGTACCACTTCTCTAAGCATGCCTTGTGAGTGGTTGTCATCATGGTCTCACAAGTATATTTCATGAACCTCTTCGCGGGTGAGGGATCCTCTTCTAGGTACTCCCAAACAAACCTTTCCGGCCCATCGGGCACTCCGATCTCTTGAGAAAAAAATTGTGAGGAGGACATTTCCAAATAGTATCTTCTCACCTCTTACGCATGCATTGCTAATGATGATTTCATCCATGATGAAAGTAGAAAAGTTGTAGATGGTCCCCTCAGATATTTTTTGGCATACATTCAAGCCATGCCTTGTTCACTTGAGTCCATCTTTCTTGATCATTGAGCTTGGTTACCAAGCACGTGTGCCCATCCTCATCATGGGGTCTAGAATCTCTGTGATGTCAAAGTATCACGATCCTTTCTTGTAGTCATATGTGAGATATTGTTTCCTTGATGGCCTCCTTGTCACTTAGGTCATCATCAATGTTATCCCCCTCATAGATAAGGCACTGTGAACTTGGAAATCAACTAGGGAGTTATGTGCATCTTGCCCCCATGAAATAAAAATGGTCTTCGTGAATGCATGACATCAACCATTGATAGAGGCACTCAGGTTTTCCAAGTAGGGTAATTCATAAAGTTGTAGTAACCCTACCTTCTCTAATTTAACTTTTACTTTGTCATTTGTATATGGGCATGCCCTCTGGTGTCCTCTTGTTTGTTGGGTGAACCAACTCCAAAGCCATTTCTTTCTTTCTGTCATGTTGGTGTGATGATTATAGTCACTCACAGTCATTTTCCAAATGAGACTCCCATTCTTTTCCTAGCAATACCCCATCTAGGTATTGCATCTCTACATACCACTCTTCATTTGTGCTTGTGATGGATAGCCATTTGCTTCCCCTTTCCCTTTCCCTTCTACTTTTTAGGTGAGATGGTTTCTTTCTTTGGTGTCATTCTTCTAGTTAGGTTACACTTCAAACGTCTTCTCCTTTCTCTTCTCTACCACTTTATCCAACCCCAAGACTCAATCTTGTGAAGAAACCCTCCTAACACCATGCCCTAGCCATCAAACCCTAACTGGAACAATTCTTCCACAAGATGACACTTCTCAACAACTTCCTCCATGCCCGTGTACTCCTTTCCTACTAGTTTGTGGATCTACTCTAGTCACGTCCTCTTAGATTTCTTAAATTTTTCTTCACATAGATCACTTTTGGATGCCCTAGTTCATGAGAGCTCTTTTCACTTTATAAACACAAGGTAAAATAATGAAGTTCTTGACTTCTTATTTATAGCTTTTCCTTCTTTCTAGCATTAAATGTTATTTTACCTACCACCATACTTAACACTAAATGTGGCTTTTTCCACCAAGTTGGCCTTACACGCCTTCACTTACGCACCCAATCTTGTGTGAAATATTCTACAACCTTCTAGTGTGCAAACAATCCATCTGATAAAAGACTCTTACGTGTGTGTCAACAATGTCAAAGGCACTTCTTCTGTCCTTCACCTAATTTTTTCTCTCACCTACCTCATGTTGTTCTTTGCTTCTTCCTCCTCTATACATGGTTTCTCTAAAGTCTTATCCTGACACCAACCTTTTTGTCCACCTCTTCTTCCATGCTTCCTTCATCCTTGCACTTTGTATCCATCAACCGGGCCATTCACCACAACTTCTACTACCAGTTCAACTTGTATTACGGGCCTATACTTCATCACTCCACCCCACACTAAAATAGATGTGCGGTCCTCTGTGCATGCACAACCTTCAAAAATTAATGTGGTTACCGGTGCCCAAGGTGCAAAAAAAAACAAAAAACAAATGATGAGAAAGGGAAACACAAGAAAAGGAAATTACATAAAGGAAATTCTAAACTAACTGGCAATACTTTGCTTATTACAAACACCAAGAAGACTTATTTATAGTAGGGCTTCAGCCTACTCCCATTGAAATGGCCTAGAAATCTCATCCCATCCAGTGCTCTCAACTAGCACACATGCTTGAATTAAGGATGTCTGAGATGATATAGGGCCCCAACCAATGGAATTTCAACTTTATGGATGGCGCAAAAACTTGGAATCATATAACAATACCATCTTCCCAACCTCAAATTGTTTTTTTTTGATGTGGTGATCATGCCATGCCTTTTTGTTTAGCCTTTTCAGCCTTTTGACTCCACTTGGCCAATGATCATCTCTCATCCAATTTCATCAATTTTCAATCCTTTCCTCCAACACTTGTTCGTCATCCAATCCTCCTGCATGCATGCTATACGTAGAGAAGGTAACATGAATTCAATGGGTAGGACAACCTCCATGCCAAACACCAATTGAAATGGTGTGGCTTTATTCAACCTCTTGTAGGTTGTCCTATATGCCCATAGAACTATTGATACTTTGTCATCCCAATCTTGTCTACCAACGTCACAAATTTTGGTCAGGGTATGACTCAGTATTTTATTAAATGCCTTGGTAGTTCCATTTGCTTGTGGATGGTAAGGGGTAGTCTTATGATGAGCCACCATGAACTCTGCTAACAGAATCTTGATGGTCTCATTTAGGAAATGCATACCCCTATCACTAGTTAAGCTCAATGGGCATCCATACCTTGTAATAATATTTTCCCATAGAAACCTACATTGTTGTAGCCATTGTACAATCCTTGGTAGGCGTTACTTCTACCCATCTTGTCAAATAATCCATGTGCAAGTGATTACATAACATGTGATCCCATCCTATGTGTGGCTGGTGAAATGGGGCCTACAAAATCTATGGCCCACTTTTCAAATGGCTCTGTACTTGGAATAGGGGCAAAGGCATTTCATCCCTCCACCCTGGTTTTCCAAGGCACTGAAAATGATCACATGCCTTACAATACTCTTTTACAATCTTGATATAGGGTCTCCCACCATAACCCAACTTGTAATATCTTGCATGCGTGTGGCATCCCCTACATAGTGTCCACCTACACTTCCTCCATGCACCTCCTCCATAATAGCTAGGCACTCATGTTCTAGCATGCACCGACACAACACTTCATCACATCCTAGCTTGTACAAATCACCACTAACCAACATGTAGGGTGTGATGTATATGGCTAACTACTTCCTCTCTAATGCTTTCATCCCTTTTGGTGCCACACCCATTTTGAGAAACACCATAATATCCTCTAAGTCCAGGGCGCGTGCCATGCCCTAAACCTAAAGTTACACTTCTAGGCATGGTATCCTCAATGCTTTGTGCATCCTCTCTCTGAGTCAATTCTAGACAAGTGATCGGGTCCAGAATTACTCTTTCCTAGCTTGACAACCACTTTGTGAACTCAAATTCTTGGAATAACAGGACCCATCGACATATGCCCTTACAAAACAAGGGCTTGTTTACCAAGTATTTTAATGCCATGTGGTCCATGTAGAATACAAATGGTGTTTCCAGTAGATATTTCCTAAACTTGTGCAACACGTAGATCATGGATAGTGCTTCATGCTTCGGTAGTGGTGTAATTTTTTCTGCTTGATGTTAACTTTCTTACTTGCAAAACACAAGGGATGGTCAATAATCCCTTCACCAGGTTGTGCCAATACTGCTCTCAGGATGTACTACTAGAGCATCCACATGAACATGGAAAGGCTTATCCCAAATAGGGAAATAGAGTATGGGTGTGGTGACAAGCCTATCCTTCAAAGTGTCGAATGCCCTCTGTTGTGCCTCTCCCCAATGAAAGGAACTCTTGTGTCTAAGAAATTCCTCCAAGGGTGTGGTGATCTTGGCATATCCCTTGATGAACTTCCTATAGTAACTTATGCCCAAGGAATCCATGCATGACACTTTGGCTAGTAGGCTCCCCTAAACCCACAATGACTGCAACCTTGGCGGGATCTACTAGTAAGCCTTCCTTGCATATGATATGTCCCAATAAGGTTCCAAATGGGGTAGCAAAGACACACTTCTTGATGTTGAGGGATATCCTCAACTTTTGACACCTTTCAAACATTAGTCTTAAGTTATCACAATGGTCTTTGACTAGACCATACATAGTCCAATCATCCAAATAGACTGAAGAAATTTATGGATGAAGTCTTGAAAGGCTTGTACTACAATGTGTGAGAACACAATAGGTGCATTCTTCAACCCAAAAGGCATGACCATATAGGAAAAAATTCCCCATTCAGTGGTGAAAAATTTTCTTTCTCTTGGTCTTCCTTTGTAATCCTCACCTGGTGGTACCCTGAGAACCCATCCATGAAAGAGTAGACTTCACACTTGGCCACTCCCTCTAATTTCTTCAATAAATGGGGTTGGGAAGGGATCAATGACACATACTTGCATTCGGTCTCTATAGTCAACACAGATCCTTATCCTCCCATCCTTTTTGATGTTGATGACCATTGGGCTTATCCATTCTAACTCTTCAACAGCCTCAATGATACCTGATGCTATCATTTTGTCTATCTCCTCCTTGACCCATATGCACAAATTTGGGTTCATCCGATATGGCCTCTTTTGGATTGGGTGCACACCTTCCTTCCTTCAGTTTTATCCTCATCTCCCCCAAGGAATGGTGGATGCCTTTGAGTTCATGATACCCGTGGGAATAAATCTTGGAACTCATGTAAACAGATCAATGATCTTTGAGACCTCCTTCTCTGACCAATAGTCTCCAATGATAGCTTCCTTGGGTTCTGCTTCTGACCCAATGTTAACCTTCTTCATTTTTAGGGGCTCATGGTAAGTGCACATCCTTTCATCAATGCTATCTATAACATCATGCACATACCTATAGAGTGGTTAACATCTAGACTTTCCATTTCCTCTCCATCTATGACATAAACCATCTTTCCTTTTTCCTTCTCTATGCATGCACGCTCAAACTGCATCTCCTCTAACTCATCCTCATCAAGCATGCCTCTAAACTAGGCTCACCTAGAAAATCTAGTAGCTTGTCTTCTACCATGGCACTATCCCCATCGTAAGGTGCTTGATCACTTGCAATGCCTTATCCACTTGATGGCTTTGTGCTCTAATATTCAAAATCTTGGATGAGATCAGTTGTCATCTCTTGCCAATTTCCCATCTAGCGGCATGTTTTTGAGTGGATATACCATGCATGTGCACAACCTTGTAGTGTGGAATATAACTTATGCACCCATAATGATGGTGGTAAGGCCTCTGCCTCCTATCCAGGCCTTCTCACATGCTTGGATATGAAATGAAGTGGTCTCTTTACCATGGTAGTCTTGTATGACCGTGGGCGCGTTGCTCCTAGAAAACCTTAGAAAAATGATTCTTACCTCACACCACTCTAAGAGGTTCTCTCGATGTGTAGCCCACCAATAGCATGTTTGTAGTCCTGAGTAGGTTATAACTGAGCATTCCCCTTCTTTCATCCTCATTTTTCCACTGAGCTTCCATGTCCCGTAAAGAAAATTTCAGGTATGCCCCTCCAGAGTAACTTGGTAAACTTCTTTCCTCCTAGGTGCTTGAGTGAGCACACCTTGGTCACTCTTGTTACAGACCCCCTCAACTGTCACCCAATTAACTCATAGGTCCCATGTGCCCAATTGTCACATGTCATGCTTGTTGTATCACTCATAGAATGACAAGCATCCTCAAATTGGATAACTCCTTCTGTAGGGTGAATTATCTCCGGGTCTCTGATGGAGCACACATAAATTCTATCAAGGACCTCTTCTCCCAAAGGTTCAATGTAAGGCACCGACTTCCCATCCATCAAAGGGATGATGACCCATTCTTCCTTGTTCTCAAAACTGATATATCCTTTGTTGAACCTTAGGTCAACATTGTTCTTATAGCACCATGGGTGCCCAAGAAATGCTTGGAAAATTGTCTACCTCGGTGAGCACCAAGACTTCAAAGTCTCAATAAACTTGGCCCCCTGAATGGTGATCATTGCATCCTTCAATACTCCAATGGGCATTGCCTTAGTTTTTTTTTCCATATACAACACATTCGAAGATGGTTGTAATGTGGGCCTTCCCATTTGATGTCAGGCATCTAATGTAAGAACATTGACTTCTTCTCTGTCAATCAATATGTTTCTTAGTAGCCAACCATCCATAACTACATTCAGTGTGATCTCTTTGTCATAGTCAAGGCTATGGGGAGGGAGGTTTGCATGCAACACCTACCTTTCACACTCTCTCTCTCGGTGTGGCATCTTCTCCCATATCCATTCTCCTAGAAAGGGAATAATATTCTCTTGCCTTAACATTTTGCACACTTCCTTGACCTCATCCAGGTCCTTCTGCGGAGCCTCAACATTCCTTCTTTGCTCCTACTACCTGGACTACTCCTTTAGACACTTGGATTTCTCCTGCAAAATCCAAATGACATCCATTGTCTCTTGATACACTTCCTTTTGGTGGGTAGGGTCTAGATACTTCCCATGCACCACTTCTTCTCTTGAGACTAGATTCCTTTTCCTTGGTACTTCCTTGGCATGTGCAACCTCTGCTCATGTTGTCACCAAAATAGGTTCTAACCCTGACTCACGCGCCACTCTAGGCATCCACTATGTGTGTCGGCCTTCTTTATACTCACCATCCTAGTGCCCTTTTCCTTCCGGTGTTGTTGGCTCATGTGCTCAAAACAACTCAGGGCACTCCTCATACTTATGCTTCTTCCCACACCATGAGCACTGCAATAAATCTAGACACTCACGCACTGTAATGTTTGTAGATCCATAGTTATAGCAGGTTCCTCATGGGAACTCACTTCTCCCTCCTCCACAGTTACTGACCATGGAATCCTCCAAAAACCTCTCCCACGTGCCCCTCCATCCACGTCATCCTTCATAATGGTGATCATCTTCCTTGGAACTACTAGAAAGGCTGGTCTGGCACACACCATGATCAATGGCCTCATGGATTTGGTCAATAAGCCTATAATCCTTAGTATCATGGGTCGTAGAGGTGTGATCTTGTAGTAGAAAGACACATTCTTCTAGATTTTGTGCATTGTAACAAGGGACATCTACTCACATCATGGTCCCCATGAAAATTTCACAATCTACTACTATGGTGCGTATTGACTTCCGGGAAACTATCCTTGGCATGCCCCTCTACTTCACAATCTACACCAAAGACCACTACTGAGTCTCATGTGTGAGTTTGTAGACAATTCTCTAACTGCTTGGCCATTGCAGTGATTTGAGCCTCTAAAAAGGGCTCACACTAGTATCAACACTCCCAACTACTTCAATGCATGTAAGGCAACCTCTAAAGCCTCACGTGGGTCAGTGAATGTTTTATGTGACAATTCCCTCCTAAATGGAGTGATCAACCCTCCAAAAACCATTGAGCATGTTGTGAAGGGTGAATGTCATATGACAGTTTTGATAGGAGAGTTTTAAACCATGCATCATACTCCCACACACTCTCTTGTCATTCCTTCTTGATCTCCTTTAAAGCGTTGATGCTCTTCTACTCAACTCTCAGTATATGGAACTCTGCTAGGAAGGCATTCTTCAATGCGGTGTAGTCTACCACCATCTGATAGGGGTCATACTTCCTATACTAGCTATATGCATGCCCCTTGCAATGTTGTTGCAAACTGACTTTCCTTCCACTCTAGGGGTAGTGATCCCCTTCACACGCCATAGTAATTCACACTTGTGCACATGTTCTGCAACATCCTCTATACCTTGGTAATCTATGGAAAGTGTAAAGACATCTCAAAGAACACTTGAGGAGGTGGTTGAGGCCCCTGTCCTCTGATCTAGATCCTTGGTTCCCTCTGGTGTTTCCTCCTCCACTAGATCCACTAGATCCACTAGGTCATGTGCCTCTAGATCCACTAGTTCCACCTCCAAGATCCTCCTGTAGAAATGGGCCTGAAGTGGTCATGCCTAGTGTCCCCAACATTCCACTTGAACTACACGCCAATGGTCTATGAGATTGCTCCACTGCTAGAAGTGTATCCCACGCCACTCCCAGATGCGTTGCCCAAACCTTGTGTACTTGCACTTTTCCCAAAAATTCCTCCAAACACTAGAATGGTATGTGTAGCCATGGATGTTCCAAATGAAAAATTATATCTCTAGGTGCTCGATCGGTCACTCCCACCGATACCAACTAGGTTATCAATACTTCTCCCTTGATTTGGAAAACCAAGTGCCGGGGTTGGTCACCAGGTGGGTTCAGATGCTGCACCAATGGCTCTTCTTTCTCCATGTGATGAACTCTCATCAAAAGATGAAGGGGCCTCTCTCCCACACTTTCCAAGATGGGGTAGCACTACTACTCAGGCTCCACATCCTCCATGTGAACTTCAACACCCTCTTGCAACGTCTGCCTCCATAGATCCATCACACTTACAACCTCACGTTGTCTAGTCATCTCCCTTTCACGAGCTTCACTATACTTGAGTCATCTCTCCTCCCTTTCCTTTTCATCCATAATGTCCGCCATCTTCCTCCACCCTAGCTTCCTCCCAATGCTTCAGAGTAGCTTAGCCGGCCATGGGAATGCTTCTAAACTCAAAGTAATGACCAAGATCTTCATAGCTAGAGGAATAACACTAAAAAATGATCCTCTAGGCTCCCTCAAAAACTCAAACTCAACAACTTCTGGGAAAGAATACATCAAAATGGCATATTCTAAAGTGTAATTGGCCAGCACTCCCTTCCACTAGTGATCAATAGCATGCATCCAAGTCAGATCTGCATCCTGTAGCCTCTGATAGTCATCTTGGGTCCACAGTGATCTATAGTACCATCTTGATCTAGATGTATGTTGAAAGCCATTCATATAGCTCTCTTGAAGAAGTAAAAATAATGTCTCATATAGCTCATGGTATAGGTTCTCTTCTACCCATCCACGTGCATTGAACTCGGTCCATAGTGTTGAATCTTTGAGAAAACTCATCCTCTCGTGCTCTTGAACCATGTTTCAACACTTTCTAAAGTTAGGCACTCTATCATTACACATCACAAAGACAAAGATGCATGCCATTTCTCACAACAACTTTAAAAAGAGGTCCCAAAATGGAACCAAGATGTAGTCATTTTTATGCCCTTTCAAAGAACAAGGAAATCCCATGCATGTGGCCTATCACCTAGGGCGTTGGGTGCTCACCCGAGGCACGCATGGGCATCAAGCCCCTCCTTTATGTGATTTGTGTGAGAATGCATTATTTATGATAGAAACTTAAGTGAAGAGAATGGAAACAAACCATACATTCATCTTAGAGCTCAGAACGGGCTTCTAGACCAATGTATTCATTCAGATAAGAAAAGCATTACAAAACATAGATCTGAATCATAACAAAAAGGAAATGCATAGGGGTTTACACCCACTCATATGAAATATATATAAAACTGATCCATATATAAGTAAAAATGGAACCACATATATTCATATTAAATACGTTTGATAACCACATTACATTCATTGAGGCAATCACAGATCCATATAATAGTGTAGACCAATGTCATGCATTAGAACTGGACTTAAGCCCCTTCATAGTATAAAGAAAAATATTTAGACCCATCCCCTTGATACATCATACTCCTACATAGATCCTCTAAACCCAACCCATAGAGCTCTCACAATATTTCTACATAGCTTTGCCTCTTTCCATTCTCCCTGTCTCTCCTTCTCTATCAAGCACTTGTATTATAGCCTCAACAAGCACCGCCATGCCTTTCTGAAGTTGTAGATTGGTTTCCAAGTGTCCAAGTGGTCCTCCATGGGAGCATGCTCCTTCAGAACGTGAGCTCTCCATCCTTTGCCATGATGACCTTCTAGAATCTTCTATCGTAAGGTATATTCCTTTCATGGGCTCCAAGTTGCTAGGATGGCACCTTATCCACTTCACATGTGTAGTCGGGTCATGCTTTCCTCATGTTCTACCCGATATGTCAAATATGGATAAGTCCCAAAACATTTTCTCTCCTCCTTTACGCGTGCACGTGCCATTGGTTCTACTAAATCCTCCTAAAACCCTATCTGTGCACTTTCTCCTTACACGCCCTTCTTCAAATAGGCCTTGCATGCCCACGTGCCTTCTTGTACTTAGCCAATATTTTAGGGGGGGTATATATAGGAGGTAGTAACTAGTATATGTTCATCATATTACACATTTGTGTCTCATTGTAGGTGTGGAGGTTTACCCTCGAAGTGGATAATTCATTTATACTTGAATATTTTAAAATTATATCTCTACTTTTGTTTTATTCAGTGTTAAATTATTAGTATTATTCTGATATGTCTATGTAATTTCCTTACAAATTGTATTAGAGCCTCAATTTAAGCCAAAATTTGGTCAAAACCCTAATTTGGAGATATGCCTTTATCTCTTATTTTTTGTAGTTTTTACTAGAGTTGTAACATAATTGGAGAAAGTTTCCATCTAAATTTCAACTTATTTGAATCTATTTAGTGGAATTTATATTGATTTTAGGTATTTCCATAAATTCTCTCCGTATGTCACAAATTGTGGAATTTCTCTAAATTATTTATGTTTTTGGAGACTTGTCTTAATTGAAATTGAGGTTGGTTATTTATGTTTTGGTCTATTCAGCTTAACATCATCTACAAAACCTAAACCATAATCACCATGATAGATATATTGACTAGAGGTAAGGGAAGATGATCTGTTACTCTAGGAAAATTCTTAACAAATTGGAAGTTGAATCCAATTTTTCATGGGGTGGAACTTATGATGATATGTATTCTTTGGAGGATGAAAAAATATGACCCATGATGGATATTTGGAAAAGCGTGAAAGGAGATATTGATCTGGGTGTGTCATTACATGTAGAGAGAGGTGGAGGCACTTAAAGGTGACATGGAGAAGATGTCTAAAATAATTAATGGATATATGGCTATGGTATCCAAAATTATTGAGGGAGATATGGATAAGATTCCCAATAATAGTGATTGGTTATCCTCTCAACTAACTCAAGGTGAATCTAACAAACATTCTCTTTGTGATTCAAATACTACACATTATTCCTCTAGAGACAACATTAATTTTGGGCTGTGGAACTAACTCCCAAAGGTAGAAATGCATAAATTTTATGGAAACGAACCAATCAATTAGATCGAAAAAATGGATAATTTATTTTTTCTATATTATATGCCATGTGGGCATAAGGTTCCTATAACATATTTATATTTGGAACTTGAAAAATTCACTTAATATCAATGGTTGTGTTATAAAATGGAGAATAAGGATCTCAATGGAACTTGGTTAGTTTGTAAAAAACATTATATTAGTAATGTGGACGAGAACGAATTCATAAAAATGGATAAGCTATGGCAAACGAATTCAAAGTGAAGGGCTATATTAAATATTTCTAGAGCTTGTCGTTGTGCATGGAGACAAGTATGAATGACCTATTCCTTTATGGTCTCAAGGATCACATCCAACGTGATGTATGGATGTTTGATCCAATTACTATTTATGATACTATTATCATGACATGTATGCAAGAGAAAAATTCCTCATCACTAAGAAGCATATCTCGCACTAACATTAGAGATCATAACACCTCAATACCATCATTCCCTCACCCAACTAGATTGAATCATCAATACATTGGATAGAAACAATAAAAAGGGTTGTGTTCCAACTATGATAACAAATGTAACAAAGAACATAAATGTGTTGAGAGGAAATTGTTCTACATTGAAGGTCCTAATGAGGAAGAACAAAATGATGAAGCATTCATTAAAGTAGAATATGTGCATGGGATCAATGCTTAAGAATCTCAACCATCTCTTTCCATATAATTTCAAGAATTATAACCCCCAAAACCCTCAAGTTCATAAGGTTTGTGAAGAAACAAATGGTGGCAATATTCGTTGACTTTGGCGCTTCTCAAAACTTTATCAATCATAAGTTGGCCTTGCACTTAAATTACATTATTTATCCATCCTCTTAGTTATAGGTCATAGTTGTAGATGGAGGTACAATTAGTTCAAGAAAATTCCATAGTATTAAAATTT
This sequence comes from Taxus wallichiana var. yunnanensis, assembly GCA_018340775.1. Lineage (NCBI taxonomy): Eukaryota > Viridiplantae > Streptophyta > Pinopsida > Cupressales > Taxaceae > Taxus > Taxus wallichiana. Next base: position 86,868,745 of record CM031234.1, read on the forward strand.
CCATAAGAGATTACTCGTCAAAAAGACCCATATATTCCATTTCCATGGGGTTCATAAACATTATGTTAGGGGTCCAATGGATTAATACATTGGGGAATGTTGATATCACCTTCTAATATTTGCTCATGTGTTTCCATTCTAAGGAGAATAATTTTTATTTGCATGGGGTATGGGAACAAATTCTGAAGTTTTGAGCTCTCATCAATGCGAAAGATGCTTAAAAAGGTCAGTAGATGGGTTTGTTCACAAATATTTTCAATGGAATTATAATTATCAAAAGGGCCCATATTATAAAATATTAAAGTAATTATCAATGAGTATTCAATTTTTTTGGGGATATATTGAATGGGTTTCCTCCCAAAATATATCTTGATAATGCCATTCACCTAGTACTAAGAATCCATATCTACATATGACATTATCACTTGCCCATATCTACATAAGAGTGAGATTGAAAATATAGTACAAGAGATGCTAGAAGGTTTTATTCACCATAATCAATTTGCTTACTCTTATTCATAAGTGATGGTACGAAAGAAGGTTTGAAATTTTTGCATGTGTCTAGATTACAAGGAGTTCACAAAATACGTAGTAAAATATAATTTTCCTATTTATATCATTGATTATTTATGACATGTGTTACATGGTGTTGTTTATTTTAGAAAATTAGATCTTTGATCGAGATATCATCAAATCATAATTCAAGATGAGAATATTCATAAAACTAAATTAATAACACACAAGGGTAACTATGAATTACTAGTGATGTCTTTTGGCCTTCCAAATGCACCATATATATTATAAAGCTTGATGAATTCTATCTTTTGGCCATTTCAGAAAGTTTGTCTTTTTGTTCTTTGATGATATATTAATCTACACCAAGACATGGGAGTAAAACCTACATCATGTAAATTAGGTTCAATAAATGCTTAAACAACACCTTTACCTCATAGGATTCTTAAGGCTTAGGATTTACTATTACATATTTTTGAATAATTATGGTAGAATCTAGTACCAATCAAAATTTATTTAAAAATACTCATTTCATTGGAATGAGGAATAAAAATAAGCATTTGAGATGTTGAAGCAGGCCATGTGTGCCACTTAAGTTTTAGCTACCCTATATTTCTTCAAAACCTTCATCGTCGAATGTGATAATTTAGGGTATGGCATAGGTACACTAATCATGTAATAGGTCCATCAGATTGGATCTGAGATTCATCAAATCAAATGTAATTATATATCAAAATCAACTTATGAGAAGGAAATGATGGTTATTCTTCATGCAATCAAATTTTAAACAATGGAGATTATCTCATGGTTCCTCACTTGGTGTCAAAAATAATGATAGTATGAAATAATTTTTGAGAAATGATTATCATAGGAATAAAAATATAAATGGTTCAAAAATATGTTAGGTTATTACTTTGAGACCATTTAAAAGAAAGGAAAGGAAAATGTGGTAGCTAATGCATTTTCCGGAGGGATGAGTCCATAAAATCATTGTTATATACCATTTCCATATTATATGTAGATTGGGTTGATTAGGAAATTTTAGAGTGGTAGAATACCATAGAGTCCCATAATCTCATTTAAAATATCCAACATGATCCAAGAATTTGAGAAATAATTATATGGAAAGGAGATGAATTACAATATAAGGATAGGTTGTACTTATGCAATAAATCTACCCTTAAAATTTAGGTTCTTTATAAGATCCATGCATCTTTAGTGGGTGGCCATTCTGGGTTCCTATAAAATTATCATATAATTAAGAAGGATTAATTTTTGGAAGAGTTGAAAGGGGATGTCATGAAATTTGTGGTAGAATTCTTTCTGTGCTAGCACAAAAAGGAGAAAAAAATTAAGACACCAAGTCTTCGGAAACCTTTATCATTTCCTTATTCAATGGTGAGAGGAGGATTTTATGGGTTTTATTGTTGGATTTCCAAAATATATTGGAAAAGTGTAATCATTATGGTTGTGTAAAAAAATACTGTTGTCTATTTTTACACCCCTTGCAAAATAGAGAAAATTGGTTTTTCTCGCAGACTTGGATTAATTAGCCATGGTAGTGTTTAAGCATGCCACAGATTGAAAGGAAATGTTGTGAATAAGGAGTGAATGCTGTAGAGTGAGGGGAAAAACTTGAAAATTCATAGAGGTATGAAACAATAGAACAAAGCGAATATAAAAGTCATGGGGTTAAATAATAGGTAGTTTGTGGAAGTCAACATGAGGCCGTGTTGTATCAATGTCATGGAGTAAAGCAGAGAGGTTAGGAATTTTGCGGAACATAAGGAGGAACTGAAGAAGCCAAAATATATGTAATACTAAAAGAAGAAAGTTACGTATTAAAGGAAAATGGTAGTTTTCCGTGGATTACTAAATGAACGTGAATCTAATTTGATCTTTGAAAATATGATGTTATTTGAAGGAATCTTAGCCTTTTCCATGTAAAGAGAATTATATTTCATGCATTAAATGTTGGTAGGTATTTGAAGTGAAGAAAGACATCTCCAACATGCAAAGGGGTTATTCTAGAAGACTCAACCACTAGACCTAAATGCAGTATGGGAACCGTTCCTTCTTCAAAAAGAAAAGTGGCGTGGGAGGTAGATTTTGCAAGAGATAATAAGATATTTTTAGATAATTAAATAAAGATGGTCAGTTTATGGAAGGAGAATTCAAATTAACCCCTCTCTTTCTTCCATTTTTCTATATATTGTAAAGTGATGCCTTATTTTAATGTTGGATACTTTGGGAATGCATGGGCATAATTTAGTGTTGCACAAGAATTGTAAGGGTCGCATGCCATGGACTCGAGTTTTGTAAAAAAATCTCATCTTCCTCCTATATTGTGGTGATCTATGCATCATATTTAAGCAATAAATCTCTAGTTTTATGGCTCATTTTGGCCTTAGCTATTGTTCTATTGCACTCTCTTTCCTCTCATTTACTTATAGGTTTGTTGCATGCATTGTTTCAAAGTTTGTGTTCATTGTGCATCGTGGAACTGGAACCTTTGAGATGGTTTTTGATCTGTGGCCTTAGTTTGGCCCTCTTCATCATCATTTTCTTCCATATTTCCTCTTGCTAAAGTATTCATCCCCTTATCTTTAGTGCTATCACCTTCTCTAGTTTAGGTTTATGTTTTATGCATCTTCTTCTCACCCTAGCTCCTTGAAAGGTTAGAGTAGAGCTAGATAGTTACATTTCAATTCCTAAGAGTAGTTTAGCATTAGGAGTAAGTAGAGGAAGCTGACCTTCTCTGGAGGTCTATCTCAGTTCAAGTCCCACAACTTGGAGACAATCCCATGTTGTCTCAAATCTTGAATTGTCTATGATTCGAACATGGGTGCATATTTGAGCTCTAACAATTTTGGCACACTTAGTGGGACCTTGAAATTAACATTTATAGTTTTTTTAGGTTTTGATGTGTATCTTGGTGAAGCTCTAGCCTTTAGAGGCTCTACAACAACATATATAATGACTCCATTCAAAATATTAATCGGTTTGAGTAGATCGCGACTTAAGTGTATCTCGATTCATGAGAAGGATCCAAACACGGTCAAGAACAAGAGAAGAAGGCATATTTGAGTACTTACAATTATCCCCAAGTAGAGGCAAAAGAGGAAGACAGATCCAAATATCTCCATATCCTCCAAACCAAACTCTTTCAACACCTCCACATAGCACGCCCTTCTTACAGTCGACAAGAGTTATCAGAACTATCAGAATGGCTCATAAAAAATAACTACCATAAAAAAATCCATTTGTGAATTTCACAGAAGTGTTCCCCTTACCTTGAATGCTTAGAATCCTATTGTAGTGGCAACTTTTAAAAATATCCCATATTTTATTGGAGAAAATCACACTACTTTAGTTGACCACATCTAGGACATTGAAAATGTCTGTGATATACATGAAGTTGTTGAGATGAACATGGTAGTAAAAATTTTGGCTTCATCACTCAAAGGTAAATCTCTACAATGGTTCAAAAGCCTAGGGGTAGGAACAATTCAAAACTAGGATCAGTTGTGCAAAACCATTTGTGACCAATTTGGAGAAAGATCATATAACCTATCTCTATTGGAGTAGTTAACTACAATCAAGAGAGAACCTAATGAGAAAATGGTGGATTTCAACTTCGATTCTAGAGAACTTGGGATTGAATTCCAGCTTGTTGTGAGACCTATAAGCAGAAGGTTCCTTTATTTATTTTTAAAATCTCTTAACTTTGATATATCTATTATGATACAATCTATGGGAGGAATAAATCTACCAACTGCTTATGCAATTGAAATTAGAGCTGAAAATATTTTAATACAATCTGACAAATTGGCTCCTAGACCACCCATGCAATCAGTATCCAGAACTACCTAAAACTTCCCAACCTTCTATTGATCTTATCCCTAAGGAAAATTCATAACTTGATACTTCCACATCACAAAATTTCACTCAAAAAAAGGAGGAAGAAATGAAGGCTTTGATTAGAAACTTGACAAATAAAGTTATATCCCTAGAGAAATAACAAGCCTAATTTTAAATTTTTTATCAATATCAAGGGAAAAATTCTAATTAGGGGTATCAAACATGGAGAAATCAATAACCTAATCAAAGATACACACAGAACCAACAAAATAATAGATGTAAGAACCAAAGTGCTCCTCTTCCACTGGAAAAAATCCCTCCTCCACAAGCACTTCCTCCTTCCAGCTTTAAGTCAAGTTCTATTTCCTGTGTAAAATAATATGTCACAAGAAACAAAGTGGTGTTTTCCATGTCATCTTCCACATAACTATCTTGGTTGTTAAAGGGTGATGCATCTTCAAGAATACATGGTATAGAGATATTATAATCAACAGAACTCGCACTCTGGAGGCACAAAATCATACCACAAAAGCAAGCCAAGAATCTTATAATGATACTAATCTCATGTTCTTTGGAGCTAAGGATTTTTGTGTGGTCAACTTATTAGAAGTAAATTCTAATAGACCATCAATGAGTGTGGTTGATAATACGTAAAACAAGAAAAGGTTGTTGGAGTTATAGTATCCACCTTCCATGGATCAAGTTAAAGCAATAGAAAAGGAAAAATAAGTTGCGGTGAACAAAAGCAAGCTTCCCGAGCTTCCTAGAAAATCCTCAGATAAAGATGTTGCTACTCAAACAAATCCACCAAATCAAACACTACCACAATAGAGGAATGAAGACCATGGAAGGATTTTAGGCATGCCATAGATGGAGAGATCTGCAGGCCTTCCTTTTAACATTGTTGAGCAATTGAAGAAGACCAATGTCAACATTTCTATGTGGGATGTGCTTGCTATTCCATCAAAGTGTGATCTCCTATATGAGGCCCTCAAGTAGGTACCTCTCGCGGATCATGTAATGCAAAAGGATCATGCCACGGTTCATGTTTATCAAGAAAATGATGATCAAGTAAGTAAAAATATCAAGACCCCACCCTTTTACATGTTGATAATTATGGGAAAGTACCTAGTTCATAATTGTATGATTGATTCAGGGGCTAGTACCTATGTAATGCCCAAAACTGATATCCTAGTTCTTAAAGACATTCCCGTGTCAAGGGTATTTTTATAACTTTATGGATCAATTATGAATGTTCTGGCATAATAAAATACCTTGAGTTAACACTTCATGCCTTCCCAAGCCTTACCATAACCCATGACATTTTAGTTATTGACTTGCCTCTTATGTTTTCCATTTGTTTGTCTAGAGATTTCACTACTAAGGTAGGTGGTTACCTATCCTCGATTGACTTTCATGCTTCTAGAAACTAGATATGGTGTCCGATTAACAATACAAGCTGAGCCCATATTTTCTTACCATATTGAGCCATTTGATCCTTCCCATATCTAATCAAATTACCTAATACAAGAGGGATATCAGCAAGAATCGAATCTAGAGGAACATGTTATTCCTCCTTCCATGCTTGATTTTCTCGATAAATGAGTGGGATGAGAGAGATCATAAATTTGATCCTTATGATGAAGAACTCAAAACCTTTGAGACTGGTCTAGGCACTTATTACATTCTCCAAGAAGAATCTATGATACCTGCGACATTCAAACAAGAAAAGGAAAATACTTTTAGACTATGACGGATGTTCTTTGATGGTTATAGAAGTAGAAATGGAGTTGGGGCGGGTATTGTACTCATCTCTCCAAAAATGAAAAATTCTTCTTTGCTCATAAGCTGCAATTGCATGTTCAAATAATGTAGTGGAATATGAAGCATTAGTTCATGGTCTGTTAATCACGGAAAAGAGGAAAATCAAGGAGTTGCAGTGTGTCTAGAGACATTGATTTAGTCATTCACCAAGTCTACGGAAGATGTGTGACAAAGAACAAGTTTCTAAATTTTACAAACATAGAGTCTGAGATTTGTTAGAAATATTTGATACCATTAACCTACAGTTTATTCCTAGAAATTTAAACAAAGAATCAAACCAAATGGCGGCCTTTGGCTCCCAATCATCACCTGCTAAGGATTTGATCAAAGCAAATGCCCAACATATCAAAATGGTGGTTAGGCCATCTATTCTAGAAAAGTAGGCCTGCTTGGTAGGTATTTGAAAATGATGAACAAATTCTACAGTTCATCCAAAATGAGGTGAAGTTATCCTCAAATATGCAAGCTGATTTGGAAGAAGTATATGAGGATTAGATTGTTCAACTAAAATCAAACAAGCTACCAAAGGGATTAGTCAATTTGGAGAATATTTTCAGCCTAGATGATGAGTTCGAGATGAGTTCAAAGGAATGGAAAAGAACATGGCAAAGTAAAGCAATAATATTTTCAACAAGTTTCAATTGCTTTAGGAAAGGAACTTTTACTTGGGAAGGTATGTGATGAAAATGAAAAGAAATATTTTGTTTCCTTGTGCCGAAATTTAGTGATGTGTTTTCATGGGACTATGAATATTTAAAAGAATTCAATCCAAACATAGTTCAACACTCTATTGACCTAGATCCCAACATCAAGCCAATTAGATAGAAATAGAGGCTAGTCAACCCAAGATTGAACCCCTCATGAGAAAGGAGCTTTCTAAACTCATTGAGGCCAAAATAATTTTTCCAATCAAGTATTCTACTTGGGTGGAAAATATGGTCTCGGTAAGGAAGAAGAATGGTGAAATATGGATCTGTGTAGATTTTAGGGATTTGAACAAAGCTTCTCTTAAGGATCACTATCCTTTACCTTCCATGGAACAAATCTTGTAGATAGTAGCAGGAGTATAGAGGTTCTCCATGCTCGATGGCTATTATGGTTTTAACCAGATCAAAGTGAAAGAAGAAGATCAGTATAAAACTACATTCACCACCAAATGGGGAACATTTTCTTATCAAAAATGCCTTTTGGCTTATCAAACATAAGTTTTACCTTCCAAAGAGAAATGGATATTGCTTTCAAGGGATTCATCAATTAGTTCATCTTGGTTTACCTGGATGATATTATTGTTTTCTCCAAGTAGAGCGTGGATCACATGAAGCACCTAGAGAAAGTGTTTGAAAGATGCAAAGATTTTGGTGTATCTCTTAATCCTAAAAATTTAAAATTTTTAGTTCTTAGAGGCAAGATATTGGGGCATATTGTCTCAAAAGAAGGCATTTCCATTGATCCATAAAGAATTGCAGCTATCGTGGCTCTTTCCTTGCCATCTCATAAGAAGGCATTGTAATCTTTCCTTGAAAGATAAAATTTGTTAGGCACTTCATTCCTAAATTTGTGGGTTTGATAACACATATTAATCTCATGCTCAAAAAGGATTAAAAATTCAAGTGGGATGCGAAAGGGAAAGACAAATTTGAAAAAATAAAACAAGAAATTGGCCAGACCCCAACATTGGTTAATCAATATTACACCAAGGATTTCATTATTTATGCTCATGGGGTAGAATCCATCATAACTATAGTTTTGACACAACTGAATGATCAAGCAATGGAATATACTGTGGCATTTCTTAGCCAAACATTGATAGATTATGAGCTCAAGTATAATCATATTGAAAAATAGGTGTTTGCCATCATGAGAGCTTTTAAGAAATTCAAAAGCATGATTGGTGCTTGTTGGGCCCCAGAATTTGGCTAAGTACAAGAAGGCATGTGGGCACACCAGACATATTAAACAATGGCGCATGGGGTTGAAGGCATGTAGGGAAGGGTTCTAGTGGGGTTTTACAGAACACATGACATGCACGCACAAGGCAAGAAATATTTTGGGACTTAGCCATATTCGACATCCCACCAAGACACGAGAAAAGCATGACCCATCTAGCATGTAGAGTGGATAAGGTTCCAACCTCGGTGAATGTAGAATCAAAATCGAATATTCTATGCATGCAATGGAATATTCCAGAAGAACATTATTACACAGAGGGAGAGCTTGGATCAAAGGAGACATGATCCATTGGAGGACCACTTGGACACATGGTAGCCGATTTTTTACCTAAGAAGGCATGGCGGTGAAGGCATAAAAGCTATATATAGAGGTGCGCGGATAACAGTAAAGAGACACACAAGATAGAGAGTGATGAATGTGGTAGACTCGTGGAAGAGAGGCAAAGCTCTGCTGAAATATAATGGAATATTCAAAGTGGGTCAGGGATTAGTGAAAATTAGGAGTGATGGTATATCTAGAGGGATGGCTATGTATTCATCATTGTAATGTGAAGGACATAGTGTAGTTATGATGTATGGCTTTTCCTGCATTATTATTTGGGTCACATTATGACCTCAAGGAATGTAATGTGGTTATTAAACATGATAATATGAATGGAAGGATCTATCTTAAAGCATATTTGTGTTCATGAGCATAATCTTAGTGTATTCCCTTTGTTTATGAACCATTTCCATATGATGTTTGTTATTTCTCTTCTATGGATGCATTGATGTGATAACTCATCATAGGTTCTTAAAATGATGCACGGTTCTTTTCTATTCTTTTGCACTTGAATATCTATCCTAAGATGATGTATTCTCACAAGACTCACATAAAGGAGGGGCTTGACACCTGTGCATCCCTTTGGTGAGCACCCAACACCCACTATGTGATAGGTCAATGCACATGGGATTTTACTGTTAATCTAAGGGTATAAAAATGAATACATCTTGGTTCCATTACTGGGACCTCTTTTTGAAGATTTTGTGAGAAATGAAATGCATCTTTGTCCCTGTGATGCGTGATGATAAAATGTATGACCTTGGAAAGTATTGAAGCATGGTTCAAGAGCACAGAGGATGAATTTTCTTAAAGATTCAGCACTTGAAATGAGTTTTATGTGTGTAGATGGGTAGGAAAGAACCTGTACTTTATGAGTTGTATGAGACATTATTTTGCTATTTTCCAGTAGAACTATATGAATGGATTTCAACATATGCATCCAAATCAAGTTGGTACTACAAATTACACATATGGACCCAAGATGATTATCAAAGGTCATGTAGGATACGATCTAACTTGAACATGTGTTTTTACCACCGGTGGAAAGGAGTGTTGACTAGTTATACTCTAGAATACGCCATTTCTACGTATTCTTTCCCAGAAGTTGCATAGTTTGAGTTTATGAGGGAGCCCATATGATCATTTTTGTGTGTTATTCCTTTGGCTATTAAGATCTTGTGTTACCAAAATATTGTGTAACTTATTAAATAAAATGTAATATTATTAATAATGATTTTATAGAACTCATATTAATAATATAGTTTTAATAGTTTTATTATTGGTGAGTTGTGAGAACAACTCACGTAATTATTTTAGTGTAAGAGATATCCTAGAGATTAGCTAGATATATCGTAGGGATAAGTTTGAGAGATTTTAGGGATTGAGGATGAGTGTTGAGTGTTGACTCTACCATTGTAGGCGATAAGACACTATATATGTAACCTCTATCAATATCAATAATATCCTGAATGAATAAAGTTTCTGTGTGTCAATATGTTGTTGCTCCATTATTTGGTATCGTAGTAGGAGTTTTAATTTTTTTTGGTGTGTAAAATGGAGTCTTGAAGATTTTGAGGGGTAGTCTTATTACTAGTCACCACCGAGAATGAAATTTTGATGATGTAAGAAATTTTAGGAAATAAGAGATAAAATATGTGGAATAATCCTTACGTAATCACAACAAGAGAAACTAATATGCAAAAATATTACAGATCTCAAATAAAAGTGCGTAAAAATAACACAACATAGAGAGACAAGATTTAACGTGGTTCACCCAATTTGGGCTACGTCCACTAAGAATCACTTGCTTAGATTTTATTACAAGCCTCCACTCTCTTAATACAATACCTAGATCCGTTTGGAGCTATAATAAAAAACTCTATAGAATTCACACCCGAATTCAAAACACATCTACAACACATTTGCTTGTCTATGTATCATATGCATAAGACCATATAAATAGACAATTGCTTAAGTAGTTTGATACAAAACCGTGGGTATCAAAACCATGGAAAAAAACCGTGGGTATCAAAACCATGGGCAAAAACCATGGGTATCAAAACAATGGGTACCGAAAAACCATGGGCCGAAAACATCCCATAATGGTTACCCATTACCCATGGGTTAATAAACCACCCATGAAAATTTACTTGGGGCTTCACCCCGACCCCCTGACCCGCTCACCAAGTGAGCAGACTACCGAAAAATACCCGAGTGTAACACATAAAATGTGTACCACACTCTAACATGAAAATAGGCTCAAAAACATAACAATCTCCCACTTGGAGACTGATTTCCAATAATAAAGCTTCTCAACCCTTCACTGTCATCCGCAAAGGCCAACCAAAGCTGAACATAGCTTTATTTTATCCTCAGACAACCTTGGTCATCATGTCTATAGGATTCTCGACTGGTATGAATCTTCTCCAACTTCAACTTATCTTCCTCCAACGCTGTCCCGATGAAGTGATATCTCAACTCAGTATAGGCTTCGCCCGGAGTGGAAAGCGAGTTCTTAGCTACGTGTATAACACTCGACTATCACTATGTAACTTACATTCCTCCCGCTCATGCCCCAACTCCTTAATCAATTGTTGTAACCAAATCATCTCTTTGCTTGCCTCTGTGGCAGCAACATACTCACCTTCTCCGTGGTTGACAAAGCCACCAGCTTCTGTAGTTGTGAAATCTAACTCACCGCTGTCCCACCTATAGTGTAAATATAACCTGTCGTGCTCCTCCTGTTGTCTACATCTCTAGCCATTTCTGAATCTACATAACCACATAAAGTGGTGTCTCGATCAATCAGCACAAAACTATCCCCATGGTCCCTCTCAAATACCGAAGGATCCACTTTACTGCTTGCCAATGCTCTTTACCTGGATCACTCATAAATCTACTCACAACTCCCACTACATGGGAAATATCAGGCCTAGTGCACACCATAGCATACATCAAACTGCCAACTACTGATGAGTAAGGTACCTTGGACATCTGGTTTCTTTCTGCTTTTTCTTGGGACACCTTGCTCCTTTGATAACTTAAAATGGCTCTGCTAAAGGAGTCCCAACCGGTTTGAGCATCCTGCATGTTAAACCTATCCAATACCTTCTTAATGTACTCTTCCTAAGATAAAGTCAGCTTCCATTCCTTCCTATCTCGAGTTATCCTCATACCAAGGATTTTTCTGGCTGCCCCCAAATCCTTCATATCAAAGGATTCACTTAGCTATTTCTTGAGTACTTTTATTTCCTACATGTTTTAACCTGCAACCAACATGTCATCCACATACAAACACAAGATAATATAACTTCCATCCTCAAATTTCTTTGTATACACACAATTTTCGAATGACATCTAATATAACCTTGCTCCATCATGAAGCTATCAAACTTCTTATACCATTGACGCGGGAGCTTGTTTCAAGCCATACAAGCTATTCTTCAGCCTTACACACCATCTCCTCTTTACCTTTGACCTCATAGCCCTCTCGGTTACTACATATATAGTTCCTCCTCCAAATCACCATGGAGAAATGCGGTCTTTATATCTAACTATTCTAAGTGCAAGTCTTCTGCGACACTATTCCAAGAATAGTTCTAATAGAAGTCATTTTTACTACAGAGAAAAAATCTCATCAAAATCTATACCTTGTTTCTATGCAAACCCCACCACCAACCGGGCCTTATATCTTTTCTTTCCTCCTTCTTCTTTAACTCTATACACCCACTTGTTTTGCAGTAATGCTCTTTTGCCTTCCTAGGTAGCTTCACCAAATCCCAAGTCTGGTTCTCCATGAGAGACTTATGCTCCTCATCCATGGCTTGCTTCCACTTCTTCTGGCATCTACCTACATTACTTAATCAAAGCTCTCTCGGCTCTCCACTATCGCTGAGTAATAAATAATAAAGAGAAGGAGAAAATGTTCAGGTTCTTTTCTTACCCTAGAAGACCTCCTCACTGTAGGAGTTTGGGGTTCCTGTTGAGTCGGTTCCTAAACTGATTCATGGGTCACTGTCCCATCCGGAAGATCCTCTACCATTGCATATTCTTTCTTGGATTCTTCCCTGTTTTCATGCAACAATTGTTTATACATGACTTTCTCATTAAAGACCACATCCCTAGACCGAATGATTTTCTTGTCCTTAATACTCCAACATTTAAATCCAAAGTCATCACCACCATAACCAATGAAAGTACATTTTTCTAATTCAGCCTCTAGCTTGGTCCTATCATCCTTGTCTATATGAAAAAACACCTCACATCCAAAGAATCTAAGAAATGAATAATCAACTTTCTTACCATACCAAGCCACCTCGGTATGCCTCCATCCAAGGCACTTGAGGGTCTTCTATTTATCAAGTACACAAACAGTGTGCTCACCACTTCTACCCAAAAAGAAATAGGCAGTCCTCCATGTAACCTCATGCTCCTAGCACGTTCCATTATTGTTCTACTCATCCTTTCGATACCCCATTCTACTCGGAGTTCCCGAACTATCGCTTTTCTATGGATTCCGGTCTTAGAATAGTAATCATTCAATTCATTGCTGTAATACTCCCCTCCATTATCTAACCCGAGAAATTTTAGCTTAAGACCCGTTTCATTCTCTAACAAGGCTTTCCATTTAACAAAAGTGTCAAATACATCAGATTTGTTTCTAATACAATAAAAATAAACTTTCCTTGTTGCATCATCAATAAAAGTAACATAATAACTTGAACCCCAAGAGTTGATTCTTGAGCTGCCCCCACACATCGAATGCACCAGCTCTAACTTACTCTCTTTCTTTATAGGTCCAACCTTGAGAAACCTTACTTGCTTCTCGTTTCCCATATATGCGAGTCCTCACAAAACTCCAAACCTATTTCGTATATCCAGGAAAATTCTTCTTTATGATGTCCATGCCCTTATGGCTCATATGATCGAGCCTATAGTGCCATAATGTTGTATCTACATTTGAAGCCACAAGATTACAATCATTATTACTATCGGTGGATATAAATACAAGGTTCCAACGTTCTTACCTCTTGCCACCACAAGAGAACCCTTGGTAACCTTCCAAGAGTCAACTATAAATATCACAGTACAACCATCACTTCCCAATTGCCCCGTTGATATCAAATTTCTCCTTAATGTAGGCACATGTCTGACATCCTTCAATAGCCATGTATTCCCATTCTACATCTTAACCTAAATAGAACCTTTTCCAACTATACTGCAAGGCTCATCATCACCAAGAAAAACATGCCCAAAATCCCCTTGAACATAATCAACAAAATAATGCCTATGTGGAGTAGCATGAAAAGAAGCCCCTGAATCTAAAACCCAAGATTCAGTAATATTATGTAAAGAAAGAATCAAAGCAACCTGACATACATTACTCGATGGCACATTTTCCTCCTTGTTTTCTTCCTATTGTTTCTTCTTGTCCCGAAGCTCCCAACAGTCCTTCTTTACATGCCCAGACTTTCTACAGTTCCAACATACAAGCTTGCTCTTGGATTTTGACCTTGCTCAATCTTTCAATTTTCCACGGTTTCCTCTATTCTTCTGTCTCCCTCTAGTTTCCCCTATCAAAGCATTCCCTGAGGTAGAAGATTCCCTGAGCTTTTTTCTTCGCATTTCCTCACTTAGAATCACCCCTACAACATCCTAAAACTTCAACTTCAAGTTAGCTGGAACCGAGTTGCTTACCGCCATTACCAGGCTATTCCAACTTTCAGGTAAAGAGCACAGAATTAATAAATCCCTAAATTCTTCATCAAATTCTATTGTAACCAAAGCTAGGATATTCACAACCGTATTGAAATCATTTAAATGATCTACTACCGAACTATTCTCGACATCTTCATATTAAACAACTTTTTCATTAAAAATATCTTATTAGAGGCGAGAGGGTTTTTCATACAACTTCCTAATGCATCCATCAGTTCTTTTGTAGTCTTTTCCTTTGAAACATTAAATAATACCGAAGATACAAGACACACGCTTAGATCATTCCAAGTTCCTTTTGATCCAAAAATCCCATTCCACATCTATCATACTTGAGGGTTTGTTCACCTTCTCAAAAAATAGAGTATAAAGATCATTCGATAAAGGTAATCTTCCATCTGCATCTTCCAAAGACTGAAATTCTGCCCATTGAATTTATCAACCCTAGATCTTCCATCATCTGCCATAGCTCATAACCAAGATAAAAATTTCCCTATGATTCAACACTTCAAAAACCAAACCTCACTCGATACAATTTTTTAGGAAATAAGAGATAAAATATGCGAGAATAATCCCTTACAAAAAAGCAACAAGAGAAACTAATATGCATAAATTATTACAAATCTCAAATAAAAGTGCGTAACAAATAACACAACACTTAGAGACAAGATTTAATGTGGTTCACCCAATTTGGGCTATGTCCACCAAGAATCACTTGCTCAGATTTTATTACAAGCCTCCACTCTCTCAATACAATACCCAGATCCATTTGGAGCTATGCTCAACAAACTCTATAGAATTCACACCCGAATTCAAAACACATATGCAATACATTTGCTTGTCTATGTATCATATGCATAAGACCATATAAATAGACAATTGCTTAAGCAGTTTGATACAAAACCATGGGTATCAAAACCATGGGCAAAAAACCGTGGGTATCAAAACAATGGGTACCAAAAACCATGGGCCCAAAAACATCCCATAACGGTTACCCATTACCCATGGGTTAATAAACCACCCATGAAAATTTTCTTTGGGGCTTCACCCCCCGAACCCTCATCGATTAGGGGGCTTCACCCCCCCAAACCTCCCTAACCCGCTCACTTATGAGTAGGACCGCTGTAAAATACCCGAGTGTAACACATAGAAGGTGTACCACACTCTAACATGAAAATAGGCTCCACAAACATAACAAGAAATGTGTAGATCTGCCATATATTTTATGCGACATTATATCTCCTCTCAAAGGTATTTTATTTTCTTCATAAATTGTTTGTCAAGGTTTGACACTAGAGGAGAGTGAGAGGCATCTCATTTCGCTACATTGGGTGCACCCATGTGCGTATAATAGTAGATCTATTTTTAGTGCAATATTCAATATTATTTTTAAAAACATGTTTTGATCACCATTCCACCAACCATAATTCTTAGTTGTTGTTGCAAACTTATCTATTTTTTTCTTTCCATGTGCCAAAGACGTCAAACTCTTGTTTAATTCAATATCCTAGTTTTAAACTGATCTTTTCACACATCAGTTACAATGTATGAAAAAATAGAATTTTTGCAGTCTCTATCTCCCCACCCAACCTATACATGTTGCATTCGATGTTGCACAATTCAAATTTAGCATGATCCCATACCGGTTTGACAGAGGATCAATTTTGATCGAATATTCAGAGAAAGACCCCATGTTTTCATATGCATAGGAGGTGTCACCATGAGCAGGTGTAAAGAGGCATCTATAGAAATCAGTTCGAGTCATCTATGTTGTGGAACAATTGATTCAGTCAAGGCCTTTAAAATTTTCTCTAGTCCTCTCGGTCAACATGCTCAACTGTCCACCATGACTGCTATGCTACATCATTACCACATTCAATTGGAAAATTATATTTAGTCTGTAATTAGTGTTATCGAGTTGTTTTTAAACAACTTTTGCATTCTATTGGCAATGTATATGATAGATATGATTTCATGGGTGGTTAAAAGGACTTCAACAACTTGTGTTGAATGAGAATGTGATCTTGGCTTCCATTCCAACTTATATTTTTGGGTCAGTATGATCTCATTATTCTGAATTTGAGAAAAAAACTCAAAGGGCCAATTCCAAGGGAAATTGATGAGCTGCAGAAGCTTTCCAAGCTAGATCATGTACATTCTGTTCCCGAATCTCCATCCATGATCGGTGGCATCATAAAATGGTATATGTTAGGCATTAATGTCAATGGTTATAGAGTTTAATTTGGTGTTATTTTATTTTCAAGTGTCACTCTCATAAAAAACAAGTCAATAGTGTTTTATCTATCATCAATTGTAAAAGGTTGTCAATATTATTGTTGTTTGGTCAAAATAAAGGGTCATTGTAAAAGTCCAGTATTTTTGGGTCCATTATAAAAATTCAAAGAGTAAAATATTGTAAAAATAAAAAAAATTCCTCATGGATGCATTTTCGGTGTTACCCGATGTCTAATTTTTGGGAGAATAAGATGAAAAATATTGTAGTTCTAATGATATTTTTGATGACTTCAAAGAAGGAAAATATGTCTAGCTTTGGGGCTCCGCCTCGACCCTACCTTGTATCATGACAAGGAGAACACCGAGGGCACGCCCTTGACCCCGCTAGGGTTTCTTCCCACAGACCCTCACTTTGGAATTTCAGCACCAAAGCAAATATTTGTGGGGAAGATGCATCAACAAAATGTGGTGCAAATTTGAGCTCTATGGTCCAATTTTTTGAGTAAGTAGTGACACAATGGAGGATGGAGGTAAAAATGTTGGAGGTCAATCATTGACCTCTTGTTAGTCACCAACAACGGGGCCACACAAAGTCATGGTGGCGGTGATGTGTGTTTTCTTGTATTTCGATTCACAGTATGATTTCAGAGTTCCTGTTTGAATAAGTGAAATGTTCAAATTGAGGGGGGGAACTAGATCATGGTCTCAATGTTCAAATTTCTCCCTTTTTATTTTATATTCAATAAGAAGTGGTTCCTACATGTTTTGCTGAAGGAAATATATAGTGGAAAGATGAAAGCACAAAGGAAAAACAACAACATGATATTTGGGTTGTTGGTTGTCTTGTAAAACCATCCTTTATTTTAGGTTGTTGGTTGTCCTGTAAAACCATCCTTGTTTAGATTGTTGGCTGTTCGCAAAACCATCTAGATCATGAGCACGCATGGGTGACAAGTCAGAAGGAAGAGTTATTATTTTTTCTACCATGTCATCATTAGGGGAGTGTATATTGGGAATTAATAATGTTAACAATGGTGGAGTGAATGTTACCAAAATATTGTGTAACATTATTAAATAAAATGCAATATTATTAATAATGAGTTTATATAACTCATATTAATAATATAGTTGTAATAGTTTTATTATTGGTGAGTTGTGAGAACAACTCACGTAGTTATTTTAGTGTGAGAGATATCCTAGAGATTAGCTAGAGATATATTAGGGATAAGTTTGAGAGATTGTAGGGATTGAAGATGAGTGTTGACTCCACCATTGTAGGAGATAAAACACTATATACGTAACATCTATCAATATCAATCATATCCTGAATGAATTAAGTTTCGTGTGTGTCAATCTGTTGCTTTTCCATTATCTTGGTCATTACCCTCGCTTTAGAGGCATTTCCCATGGTGAATAATCTTCTCCGAGTCTTTGGGAGAGGAATTTAGGGTGGAGGAAGATGGAAGACATTGCATGGCTCGAAAGGAAAAGGAGGAGAGACGACTCAAGTATAACGGGGCTCGTGAAAAGGAGATGACTAGACAACACGAATCTCGTGAAAGGGATATCACCGGTGAAAAGGAAAGAGATATGTTAAAACAAAGGATATTCACTAATCAAAATTTACACATGAATCTAACACCATATTCTCCCCAATTGACATGATTGACTTCTCAAATAATTGAAGAGAAAAAAGTAAAAGGATTATGTTAAAATTTTGATAGAAAGTGGAACAAAGGCCATAAATGTTCTTGAGAAGAATTTATTCTACAGTGAGGGTCCCAATGAGGAAAAAGATGAGGAGGAAACAACTGATGCAAAGGAAGAGGTTTTTGAGATTGAGGTTGAAGAATCTCAACCAACTATTTCTTTCCATGCCATTTTAGGAATCAACACCCCACAAACACTCAAGGTTGTTGGATTCATGAAGAAGCAAAGGGTGATATTATTAATTGACTCAAGAAGTACTCATAACTTCATCAATCATAAGTTTTCCATACACTTAAATTGTTTCATTTATCTAGCACCAAAATTTCAAGTCATGGTTGCAGATGGAGGTAAAGTTAGTTGTTTAGGAAAATTCCATAAGATTAATTTATCTATGGGATATTACCTATTAGAGGGTCCCATGTATGTCATTTCAACGAGAGGAGAAAACATTGTGTTGGGGGTCTAATGTATTATAATTTTGGAAATGGTGGAAATGAACTTTAGGATTTGTCCACATAGTTCCATTATGAAGGAAGGACTTTTGAGCTGCATGGGATGAAGGCTAAAGCTCCACATTTGGTAAGTTCTTATCAAATGCAACAAATTCATATGAAGGGTGCGAGATGGGTTTGTGGAACAATTATTCTCGAATGGAATATCAACAAAAAAAATATGTATACCATTAGATCTACATGACATTATTAATGAGCAATCAATTATGTTTGGTGATATGCTGAAAGGCTTGACACATAAAAGATATCATGATCATGTTATTCATCTAGTACCAGATCCCAACCACCCAACATTCAACCTTATAGGTACCTTTATCTCCAAAAGAGTGAGATTGATAAGATGGTACAAGATATGATGGAATAAGGTATTATTCTCCATAGTGAAATCGATTACTCTTATCTAGTGGTGATGGTTAGAAGGAAGGATGAAGGCTGACACATGTGTTCGGACTATAAGGAGCTCAACAAATGTACAATGAAAGATAAATATATTATTCCTACCATCAATTTTTTGTTAGATCAATTACATGGTGAAATTTATTTTAAAAATTAGATCTTCAATCAAGATACCATAAAATAAGAATTCATGATTAAGGTATTCATAAAACATCATTTAGGACACATAAGGGCCACTATGAATTTCTTATAATGTCATTTATCCTTATAAATGTGCCATATACTTTCTAGAGTTTGATGAATTTAATCTTCTAGCCATTTTTGTAGAAGTTTATCTTGGTATTATTTTATTATATATTAATCTATAGTAATACTTGGGAGGAACATTTACAACATGTCAATAAATTATTTGACACTCTTGAACAACACCACATTTATACCAAGCCATCTAAATGTTCTTTTGGGGTAAGAGAGGTAGAATAATTGGGTCATATCATGTCTTATGAAGGTGTAAAAATGGATCCTCATAAAATCCATGCTATGGTGGATTGGATAGTTCCTAAAACCCTCAATAAACAAATTAAAGGAAATTAATCTATTTCATTTTTCATAAAAATAAAACCAAATAGATGATAGCTAGATGTAGCAATCTCTTTATTGCATAATATTGATCTAAATTAAATGTAGAAGCTTATGGTGAAATAAATGTAATCTAGTGTAGATAATCAAATTTGGTAATTATATTCTTTGAAACTAATAGTATTGACATTTATCTCTTGCTCAAACAAGTTCTCTTTACCCCTTCTCATTTAGTATATCTCTAGGTCTCTTATCTAGCTTGTTTGATATTACAGACTCATATGTCAAAAATTAATAAGAGTTGAATGTATGAAAAATAGTGAGAAAATCCACTTGTCAACCTCCAAACTTCAAACTTCAAAGTATTCCTCATAGTTAAAAAGCATACAAGTAAGGGAAGGAACAATCGTATGGTTATAACCATAGTATATGGTTTTGACCTTGTTCACTTTAGTCCCAAAATTTTAGTTGCTCTTTCTTATTTAGGTCACTTACTCCTCAGTCATAATTTGTAACTTAAATCAAATTCAGAAGTATATATAGGCAAGTGAAACCCACCTCATTTAGAACCTATAACTCATATGGAATCATGTTGAAAAATCTAGCACAAAAGGAACCCAAATCTCTACACTCTAAAAATCCCTTTCCACATTCATTAGGGAAGCACCATATCCAAGTATGAAGCTTCACACTAGATCTAGGGGACTACTTCCCACATTTTCAAGAACTCAAATTCACTCACTCAAGTAGATTGGATTTAGAGTTAACTCAAGTCAAGATTTTTCAAACGAAGGATGTCAAATTTGATTACACTGCAACTAAATATCATATACTAGGTGGATAATGACATGTAGTTTGAGGCCTCTTCAGAGTAGTGTCGATATCAAAGGTACACAGGGGTACCCACAACCCAACTAATGTTTATTTCTTAGTACTTATCATCTATGGTTAGTGTTTGAAATATTGAGAAGAGATTCTAGAGACCCCCAAAGTGTGACTGATAAAGGACTAAAAAGAGGGAAAAAGAGATTCAAATAAGTGAAAAACCTAGGAATTCATAGACCATAGTTTTATGTAGGTGAAAAACCATAAAAATAGTTCAAGACTGTACATATGTCCATGTATCTACAGTATGGTCCTTCCTGTGGAGGTTTTTAAATCACTGTTCCATTTCCAAAGCATTATCGAGTAAAAATATCCTTATTTCGTCATTCAAATCACCCATATTTTCCCAAAATCATCTATAATAAGTTAAGTGCACTCAATCCCATATATATTTGAGTTTGTGTTACATTGTGTACATTTGTTGCAAGTTTTAATGTGTTATTCTAATATTGAGTGGTTAATGTTAGAAATTAATTAGTCAAAATAACCCATGCATCACCTATTTCATTCCTTTTTTATTATAGTATAACAACTCTAATCATAATTAAAAAGAGGAAAAACATTTGGTGAACCAAAATCAATATTTGAACAATATGCATTTATTGCCATAGGGTTTCTATTTTGTTTTATTGTGTTTGGGTATTGTGCTTTATCATACTGAATCTTAGGGATCATTATCAATATCTATGTATCTTTCCCACATCTTCTAATTCCTCTCCCACCCTGCTCATTCTTGTGCCCAAGTCTATGATGATATATTTGTTAATGTTATTTTGAATATAAATTTTGATCATGCCCAAGGTGATGTGACCTTATCAAGGATAATGCCAAAAATTTACACCTTTTTACAAGAAAATGAATCTAAGATTGATATCTTACTATATGTTACACAAGAGAAAATTAATAATGCTCCATCATCTAACTTAGATACGTATATTATTTCTACACCTATGTTGTTTGCAGTTTTAGGGTCACTTAACATGTCAATGCACAATGTTTCTATGCTTATTCTTCCAAGAACGATTACTACTATACTTCCCATCTCTAATGGTTCACATGCTTCTTCATCTAGCACAAAATATCTTGAATCCCTTGTTCACATGCTACAAGCTCAAATCTTACAATTACAACAAGGTGTGTCCACTTCTCTTCATGTTATGGAATTGGCCCAATTCTTACATAATTCACTAACTCCTAAGTGGCATCTTACCTTGTGCCTCTTAGTCTTGTTGCACCTAATCTTCCTATATATGATGAAAAAGGTGAACCCATAGAACATGTTAGATAATTTCATGTGTCTTACATTGATTATTCCTCTTATGACATCTTCCTCACTAAATTATTCCCTAGAGTCTTAGGTACTTTGAATTGTAATGGTTCTATGATCTCCTACACATTCTATGCATTCTTTCACTACTTTGAAAAATCAGTTTTTAGCCCACTTTGATATCAAAATTGGAGATAAAGTTTCTTATGTACAAATTTCCAAGTTATTCCAAGGATTTGATGAACATATCAATGATTATGTCTTATATTATTAAACCATTCTTACCAAAATGAATTATCTCCCATTTGATAATGACTAACAAGGCCTTTTTACACAAATCCTATTTCCTCCTTTACAATAATTGTTCATGCTTTACAAATTTAGATAATTTTACTATCTATGTGAATACTAAAAGATCATGAAGCTAAGTTATTACATATAAATCATCTCAAGTATGTTGCTAGCACTCCTGATACATCTCATGTTAAATTTTATCTAAAATAAACATTTAAGGGAAAGAAAAAGATGCTAAGGATCCTCCCAAAGATAATGTTAATGATATTAATCAACCTACTAAGTTATAGTTGTAATCTGAACAATGGTAATTTACATTTTTACCATTTCCTCCTCATATTTTACTAACATAATTACTTGAGTGCAATCTTCTATCTCTCCCTCCAACATTTGAGGTTGACATGAGCAAGCCTCAAAGTAAGAGTTTCGATGTCAAAGCCTATTTTGATTATCACTGATGTGTTAGTCATTCCATAGATAGGTGCATAAATATTCATCATGTTATTTATGATCTTATTGAATCTAATTCCACTGAATGGGATGAGCCCATTGAATCTTCCAAGACAACAAATAATAATTCTAAATTGAGATTATTTCAATAATATCTAAGTGTAAAAATGATACATCTACTTATGAAGTGCATAATTCTCATCATGTGGTACCTCCACCGCCCTCTAATGATCATCCCTTATATGGTATGATTATTAATATTACTCGGATACCTCCTTCTACACCAAACATTACTTTCAAAACTATAATATAAATGACATGTTTATTTCTGATACATTGTATATTCCTATCTCTATTCATCAAGTACATATATATGGTGTATTGGTTGATCCACACAATAAAAATAATGTTTTTTATTTGTCATTACTTCAATATATTAGTATCCATGCTTGGAATCTTGCATTCAACTATAATCCTCACTACCCTTGCATCATACTACCCATCACTATTGATCCTCTTACCATACTCATTTCATTTTTGGTACCTATTTCTCTTAGATTTGTTACATTACATCTTGGAATTTCTTGGTTGTATTATCCTAAGGGTATCTCATTATTAATTCACATGTGTATTAAGTTCATTTATAATCATAAGGTTGTTACTATTTGATGTATCCATTTTAAGGCTCATTCTCTCGAACATGCCTAGTCATACTTCCATAATCTCTACTACTACTCTTAGTACACATATGGATGGGGATTTTATTACACAAACTAATTCACATATCCCTAATCCTATAAGGTATTCTAATAGGTCCTTGTATTTTCCCATTGATTCACTTATCTCTAGTCCTCTTAGTTGGCCTTTGGTTGCACACACTGTGATTCATATAACCATAATCCTATTAGGTCTTATAATAGGTGATGTAGGAGAATAAAATATTGGCTTGTATATAATAATTACATCATCAATTTTTTGATTTCTCAATGTTTTTATAGGTTCTAGGGTCATCTAGGGTCTATTAGGTATGTTGGTGTTGTGTAAGATCTTCATAAGTTTGAATTTGGCACTTTCCCTCGAAATTACCAATTTGAATTTAGAAGGTAATTTTTGGCTTTTAACTGGTGTTTTAATGAGTTCTTAGATCCTTAAAATATTTAATAATATAGTGGAAGTATTATTGAGGTATAGGAGTCCTAATAAGGTCAAGGATTGTGACCTAATTATTTGATCCTAGGGTCTTAGACTAGGTGGAGTCATTTAATGATGTAATATATGAAACAACATGAAAAATCAAGGGTATAAAGAACAAAGAATCAGTTAGAAGACTCATGGAAGAATATTAAAACCTTTTGTAACTATTTTCAATCCATCATTTGAATGGTTAGGGTGAAGAAGGAAACTCTAAGGAGTTTGAAAGAAGAAATTATGTATACACAACTTTGTAATAAATTTTTATGGTTTTATAACATTTTGATAGTTAAAAAAATTGAGCATTTTGTTTAGTTGAGGATTATAAATGGTAAGGAACATTATTTTATGAATTTTAATTTATTATTATGAAAATTGATGGCTGCATGTTGTAGTCATTTTTACACCCACCAAGAACAAGGGAGCCCCATGCACACCGGCCTATCACCTAGTGGGTGTTGGGCACTCACCCGAGGCACGCGCGGGTGTCGAGTCTCTCTTTTATGTGAGTTGAGTGGGAAAACATCATCTATGATCCAAAATTTAAAGGAAGTGAGTGGGAATGAAACATGCAAACATCATAGAGCTCAGAACGGTTCTAGATCATTGCAGTCATTATAGACAGATATACTTTAATAGACTAAAAGAACCAAATCAAGAAAGAAAGGAAAATGCATAAGAATTCATATTCATCTTATAAACATACATGAAAAGGAACTATGAAGAATCATGTATGAATCAACCAAGAAGGATCATATTCAATTAACTTGGTAACCTCATTACATTCATTAGACTTACTATAAAACACCACATTATGACAGATCAAGCTACACATCATAACTAGATCCATATCATTTAGATCTCAAAATAAATTTTATAACTCCAAGCCCTTGATACATCCTTCTCCTATATTTCATCTACCTAACCCAATATGACTCCTTGCAGAATTTCTGTAGAGATCCTCTCTCTATTAATCTCTCCCTCCTCTTTCTTCTGCGGGTGCTTGTATTTATAGGCACCCGAAGTGCCAACTCATCCTTATGCAGCATCAAATATGGTGCCAAGTGTTTGAATGTGGTCCTCCATGGGAGCATGCTCCTCCAGGCCTAAGCTCTCCACTTTTTTCCATGATGGTCTTCCAGAAGCTTCCATCGTAGGGCATATTCCTTCCTAGGCCAACCTGTCACCAGGATGACACCTTATCCACTCCACATGCATAGTCAGGTCATGCTTTTCTCGTGTCCTGCCCGATACGCCAAATATGGCTAAGTCCTCGAGACCTTGTCCTGCGGGCATGCATCATGGGTTCTACTAAGACCCTCCTAGAACCTTTCCTTGCACACCTTCTCCTTGTGCACCCATTTCTTAACTTTAGTCTTGCATGCCCATGTGCACTTTTGGACTTAGTCAATACTTTAGGGGCCCAAAACATGTTGGTATAAAATCTTGGTTACAGTCTATAACCTATAATAGTCAAGAAGGAGACATTTCAAGGTCAATTTTTCCTATATAGCTGAGAGAGATGATTATATAAATGGTTGAATAAAATATATAATACAATGATAGTGAGGTTATTCAATCATTTTTTTTTATAGTGGTCTATAAGGTGAAATAAATATTACTTTACTTTGTGAAACTATTATAAATTAGGGAACCCCATTCTCGGGGAAAGAGTGGGAGAGTTGTCTTCATTTACAAAGCTAGAAGGTATTGAAGATAATTACTGGTAAGCTATAAATGAGGAGGATGTTTTAATAGTTCTCTCGATACAAGTTTCAAGCCTTGAAAGTGTGTAGTTTTCCTTTTGTAAAAATATCACCTATCGGGCTAGTAGAAACCCTCCTTAGGGGTCTAAAAAGTAAAGTGATTTGAGGGAGAGAATGAATAATTCAAAACTTGAAATATTCAAGGGAGTGGTTTTAATTATTTATGTGATAGAATATAATTTTTTCAACATAAAACCACCCTGATTGAGAAAGGAAAATGTGACAGCTTTGAGATCAACTTGTAGATGACTTGTTTAGGAAACCAAGAACGAGTTGATAAAGAGAACTGGAAGGTTTAAAAAGAAGAAAAAGGTTGAAATTCATAAGTAAAGATACGAGAATCCATATAAAAACATGAATTGAAATATGTGAAGGGAAAGGGTTGGAATTTATTTGTTTAACTTCTAATAGTTGGCATTCAAAAGGATATAGTTTCATAGGAGAGTAAGGACAACACAACATTGGTGCAAAGGTTTAATCAAGGAGTGTAGGTTTGAAATTATCATTTTGAAACCCTCCTATCAGATAATTTGAATATGATAAAGCTTAATTCATCACATAATTTTCATGGAACATGAAAGTTGTGAATTTAATCTTTGTCTCAAGAAATTGACTTAATTTAGAAGCTTAAAGGGTGATGTAGGGTGAAATTTTGCAAAGAGTTTCATGGATAAATTTTTCATGTAGAGAGTAGAGCTAAATGGGTATCTGTAACCATGGTTTTTTTAATTGAATCCTTTCCTCAAAATATATACCTAAATTTCTCTTGTGACAGGGCTAGTAAGGTGGTAGGTCTATAAGGTGGAGTAAAGAGGAAAAGACATAAGTATTGGGAATTGGGCCAAAATCTTGTTCCCACACCTCAAGGTGTAAAAAGGGTAGTAAAAATAGTCTTAATTTGTTAGAGTGACTTGTATATTGTTTCAATCTTGAATTCTACAGAACAAATTGCTTAAGAAGGATAAAAGGTAGTTTAACAACTAGGTAAAATTTTGATCCTTTTAATTGATTTGACTCAATGTGAAGGTTGGTATGGCATTGAATGACATATAGATACATGATACAAGCTTTGGTTAGGTTTCATAAGGATATAAATTAATAATTTGTATGATTTTGGGGTGTGTAGATGGTGAAGAAAGAGGTAGTTTAAAGGCCTAAAAAGACATTGTTTAAGTTTTGCATCAATTCTAACATAACATGTTGTTGAGTTTGATAAGGTTCTGCATAATTTAGTATCGAGTGGAGATAGGTCATTTAAGAGGAAGAAATTTTTGAATATTTCAACAAAGAAGTGTGAAGTGTGTGTGTAACAAGTTGTTGAGAATGAAAATAATATAATGGACAAGGAAGAGATAATGAAAGAATTGATGATGATACTTAGCCAAAGGAAGGAACTAGACAAGAAGGAGAAAAAGAGGAAAGAATCCAAGAAGAAAGAGAAGTATAGAAAACTAGATTTGTGGATTGAACAAGAAATGAGAGAACTCGGGAAGGATGCAAAAACTCGCGAATGGATAATGAACATATAAGAAGAGGATGTAGATGAAGAAGAATCCATAGAAGTAGAGGATGAGTGGGAATGTGAAGAATAAGATGGAAAATTATGTAATGATGAAGAGGTAATCTATTTTTACCCTGAAGAAGGTGAATTTATTGATGAAATAGATTATTATGAATAATAAAATGAAGACAAGCGAGTAGAAGGTCAACATGTACATGAGGTATGTGAACAAGATTACATGAAAAATGAAATTTTCTTGTTTGAAAATACACAAGAAAAATAAGAAATTAGACTTGAAATTCCTAGATATGATGAAGATAATAGAGGAATGAGTGATTTTATGTTTGAAGAACTACAAGCTATTGAAAATTTGTTCAATTTACATGTTGAAGAGAAGAAAAATAGTTTGGATGAGATAATTTTTGGTGCAAAATCACAAAGACCCTTAGATGCAAATCAGGTTTCTAAGTTGATGTTCAGGCATCCAGTGTGATTGCACAACATTGAAACCTTCCTCCAAGTGTGGGACTTGCAAGAATGAGAAAGGAATCTCTAGAGAAGGCTGGTTCCTCTTCCTAAACTACCTGCCACAAGCTATTCCAGTGCAGGCAAGCTAATCTAATCCTAATCTAACCATGCCAAGGAGACAGAGAGAGAGAGAGAAAAGGGAAAAATAGCAAAAGCCTACACTAAAACGGTGATACACCAAAGAAGGAAAATGTTGAACATCTATCAAAACTGTCATGAAACAAGGAGAGGTGAGAAATGGGAAGGATGAATAGATGCATCACAGACCAAGGATAGATTTCACACAGAAAATGTCCCAAAACTCCATGAACACAGATCCAGACCTATAATGAACATTAGAACATGCACAGATACCTACAATGAAGAGAGGCAAGAAGAAAACAAGCAAATAACAAGCAAGGATGGACAGATGCATCACGAAACACGTTTTGTTGCTTCAGAAGTTTGCACAGAACATCATTTCAATAGTAAAAGGAAAAAACGCCATTACAGAGCAAGGGAGGAGGTTCGAACTCCATTTTCAACCCTGGGGAAGAAAAGAAGGGAGAGAAGAGCCGAAAAGATGAACAACTTGTAATAATGAAATCAAAATGAGCCAAATCTGGCCTTTTACAATGCATGGGTCAAGCCTAGGAGAGAGAAAACGTGTAAAGTGAAATTTCAACCATTGACCAAAATGCATTCTTCATTAAAATCGGTGGTTGAAACATCACTTTTGGCCATGCTGAAGAAGAATGTGACTCATGTGCATTAAATCGGTTGTTGAAACGTCACTTCTGGCATGTTGAAGGAGAATGCGACCCATTTGCATTAAAACTGGTTGTTGAAACGTCGATTCGCCATTACCACGCGCCGAGATGTTTATTGATTTTCTCTCTCCAAATTGAACCAAAATGCAAGATTGACCACGGAATCGTGTAGAGAATTTCACCAGATTTGCATTGATATAAATAAAATGAAAATCAACCCCGGATCGAAAGTTATGGCCATCTCAAGATTTAGGCGTAAATGACCAAACGGATCGGCGGGAAAATATTTGAATTTTTCCCGCGCTCGCCACTGGATGACATGTGTCGGCAATCGATTGGCAGAGAAATTCTCTCTCCTCCACCTTTCTATGGGTTTTCCTTTGAAATCTTGACATTTTTGTAATTTTGGAAAAATTTCCGTTTTTCCCCATGCCCCGCCACTTGGGACATGTGGCATGATCTGTTGGA
This sequence comes from Taxus wallichiana var. yunnanensis, assembly GCA_018340775.1. Taxonomy (NCBI): domain Eukaryota; kingdom Viridiplantae; phylum Streptophyta; class Pinopsida; order Cupressales; family Taxaceae; genus Taxus; species Taxus wallichiana. Next base: position 86,897,460 of record CM031234.1, read on the forward strand.
GGGCAGGGGCGCGGGGTCATCCTTTACCTTTTAGTTTTTGGCCAAACTTTTGCTAAATTTTCTAAGTCCTCCCCGAGCTCCGTACTCCCCCACCTTAGGACACGTGTCCTGTGTCTATTAACTCGGGCCGACACTTCAAACCTTGCGCTTTGAATTTTTTTGCCAACAAATACTTATCCAATTTACATTGTGCTTCCCCTTCTGACACATGTCACAACCTGATTGGTTGGTGGCCATTTGGATTTTTGTATCCCTCACGTACTTTTGGCCCAGATGTCCCAAACTTTCTGGGACAAATTTCTCCGAACCGCCCGATTCGGGCTTCCTTGTCCCTCTTTACGGTGAAGACACGTGGCAAGATTTCATTCACTCTCGGCTCTTTCAGCTTTTCGCATCCCTCATGTACTTTTGGCCTGGATGTCCCAAATGAGAGTCCTCTGTTGGTCTCGAACCACCCGGTTTGCGTCCTCCGCGTACTTTTTGGCCCAACCGTCCCGGATCGCTGGGACAAATTTCTCCGAACCGCTTTCGAAATGGAATGACTTGCACCAAATCGGCCGATTCACGTCCTCCGCGTACTTTTGTCCCGATCGATGTCCCAACTGCGAAAAAAAGACTTAGGAAATTTTTTTCCCTCTTTCGATCGATTCGCCTTTTCGCATCCCGTGCATACCTTTGTTCCAAATATCCTGGATGCTATACTGATCGCCCGACGGCTTTTCACCGGTTCGCGCCGCGACGCTTCCAACTGTCCCAAGTGTTGCACTGGCTAGGACTTAGCCGATTTTCTCTGTATTTCGGCACCAAGCTTGGTTTTTGCAATTTTTCACATTTTCTGAACTGTTGGGTTTTCTTCTTGGATAGGAGAGTTAGAAAGAACCCGAGGGGACCCTAGAAACATGATTTTTGCCTTGAATCAATCTACTTGCTCGGGACTAAAAAATTTAATGCATGTTATCAAAATTACCCTGGGGGGTGAATTTTGGATAACAGTTTTGGCGACTCAGCGGGGTTATCTACTTGCTAGATGAATGATCAGTAGCCTAAAGCAATCCATTGGGCATGGAGTCATGAGTTGTAGCCTGCAAACTGATCTGAACTTTGAAAACTTCCTCTCTGAGCCACTTGAAACCCATTGAAATGGAGTCATTCTCACCAAAATGCCACTGAAATGAACTGTACAAGAGCAAAACCAGCACCAAAAAAACTATGTATAGAACTGAAAATCATACATGCTCCAAATGGAACATGCAGAGTGTGCACAAGCACTTATTTCTTCGAAAGCAAACCTACATACTCTACTCTAATCGAAGCAAAGGCAAGCTAAACAAACCATGCAATTGGTTGTGAGAAATAGCTTCCCTTTCTCAAAAGTGGCAGCCATGCAATTGATTTGGCACTGAACATGGCTGATTGAATGAATGGAAAATCAACAAGAAGTCTGGTATTCCACCCAAATCATCAAGGTATCAGCTGAAGGAAAATTCAATACCTCTTTTAGTTGTTCTGCATTTGGATTGGAGAGGTATGACAGCTGATCCTTGGTTCTTTGTAGCTCATCCTCATGTTTAGAAGCAAGCATGACTAGTTGTGACTTCTCCTTTGGCTCCAATGAAGCCAAATACCTGATTAGGCAAGGTCTGATCCATTGAGTATGCCCATAATTTTGATTTTCAACTCCAAGAATGGAGTCTTCTTGTAGACCTTCTTGAATGGATGGTGTGGAAGAAATGGTGAAATTCCTCTGTCCTTTCTCTTCCTCCAATGAAGAACATGAAAGATTAAAATCTTCCAATCTTGGTTCTAAAGAGCTACTATAAGATGCAGGCTACTGCAAATGAATGTTCTCCTTCATGACAGAAGACTCAAGTGTTTGGAATGTGGATGATGAAAGAGAGAATGGTGGAAACTCAACCTGCTCTTCTCCATCAAAAGTCCTCCAAATCGGCAGATAAAGCTACCTCATTGTTGTCCCCGCTACAAATGCTCAACTTCCTCCATGGTGTCTTCTTGATCTCAGTAATCTTGACCACCATGGTTTCTTTCACCCTCCAACGTTGAGTTTGAGAGATCAAACTCCTCTTCAGTACTAGAACTTGAGAGAGGTGAAGTGGAAAGAAGAAGCTCAAGGTTCTCCTAGCCTGCTTTGTGCTCAAAGCCCTTGGATCTACAATTTTCTCCTCCGTAACTAGAATGTGCTCCTCTTCTGCTGGATCTGGAGCAGCTTCTCCTTCCTCCAATGTTTGCAGAAAATCTTGCTCTTGATTGAACTCTTCCTCCAGCATGAAGTTTTTCAAGTCAAACTCTTCAATCTGCTACTCTAGAGGACAAGTTGGGACTGCAAGATCTTCTTCTTGAGCTTTCTTCCTCTGCTGCCACAAAATCAGTCTTGACCACCATTTGTTCTCCAACTCCAACCTCTTCTAAAGGCTTAACCATCAAGGGGATCTTTGTCATCCCAAATTTAAGAGCCAAACTTACTAAGCTCTTATTCATTTCTTCTTTTCTTGGCTCTTCCTCTTGCTATCCTTGATGACTGATTTTTGTAATTTCTTCTTCCCCACATGGAATTGGGAATGCAAGAGGAGGGGTGGGTTATAACTCAATTGATTTGGCAATTTCTTGTGGTGGTAGAGGAGGTGAAACCTCTTGTTTCTTTGGATGAGGGGGTATTTCTGTTAGCTCTTGTAGAGGGGATGACTGTTTGGAAGGAAAAAGGAAAGAAGAATTGAGGTGTGGTGGAAGACTGAGAGGTGGAGGCATGGATTCAACACTTGGGACAGCAGATGGAGAGTTTAAAACTTGACACTGCTGAGATAAAACAGATTGGGAAAGAGGAAAAAGAAAGGCATGAGATGGCATGCTTACCCGTTGACAAGGTTGCTGAATACTTCTCTCATACACCTCTATTTCTTCAATCCACTTTGCAAGCAATGGCAGTGTTTTCATCATGAAGTCCAGCTTCTCTTGAGGGCTGAAGTGTCTTGGAAAAGGGCCTCCCCATGGACAAGGAGTCCTGCAACTAATTTTGAAAGCCCTCATTTGAGTTTGTTTCTCTGGATCGCACCATCTTTACCTCCATCTTTTGGATTTTCTCCAATGAGACCAGTATATTGCATCTGATTGTCTTCATAACCAGCATACCCTTACTCTTGATGTGCTTCATATCCAAACTGACTTTGGCACTACTGCTCATATGGGTATGCATACTGATCTTGAATTTTCTCAAAATGCTGATTTGGAGGATTTGTAAAACATGTTGGAGGTGGAATATCTTCATTTGTTGTTGAAAATGTGAATTACATGATGGAAATGAAGTCATGATTGCAAAACTTCATGAAATGGAAAAGAATGAAAGAGATGGAAAGAAATATGGATGGAAATGGATGGAAAATGGGTCTGCAACTTTAGAAATGGGTTGCTTGATCAGATGGAGTCACCAGATGTGTTTGCAAGTGCCTCCAAAGGCTGAAATCTTCACAGGAACACACCAACCTGCAAAAGATGAAGTGGAAGACCTCTAAGGTCCCACCGGCGTGCCAAAACTGTTGGTGCAGTGCACAGTGGCTTAAATTTTGCTGTTGATAATGAGACACCTCTAGGAAGATGAAATAATCTAACCTCGCCTCCCATCGGGCATGCCAAAACTGTTGGTGCAAAATCACAGCACCCCTAGATGCAAATCAAGTTTCTAAGTTGATGTTTAGGCATCCAGTGTGATTGTACAACATTGAAACCTTCCTCCAAGTGTGGGACTTGCAAGAATGAGAAAGGAATATCTAGAGAAGGCTGGTTCCTCTTCCTTAACTACCTACCACAAGCTATTCTAGTGCACGCAAGCTAATCTAATCCTAATCTAACCATGCCAAGGAGACAAAGAGGGAGAGAAAAGGGAAAAATAGCAAAAGCCTACACTAAAATGGTGATACACAAGAGAAGGAAAATGTTGAACATCTATCAAAACTGCCATGGAACAAGGAGAGGTGAGCAATGGGAAGGATGGACAGATGCATCACAGGCCCAAGGATAGATTTCATATAGAAAATATCCCAAAACTCCATGAACATAGCTCCAGACCTGTAATGAACATTAGAACATGCACAGATACCTGCAATGAAGAGAGGCAAGAAGAAAACAAGTGAAAAACAAGCAAGGATGGACAGATGCATCACGAAACACGTTTTTGTTGCTTCAGAAGTTTGCATAGAACATCATTTCAATAGTAAAAGGAAAAAATGCCATTACAGAGCAAGGGAGGAGGTTCAAACTCCATTTTTAACCCTGGGGAAGAAAAGAAGGGAGAGCAGAGCCAAAAAGATGAAAAACTTGTAATAATGAAATCAAAATGAGCCAAATCTAGCCTTTTACAATGCATGGGTCGAGCCCAGGAGAGAGAAAATGTATGAAAACATGTAAGCAACCCAACCATTGACCAAAACACATTCTTCATTAAAATCAGTGGTTGAAACATCACTTCTGGCCATGCTGAAGAAAAATACAACCCATGTGCATTAAATCAGTTGTTGAAACGTCACTTCTGGCATGTTGAAGGAGAATGCGACCCTTGCATTAAACCGGTTGTTGAAACGTCAATTCGCCATTACCACATGCCAGATACATTTCTTGATTTTCTCTCTCAAACTGAACCAAAATTCAAGATTGACCTGAATCCTCAGTAGAGAATTTCACCAGCTTTCCATTGATATAAAGAACGTGAAAATCTGAACCTGGATCGAAAGTTATGGCCATCCAAGATTTAGGCGAAAAGACCAAAAACGGATTGACGGGAAAATATTTGAATTTTTCCCGCGCTTTACCACTGGATGACACGTGTCGAAATCGATTGGCTGAGAAATTCTCTCTCCTCCACCTTTCTATGGGGTTTTCTTTGAAATCTTGACGTTTTTATAATTTTGGAAAATTTTCTATTTTTTCCCCATGCCCCGCCACTTGGGACACGTGGCATGATTTGGTTGGAGGATAGGGGCGCGGGGTCATCCTTTACCTTTTAGTTTTTCGGCCAAAATTTTGCTAAATTTTCTAAGTCCTCCCCAAGCTCGCGCACTCCCCCCACCTTAGGACACGTGTCCTATGTCTATTAGCTCAGGCCGACCCTTCAAACCTTGCCCTCTCGAATTTTTTTGGCCAACAAATACTTAGCCAATTTACATTGCGCATCCCTTTGTGACACGTGTCACAATTTGATTGGTTGGCGGCTCATTCAGATTTTTGCGTCCCTCATGTACTTTTTTCCCCGATGTCCTAAACTGCTGTCTGGGAAAAATTTCTCCGAACCGCCCGATTCGGGCTTCCTTGTCCCTCTTTGCGGCGAAGACACGTGGCAAGATTTCATTCGCTCTCGGCTCTTTCAACTTTTCGCGTCCCGCGTGTACTTTTGGCCCGGATGTCCCAAATGAGAGTCCTCTATTTCGGTCAAACTAGCTGGTTTGCATCCTCCACATACTTTTGGCCCAACTGTCCCGGACTGCCTGGGACAAATTTCTCCGAACCACCCGAAATGGACTGACTTGCGCCAAACCGGCCGATCCGCGTCCTCCGCGTACTTTTGTCCCGGATGTCCCAACTGTGCGAAACAAAGACTTAGGAAATTTTTTCTATCTTTTGGCTGATTCACCTTTTCACGTCCCGTGCATACCTTTGTCCCAACTGTCCCGGATGCTGCGTAGACCACCTGGCGGCTTTTTGGCCGGTTTGCGCCCCGACGTCCCAACTGTCCCAAGTGCTGCCTAGGCTAGGACTTAGCCGATTTTCTCTGTATTTCGGCACCAAGCTTGGTTTTTGTAATTTTTTCACATTTTCTCGAACCTGTTGGGATTTCTTCTTGGACAGGAGAGTTAGAAAGAACCCGAGGGGACCCCAGAAACATGATTTTTTGCCTTGAATCAATCTACTTGCTCGGACTGAAAAATTTAATGCATGTTATCAAAATTACCCTAGGGGTGAATTTTGGATAACAATAATTACAAGTGAAAAAGAGATGATGCAACAGGAACAAGAGGATGAAGAGGTGAGAGAAGAGGAAGAAAACCAAGTTTGTGAAGAGATTGAGATGACCTCAAGGCAAGAGAAGGTCAAGAAAGAGAAAGTTGACATAGTGAAGTAAGAAGTAAAGAGAGAGAGAGAGGAAGCACATGATATAGTGATTTTAGAACAACAAGGTCTAGTGAATACTATGATGAAGTTGATAGAGGTAAAGAGAAGAGAGAAATAAAGGAAAGTAGAGTGAAAAGGTTATGTGAGGAAGTCAAGACAGGAGAAGAAGAAGAAAAGGTCATAAAGAAAAAGTATGAAGCAAGCAAGCCTCTTATTTTTGAATATAATACTTCTTTGGGTTTTGAATGTATAGGTAAAAGTGTGATGAATGAAGATGTAGATCATCCAATGAGAAGCATGAAAAGGCTAATGTGGACATGGAAAAATAAGACAAATTGCAATAGGAAATGAGCAAGGAAGATGAAGAAAAGAAGGATTTGAGGATAAAAAAGGAGATGAAGACCAAGATAAGATATTAAAAGAAAAAAATATGAGAAAAAAAGAAAGAAATGGAGTATGATAAAAAGGAAGAAATCAAACCTTGCAAGAGAAGACAATAGTCAAGAAAGAGAGAGAAAATTAGACCAATAATCTAAAAAATATAAAGAACAAGATGAAGGACAATATGAGTTAGGTGAGAGGATAAATCAAGGTGATGAAAATCAGTTTTCTCCAAATTCATCTCTATGTACTATGTATACAAGGTTAACCATTGAGCAGTGTGAACTAACATCCAAGAAAGGGTGATTTTTTCAAGAAAAATTTAACATTTCATGATCTTGAGAAGGAGATGACTCAAGGAAGACTAAAGGGATATGGAAGTTATAGTTTCATAGTCATATCGGATGAAGATGCAACATATATGAAAATAATTCAAGCATATGAACTCAGTCCAAGATAGAAAATGGAACATATAGACCTAAGGGCATCATTTTGACCAAAAATTTTAGAATTTCAAGGAAGAACCAACTGGAAGAAGATGGGGAACAACTAATAGAGATGAATTAGGGATGGAATGCACTCAAGAAATACTTTAAGAAGATCATTTTCAATTGGAAATAGAGGAAGAAAGAAGAAGAGAAAAGCTAGCACAAATAATGGGGAAGATTTTCTTTTCCCTTTGGGAGTGTGATGTAGGGACATCAAGTCTTAGCTTGTATATAAGAATAAAATCATCAATTTTTGGCTTTCTTAACATGTTTATAGGTCCAAGGGTCATACAGGTCTATTACATATGTTGGTGTTGTATAAGACCTTCATAAGTTTGAATTTGGTACTTTCCCTCCAAATTTACAATTTGAATTTAGAAGGTAATTTTTGACTTGTAACTGGTGTTTTAATGAGTTATTAGAGCCTTAAAATATGTAATAATATGGTGGAAGTATTAATGAGGTCTAATAGTCCTAATAAGGTTAAGGATTATGACCTAGTTCTTTGAGCCTGTGGTATTAGAGTAGAGTCATTTAATGATGTAATATAGGACACCACATGAAAAATGAAGGGTCTAAAGGACAAAAATCAGTTAGAAAACTCATTGAATCATATTTAAACCTTTTAAAACTATTTCTAATCCATAATTTGAATGATCAAGGGTGAAGAAGGAAACTGCAAGGATTTTGAAATAAGAAATTGTGTATACATAACTTTGTAAAGGTGTTTTATGGTTTTAGAGAATTTTGATAGTTAAAAACCCTGAGCATGATGTTTAGACGAGTCTTACATAGGGTAAGGAACATTATTTTATGCATTTTCATTGATTATTATGAAGATTCATGGTTACATGCTGGTATAAAAGCTTGGTTACTGATCTATAACTGTAATATCAAGAAGGATACATTTCAAGGTCAAGTTTTCCTATATAGATGAGAGAGAGGCTTATATAAATGGTTGAAGAAAATATGTAAGATAGGGTTAATGATTTATTCAAGTATTTTATTTGATAATGGTCTATAAGGAGATTTAAATATTCCTTTTCTTTGTGAAATTGTTATAAATTAGGAAACCATGTTCTTAGGGGAAGAGCAGGAGATTTGTATTATTTTTAAGATAGAAGGTATTGAAGAGCCTTATTGGTAAGCTGTAAATGAGGAGGAGGTTGTAATAGGTGTCTCGATATAAATTTCAATCCTTGAAAGTGTGTAGATTTCCTTTTGTAACAAAATATCACCTATTGGGCTAGTAGAAACACTCCTTAGGGGTCCGAAAAGTAAAGTGATTTGAGTGATAAAATGAATGATTAAAACCTTGAAATCTTCAAGGAGTGGTGTCAATTATTTAAGTGATATAAAAAGTGTTTGAAACTTAGAACTACCCTAATTGAGAAAGAAAACTTGATAGTTCGAGAGCAACTTGTAGGTGACTATTTAGGGAACCAAAAGTGAGTTGATCAAGAGAACTATAAGGTTTACAAATAAGAAAAAGGTTGAAATTCATAAAGAAATCTCTGAGAATACACTCAAAAAATAAATCGAATGATTTGAGGGGAAAGGGTTGGAATTTATTTGTTTAAATTCTAACAATTAGCATTCAAAAGGACCGATACCACACAAAGTTTCCCGGAAGAGTAAGGACAACAAGACATAGGTGCAAAGGTTGAATCAAGGAGTTTAGGTTTGAACTTATCATTTTGAAACCCTAATATCGATAATTTGAATATTTTAAAGCTTAATTCATCACATAATTTGCATGTAATAAGACAATTGAGAATTCAAACCTTGTCACAACACATTGGCCTAATTTAGAAGTTAAAAAGTTGATGTAGGGTGAAATTTTGCAAAGAGTGTCATGGAGAAATTTTTCATCTAGAGAGTAGAGCTAAATGTGTATCTGTAAAAGTGGTTTGTTTTTAATTGAAGCCTTACCTCAAAATATATACCTAGATTTGTCTTGTGACATGGATAGTAAGGTGGAATAGGTCTATAAGGTGGAATAGAGAGGAAAGGACATAAGCATTGGGAATTAGGAAAAAATCTTGTACACACCAAACTATACCAAATGGGTATTCAAAAGTAGTATAAATTTATTGGAGTGACTTTTTGATTATTCTAACCTTGAACTCTCTAGGAGCAAGTTTCTTAAGAAGGATAAAAAGGTAGTTTAACAACAAGGAAATTTTTTTGATCCTTTTGATTGAGTTGACTTTACGTGAATGTTAGAATAACATTGAATGACATATGAATGTAGAATAAAATCCTTGGTTAGGTGTCATAAGGCTAGAATTCAAGAATTTTCATGATTTTGGGGTGTGTAGATGGTGAAGAAAGAGTTAGTTTGAAGGCATAAAAAGACGTTGTTTGAGTTTTGCATCAATTCTAATATAGTGTGTTGTTGAGATTGATAAGGATCTACATCAATAGGTCCTTGTATTTACATACTAATTCACATAGATTTAGTCCTCTTGTTAGGCCTTTGGTTTCACATATAGCTTTTCATAGTCTTCCTTGACATCGACTAGCCTTTCATCCACACATATTTCCTCTAGTGGATTACATTCCCATAGGATGCCTCATTGATCCTTTAGTGCACAAAATTAATCTACATCTCCTTGATATTTGAGGAATTCACATTCTTATAGTCCACCATATCAATATCACATACTACATACTGATATACATTACCCTTCTCTAATGCCCTCTTTGGCACATATCACTACCGAGGTTCGATTAGTACTTTAGTCACATATAATGCCTAGGCCTCTAACATTTATGGTGGTTGATTCACCTCTTCAGGATTTTATCATTGGAATGTTGGATAGATTTTATGATATCCCCTTTCTCATACATATATATGCACTAGAAAATACCAAAACATTGATATAATTACCAAAAAGAAATACATTCAAATATTTGTAAAAATCAAGACTGGGTTGTCTAGTATATATTATTAACACTTTACATTATACATGTTGTTTATCCTTATGGTTTGATAGATATATTTTTTTGTACACACATACATTCATGTGGTATATTGAGCATGATGCATGACATACAAATCATTACAAGATTATGGTAACTACCATGGTTCCTTACATAATTTTTCAGAGGGTATCCCTCCACATAATCTATGTGTTATTGTTTCGCTCGGAATGTTTCGACTTCTGGGAATAGAGTTGCTTCTATCCTTTCATTCATTTTAGAAACAGATAAGGGTTAGGGCTAGGAGGAATACCTGTGGAATGTCGAGATGGTGTGCGCGTACCGTAGAGGAAGATCAGGCTGACTGCGAAGAACTCCTTTTTGTCTTGGAAGGACTACCTGCAAATAAGAACACAAGACCACAAGATTTTGATTAGACAATAAATGAGGAAACTGCCTTGGGCCCAGGAAATATAAAACTTCCTTTCGAAGGTGGTCAGTTTCCCTGCTAATATGAATTAACACAAAAGATCAGAAATATCAATCAAATTACTTCGTTTGGAACAGATAGGGGAAAGGCTGATTTCTTGTTTGTAGTCTGGGTAACCGATACCGGTTTACTGGTAACCGATGTCGGTAGGGTTTAGGATCTGTAGGTTGGTTGTTTTTGTTGTTTGGTAGCTGTGTTATTTGTAAGGCTATATATGGGTGATATTACGTAATAAGGTGATGAGAGGTAGATGAATGATAGTTAGATGTAATATATTCTTGGGGTAGTGGGTCCGAAAGGGATTTATGAGGATTGTGATTCAAAAGCATAAGAAATGTTATAACAGAGGACATGCAAGATGTGACTTACTTGGTTTTGATGAAGATGCAAGCTTATCTCCTTTCTTTGTAAACACTTCTCGGTATCTCCACTCGTCTCTCGCTCGGTCAGTGAAGATCTGGACTCGTTCCTCGCTCCCAATGATCTCCGTTGATTCAAAATCCTTTCCACCTGATCCAAAATGAAATTTCGATCCTTTGTTTTTGGTTTTGGGAGGAAATTTACGAGGAACCGATGGCGGTTACGTAACCGACGGCGGTCGAGTAGAACCAAAGATCGGTAAGGAAAAAGTAGGCTATTTTTAGTAAAATAGCCCACCTTCCCCTCGCTTTTCTCCCGAGAGATTAGTTGCGGGCTTGGTCAAGTGACTAGAAGGTCGGTTTTGGGTGCGAAGAAAGGTCATTAGTCATGGGTGTAGGTGTAGACCAAGTTTTAGGTCTTAATTAGGTTAGTTTAGGGTTAGGGCTAGGTCATGATGAAGTGGCAAAATGAGGTGGTAGGTAAGGTGATGTGGATTTATCAATTACAAGGTAATTAATAAATAATTGTTTAAGGTTTAGGTGATGAGGTTATATTGCGAGAGATGAGATGCGGGTCACAAGGGGTCGTAAGACATGAATTTGGTGTCTACATTAGCCCCTTATTGTCGTGTAGCTTGTGTTGTAAAGCTGCGCGGACAATAATATGAAGTGGTTTCTCCTGTTAAGGATATAGGTAATCCCCCTCAAATCTATCACAGATTGAGTGAATGGGAAATTAGGGATAGGGTTGATAAAGGGTACATGTTGTAGAGAGGATGGTAAGGTGGTGGGGTAGGTCCAAGGTAGCAGACGCATGTTGAAATGCAATAGTGCGACTAGGGTACATGATTTGACGAGCAAACCAGCAATGTATAGGCAAAGGTCGATAGTTTATCCAAACAAGGGTGATATAATCCTGGTATCCAAGGCATAGGAAGTAGCTCCAGGGTATATAACAGGTAAGGTACAGAACGTTTAGGCATGTTCGGCCAGTACCAAATGGTTGGTTTGGTTGAGATAAACGTCACGGTCTAGGTCTAGGCAAAGTTGGTCGACAGATCAAGTCAAGGACCCTAATTATGCTAAAACACGAACATGTGAGCTCGATTGGACAAAAAACTACAGGATGGGTGGATAAGAGTGTATGTTGGTGATGTTGGGTAAGGTATGGAAGTGGTACGGCCTTGGGTCGGGCCAAATGGTTGGGGTGCGGCCTTGGGTCGGGCCGGATGGGTAGGGTGAGGCCTTGGGTCGGGCCGGATGGGTAAGGTTGCGGCCTTGGGTCGGGCCGGATTAGTTGGTTGAGGCCTTGGGTCGGGCCGGATGGGTAGGGTGAGGCCTTGGGTCGGGCCGGATGGTTAGGGTTGCGGCGTTGGGTTGGGCCAAATGGGTAAGGTTGCGGCCTTGGGTCGGGCCGGATAGGTAGGTTGAGGCCTTGGGTCGGGCCGGATGGGTAGGGTGAGGCCTTGGGTCGGGCCAAATGGTTAGGGTGAGGCTTTGGGTCGGGCCGGATGGGTAGGGTGAGGCCTTGGGTCGGGCCGGATAGGTAGGTTGAGGCCTTGGGTCGGGCCGGATGGGTAGGGTGAGGCCTTGGGTCGGGCCAAATGGGTAAGGTTGCGGCCTTGGTCGGGCCGGATAGGTAGGTTGAGGCCTTGGGTCAGGCCAAATGGTTAGGGCGAGGCCTTGGGTCAGGCCAAGTTGTTGGGTGGCGGCCTTGGGTCGGGCCAAATAGGTGAACAAATGGTGTTCAGCAAAGGTGGATATAGGTGATATTGGGAGAAAGGGCGATTAGTAAATACAAAACCGATATCGACAAAGTTAGCTATGACCGGTACCTTGGTTAGGTAACCAATGCCGGTTCCTTAGGGCACGATGTGACCGGTGTCGGTTCTATGTTAAAAACCTATAAAAAGAAAAATACGGCCTGTCATTGTCACATTTCTAATTTGGAAGCCAATTTGAATTGTCTGACGTGGAGAGTGGAGATTGGAGCATTTATTGCGTGAGGTGGCGTTATTTGACCGGAGGAGTGAGGTGTTAGCGGGACCGAGTGAGGAGGATGCAGTAGTTGATTGGTGGAGGACCCAGAAGAGGATATTTGGAGCCATGGCCCAGCCAGGAGGAGCAGGAGGGGCTGGACCAGCTGGACCACCACCACCCATCCGACCACAACGACGTGTCATCGTATGGGTAGGTTCGAAACCCCTCATTGTGTTCATTTTATTGCATTATGCAAAATTTGGGGTTTTGGGAGGAATCCAAGTTTTTGATAAAAGGAGTAAATGGAAGTTGTTTGGAAAATAGAGAGGGTAGGTAGGGTAGTTAGGTCAAAACGGTAGGGTGGGTAGGTTTGTAGGGCTTTTCAATGGGTAAAAGGGTAGTAATAGGCAAAAAATAGGTTTGGGGGCCGTCGGGTTCGGCTCCGCATTTTTGCAGCGACCGATGTTGGTTCTTCATGGCAAGCATCGGTCGCAAATTTCAGGGGCGAAGTGTGTTTGTAGTGACCGCATTGGTCGTATATCGGCCGGCGGTGGGGTGGTTTTGGGGATTGTGGGTCGATTTGGGGTTTGTGGGGGTTTGGGTGGGTTAATTTGGGTTTTGTGGGTTTGGGTGGGTTGATTTGGGTTTTGTGGGTTTGGGTGGGTTTTGTGGGTTTTGTGGGTTTGGGTGGGTTGATTTGGGTTTGTGTGGGTTTGGGTTTGGGTTGGGTTGGTATGGGTTTGGAGGTGGGTTGTATGGGTTTGGGGTTTTGTGTGGGTATGGGTTTGGAGGTGGGTTGTATGGGTTTGGGGTTAGGTTGGTATGGGTTTGGAGGTGGGTTGTATGGGTTTGGGGTTGGGTTGGTATGGGTTTGGGGTTGGGTATGGGAGGGAGATAGTGGAAAAGGTAGGTGACTAGAGGGGGTTAGAGAGTCGGGGTGTGGTCGGGGGGATAAAAGGGGGTATAGAGGGTAAAGTAGATGATGTGATAAAGAGTAGGTCTAAGGTTGTGGGTTGGTTTTGCAGGCACGTCAGCGGTTGACAATGTGGGATAGGATGCCCCCGTTGTTAGTGCGGATGCGAGCCACACGTATCCGCGGCTGCACACCGGCTATCATGCGCGAGGTGGGACTCGGTGGAGTCCAGCGATACAGAGCTATTGATAGAGATCACAGCCTGATGGTTGCCCTCATCGAGAGATGGGATCCGGCGACCAATGTGTTCCATCTCCCGACTGGGGAGATGACTATCACATTGGAGGATGTGTATCGCATCCTTCGACTGCCGATCGAGGGAGAGGCAGTGTTCCAGGTAGATTCAGAGATGGCGATGGACAGCATCCTGCAAGTTTTTGGAGATGCAGCCGTGCTACTTACCTATCACAAGGACGAGTATCGGGTATGGTGACATGTACCGTGCACACCGACATGAGACACGGCTAGCCGTGCTGATGATGATCGGGATCACCTGCTTCGCCCTCCCGGACTCAGAGGGAGGGCGCTTTCCACGGGCATTGATGGGGGTGCTGCTTGAGATGGTGGAGGAGCACACCTGTGCACGCTTGGGCACCTGTATACCCGTGCGCTTATACGAGGAGCTATGGGGCTATCACCGGATGAGGCGATTTGGGATTTTCTCTACCTTTTTACTTCATTGTTGGGCATATGAGCACATCATATGCATCGAGCGATAGAGTTACCCCAGCGGCCGAGGGCCACGGTCATATACGAATATATGGATTTTAGAGATGGTTGGGGTCGTGGGCCAGCCACGGCGCCTTGCATGTCAGGATGTGGCGTATTATAAACATTTGTTAGAGGGCCCGACAAATGTAGAAATTGTATGGAGACCTTACAGAGGTCATCACCCTCACAAAGGAGCCCACTTACAGTTGCGCCTGATCCAGTACACATTCTGGATAGCAGGACGGAGGCCGGGAGAGCACGAGAGGATACCCCTAGAGAGGGTACGCAGGTAGATGGGGCTACGACAGGACGAGCCACCTCCCTTCCCCTCGAACAGAGGGGGATGATGTAGAGGCCCCACTGCCTGCACCATAGCCCTTGGACCCAGATTGGGTTGCAGAGAGGCCAGCAGGTGATGGTGTAGATGATGCTGGGTGTACGGGAGCATACATGGTGTGGTGGGCTGGTCAGAGAACAGCTAGGATAGCACCGCCTGCACAGCCAGACTTGGCTATAGTGATAGCAGAGCGAGATCAGCTCTGGGGCCAGGTGCAGCTATTACGAGGACAATTAGCTACTACACACACGAGATAGGTGTCCCACACGAGCGCAGCTAGCCCGCACGAGTACAGTGCGAGTGCACGAGCACGAGCACAGCACCACCACCAGCAAAGCGCGTAGCCACACCCCAGCACGAGTAAAGATACCACCACCGGCGGCACAATAGCCACAGCACCACCAAAGCACGAGCACGGGGTGCGCGGTAGGGGTCGAGGACCAGCCCCAAGACTGACAAGGTGGCACGGGATAGATACATGGAGGCGAGAGCGAGAGGCCCGGTACTATCAGGATGTCCTTGATAAGTACCGGAGCCGAGTATCACCATATACGCGGCACACCGAGCGAGACCTCGCATAGTCAGAGATCGCGGGAGGTGCAGCCACGCCCGGCGTGTCCGTTACGGTAGGAGGCGGGAGGCACCACGGGGACTAGCGAGGAGAGGTGCCGAGGTGGTGGGGAGAGAGCGAGGATCCCCACATAGTTTTTGTATATGGACATGGGCACCGGTCTGCGAATCGGTTGTGTTGATAGAGGCCTGCGTGCCTACATTTATTCATGTATTGATTCATTCATTCATTAAATACTTGGCTCGTGAGCCAAGTATGGGTTGTCTGATTGATACTGGCTGCGAGCCGAGTATATTTTTGATATGAGTGACCGGCCTGCGAGCCGAGTCGAGGTGATTGATATTTATTGCGGCCTGCGTGCCAGCTTTGTTGTTGTATTATGAGATCACAGAGGCCCCGATGCAGGGCACATTGTACATTTGAAACTTGTATATATATATATATATATATATATATATATAGATGATGTTTTGATCCATATGCAGTGTTGAAAATGTTTTTAAGTATTTCGTCAATGGTTTGTGATATAGAATGTAGGATGAGTTTAGTTGACATGTTGATATATGGATGATGTTGATGTTTTTGTTTTTGCACGTATATATGGATGACATGTTATATGATGAAATGTTGCATGTTGTGGGCTGGTTTTGTGACATTGTTATATATGTATCTGATGAGTTGGATCCAAATGATGTATAGATTGATAGTTTTTTGATATCCTTAGTTGATGGTTTGTTTGTTTTTGTAAAAATAGACGATGTTAATGAAATTGTAATGATATGTGTGGTGGATGAACAAATATGGATAATGGTGTTGTGATGCAGGAAAAGAGGCGGGCGCGACAAAAAATTAGGTAGAAAATGAAGAAAAGAACCATGTTTTAAAAAGCCAGGTGTGTAACCGATATCGGTTAGGGAACCGATGGTGGTAGCTGATAGACCGATATCGGTTATATAACCGATACCGGTTACTTAGGTATGAGCTTTTCTAAAAATAGAAAAGCTAGGGTGGCAACTTAAGTTCTTATTTTTAGAGCCATGCAAGAGGTTAAATACGTGAATGCGACGCTTTTTGACGACTGAGACAGGTAATTGTATGAGAGATTTGAGTGATAAGAAAAGAGATTCAGAAAGTAGAAAGGTGAATTTGAAAAGAGTGGTGATCATGGCAGAATGAGGAGAAGCATCCAGCAGGCAGGGCCGAGAGGGAAGACAAGTGCCACCGCATGTTGTATTTGCGACCCAAGAGGTAAACGTTTTGGTTGTGATTTGATTTTTGCATGTGTTATGAATAGGAGATTAAGTGGGTAGATATGAAAAAGAAAACATGATAACAAGGGTTATAGGTGAGGTAAGTGTTACGGGCTAGGTAATCAGGGGTTTCAGGTATGTTTGTATGTATAGAAAGGAATAAACACTCAAATTATTGTCGTAGGCAGTGTGTTTAGGCAGGCTATATGAAGGTGACAGTGACCGATATCGGTTAGGGACAACCGGTATCGGTTACTGAACCGATACCGGTTGACTATAAACGATACCGGTTGCTGTAGGAATTTCCAGAATGTGAGGAAAAACCCGTGGGGATTTGATGGATTGAATGGTTGTTTGTTATTTTGATGTATGCAGGCAGAGGCAGGGTTGAGGATGAATGATAGTGTACCAGTGCTGTTGTCACGAATCCGAGCGGATGTAACACCAGCTGAATGGAAATTGATAAATTGTTTGGGGTTAAGTGGAATCCGCTATTATTCACGAATCGCACGTAACCATGCTATGTTACAGGCGTTGATTGAGAGATGGAATCCTGAGAAAAATACCTTCTATCTGCCAACAGGGGAGATGACAGTAACATTGGAAGATGTGTTCCATATTTTGAGGCTCCCTATTACAGGAAAACCAGTATATCAGGCATTACCTAGCGCGGCGCGGGGAGCGATAACAACAGTATTTGGTCCATACGCGTGAGATTTGACACAACGAGGTTTGTCATTCACATATGGGATAATGTATGCAGCACACCCTGAGGAGACAAGGTTAGCAGTGATATTAATGATAGCGGTAGGGTATTATGCATTACCGAGGTGGAAGGGGAAGGTTTCCAAAGGCATTGATGTGTGTTATTTGGGAGATGATAGAAAGGAATGTGACTTTTGCATGGGCACCTGCATATTTAGCGGAGCTATACAGGGGTTTATGGGCTTGTAGGCGAAATCACAGGACTACATTGGATTGTTCATACTTATTACACTGTTGGGCCTATGAGCACATTGTTTGTGTGTGACCAATAGGCCAACCCATCCAGTCAGGAGAGACCAGAGTACAGAGGTTGGGGTTCGAGAGCGAGAGCAGAGGCAAGATCCCGAGGCTATGACGGGTGACATTGTGTATTATAGGCGGTATGGGAGAGGGCGGCGATTGCGGATATCATTGGAGGCCTTACGGGAACTATATGGTAGCAGAGAACATAGGCCGAGGAGTTGAGGGTGTAGAGAGATTGAGGTGGATCGCGGGGCACAGGCCAGGTGAATATGAGAGGATTCCTATAGATCGCGTGTGGCGACAATTTGGATTTGTGCAGGACATACCGCAGGCTTATAGACCATATATGAGGATCGACGCAGAGGCAGCATTCTCACCTCCCCAGCCAACACCTCCAGAAGGTCCTGAAGAAGTAGCGGCCCGATCGCGAGGTAATGGATGCGAGAACGATAGAGCCTATAGATTATGGTGGGTAGCAGAGCAGCAAGGTGTACGTGATCGTCCTGACATAGTGGTGATTACAGCAGAGAGGGATCGTCTGCAGCGTTTGGTTCAGCAGCTCCAAACGCAGGTGAATGAGACAAGAGGATTGTTAGCGGTTGCGGAGTCACGGGCGGAGAGACTAGAGGCTGGAGTCCTCCATGTGAGAGGGCGTATTCATATGTTACAGGAGAGGTTGGCAGATCAGTGGGCGGTACCAATAGCCGTGGTACCTTTGAGGACAGAGAGGCCTGGCGAGAGGGGTCGACGATCACGATCCTCACCTAGTTCGGGATGAGGCGTAAGGGTCTAAATAAATGTTAGCAAGGTATAAGAATTAATAAGGATGCCGACCTGCGTGTCGATGATAGAGAAGATGTATTTGTTTAACATCTAAATAAAACTGAATATGTATGTTGATTTGAGTTACGATAATAATAAGAATGTTTTCGTTTTGACTTTCGGTGTTTTGAAAAAGGATAAAGAGGAATGTGATTAAATAGAAATACACAAAAATATTTATATTTACCACACATGATAGGTTATGGTAGGGGATGGTCAAGCTAACCTTGGGAGACCCCATGTCTCCGAAGTGCTGCCTACATAGCCCATTGCACAAAGCAAGGAGGGGCCTCAGACCGATGTAGTTCTCCCTTAGGATCAGGGAGAGGTGAATTTAGGCAACTTGGTACGATTAGGCAATTGGTTGGTTGATAAAAATGTTGATATTAATATCGGTAAGGGAAGGTTGTTGGTGTTGGTAATGAATTGGTGATGTTGAAAAAGGTATAAGGGAAGCGAAAGTTAGCCTACCCAAGTGGTAGGGAATCACGCCCTGATTAAGATCAACACACAATCCTAGATGCGAGGCAAAGAGGAAAGATTGTTCCGTAGGTGAAAAGAGCTAAACAAACCACACAACGTAGAACGAGCTTGAAGCCCTAGGTACCGTGCATAGACGAGAAGTCAATAGGTGAAAAGAGTTGTATGATCATAACATATCGAGCGTACGTTACGTCCCTTGAGTTGAAACAAATGGTGAGGTGAGGTGAATGGTATAGTTGAGGTACGGAGAACTTATTACAAAGTGAGTGTTCTGACGAAAGAGAACCTACCCTAAATAGACCAGTCCATGACCCAAAAATTTATTTTGAATGAGGCTTATTTTACCGAATATAGACCGATCGATGCGGGAAGTCTGCCAGGGGATATTGATTGTGCTATTCTTGAGGTCTTCACAAAGCTGATCCATGCGAGAAGCTTCGATAAAGGCTGATCAGTGTATAGCTGTCCTTCTAGGGAGCGATCTATTTATAGTAGTAGATATGATTTTAGTGCATAGCTGTCCTTCGGGGGAGCAGTCTATATATAATAGCAGCAATAATTTGGCATATAGCTGTCCTTCAAGGGAGCAGTCTATATATAATTTAGATAGCTAGATGTTCTTTTGGCGTGAAGCATCTAGTTTGGTAGGAAGTTTGACTCAAGAAAATCCCATAAGAAGGTGTTATTTTAAGACTTTAAAGTCATGGACTAGACTAAAAAGGGGAAGGCATCATTGAGGGGAGGTGAGAAGTGAGCTTGATTTTATTTGGAGATGTAGGAAACAAAGTGTATGTAGCGGTAAATGAGCTCAAGGGACGAGCAGTAGGTAGATAAGAAGTGATATAACACTAAATTCAATAGTAGAATGATCGAAGATGCAAGGCATTAAGGGCTCAAGGCTCAGGTTTACCATTAAGCGAAGCTAAACGATAAGTGCCTGATCCATAAGTGTGAGTGATTATATAAGGCCCGATCCAATTAGGAACAAATTTTCCACGTTTGCTCTTTTCTAGTTTGGTTACATGTTGATTCTCTTTGAGGACAAGATCACCAACCTTAAAGGTACGCTCATGAAGTCGCTTATCATAAGCATGCTTGATGTGTTTTTGATAGATTTTAAGGTGATCGAGAGCTGTAAGACGACGTTCGTCAAGAAGCTCCAATTGGGCTAACCGCTCTTGGCGGAAATCATCGTTGGTGAGAATATCCTGAAGAGATATCCTGAGGGAGGGTATTTGTATTTCGAGAGGCAAGACAGCCTCGGTACCATATACCAAAGAAAAGGTGTGGCATTAGTAGAGTACGATGCTTGAGTACGATAAGCCCAAAGGGCAAAGGGGATGTGATCGTGCCAATTTTGTCCGGACTCATTGACAACTTTCATGAGGATTTTAGTTAGGGTTTTATTAGAGGATTCGGCTTGTCCATTTGCTTGTGGATAGTACGGTGATGAGAAGCTGAGTTTGATACCAAAGTTGTCACAAAGGTCTTGTAACAACTTATTTTTGAAAGATTTGCCATTATCTGTAATCAGGCGATGAGGAACACCAAAACGACAGATAATGTGGTGGTTAATGAACTCTACAATTTTTTCTTTTTTAGTTGAAATGAGTGGAATAGCCTCCACCCATTTTGTGTAATATTCGGTTCTGTGATAATCCATCGGTGACGTTGCGAAGAGGATGGATGAATCTCACCAATAAGGTCTAAACCCCATTGTGAGAAGGGCCAAAGATCTCGGCGACACAGGAGCGGTGGCTAGGAGTATGTTGAAGGTTGGCATGTTGCTTGACACATAACACAACGCTTAACATATTCGTAGTAGCGATCGTTATTGAGAGTAGGCCAATAATAACCAAGGTGAAGGATTCGTTTGGCCACAGCAAGGCATAAAATGTCCGCCACGAGATACCGTCATGGACTTGCTTGGATGGTATGGGTGACCTCCGCGCCGGTGAGACATCGAAGGAGGATGCCATCAAAGCCACGTTTATAAAGGAGTCCCCCCATAACTACATAATGAGAAATGCGTTTAAGAAAAGCGCATTTACCAGTACTAGTAAGGTCAGAAGGGAGAACAGAGGTTGTAAGGTAGTCATGGAATTGGTGATACCAAGTATCCTGCGAGTTAGCAGACACAGTATTTATCGTACAAACAACCGGGGCTGAATAAGATGGGGCAAAGAGTTGTTGGACCAAGACGAAAATGTCAGAGTCAGTTGATGAGGCTGGAATTTGCGAGGCTAAGCAAGCCATAGTATCCACAAATTTGTTAGTGGAGTGGGGAATGGTTTGGATAGAATAGTGAGTAAATAAGGCTAAAAGTGAATCTACGTAGTATTTGTATTTTTGAAGTTCCTCATTTTTACATTGGTAGATGCCCATAACTTGATTGACTACCAATTGAGAGTCGCCAAAAATATTGATAGATTTGATACCTAAGTGCAGCGCAACCTGGAGACCCAGAACAAGGGCCTCGTATTCCGCTGTATTATTAGTGCAAGGGAAATCGAGTCGGAATGAAAGAGGCATAGGCTCGGCGTCGAGAGGAATAAGAACAATGCCGGATCCTCCACCGCGTTGGCATTTGGATCCATCGAAGAAGAGAGTCATTGAATACGACTCCTCCTGGAGTGAAAGAGTGGCAATGAGTTCGTCGGGGAATGTAAAATTGGTAAATTGTTCCCCAGGTAAAGGGGCTTCCACAAGTTGGTCTGCGATGGTTTGTCCTTTGATTGATTTCTGGTGGACAAACTCAAGGTCGAGGTCGGCGAGGAGCATGAGCCATCGGGCGATGCGTTGGTTTAGATGAGGTTTGGCATACATGTAATGGATGGGGTCCGTGTTGGTGATGATGAAAGTTTTGTGATTCAGAAGGTAGTGTCGGAGTTTGGTAGCCACGAATGATAGGGCTAGGCACAACCTTTCTACATGTGTATACCTAGTCTCATAGTCCACCAAAGTACGACTTATATAATAAACGGCTTGTTCTCTATTTTCAGAGTCACGATGTGCAAGCATGGCCCCTACAGCGTGGTCAGTGGCGGAAAGGTAAAGGTAGAAAGGGCGGTCGTCTTGAGGTGGGATAAGCACAGGTGGCTGTAAGAGATAAGTTTTGAGAGCTTCAAAGGCTTGGTGGCACTCTTCGCTCCATTGAAAATCAATGTCCTTTTTAAGAAGGTGATGAAAAGGTTGACATCGATCCGAGAGTTGGGAGATGAAACGTCGGATAGATTGGAGCTTACCTTGTAAACTACGCAATTGTTTGAGATTGGTAGGTGGGGGCATTTCTAGGATAGCTTTGACTTTAGATGGGTCGACCTCGATGCCACGCAAAGAGACGATAAAGCCAAGAATTTTCCCGAAAGGACACCAAAGACACATTTTTTTGGTTGAAGATGGACAGAATATTGTAACAAGCGATCAAAAATAATGGTTAAAACATCGAGATGTTCACTGCGATGTTTAGACTTGCCAAGAAGATCGTCACGTAATCTTGAGGATAGTGTGCATAATGTCATGAAAAATGTAGGTCATAGCCCGCTAATAGGTCACACCAAAGCATTCTTAAGGCCGATGGCATTACACGGTAATGAAGGTTCCCGAGGAGTTATGAAGGCGATTTTGTTTGATCGGCGAGGCAACCAAAATTTGAATGTATCTGAAAAGCCATCCATGAGAGAGAGCATCTCATGGCTGCGGTGAGATCAACAAGTTGGTCAATACTAGGTAGGGGAAGTCATCCTTAGGGCAAGCGAGGTTAAGATCTCGAAAATCCATGCATATCAAAGTCCCCCGTCACTTTAGTGATGGTATGATGTTAGAAATCCATTGAGGATAGTCAATAGGCGAGAATGAAGGAAACAGAAAGGAGTTGTTGGAGCTCCTCTTTGACCAAGAGGGCAATGCGCGGATGCATTTTCTCAATTTCTATTTAATTGGCTTGGAATCGGGTTTCAGGGTAATGTTATGGACAGCAATGTCAGGATCAATTCTGGCATGTCAAAGATAGGACTAAGTGAAAGCTTGGTTGCGAGCACGGAGGAAAGTAGTAAAGGCGACTTGTTCGATGCGTTAAGGGATTGTCGATCTTCAAAATGTGAGATCCTCCTCCGTGTGGATGTTGATTTCTATAGTAGATTGTTCGGCATGGTTTGGGTTTGAGATGGTAAGGCTTGTTGAATATAAGAGTCATCCGCGCCCGAGGTAAGTGAGGATGGAGTCATCATCCCGGCACTCAATAACGTTAATTGAAGGGAGTCCTCTTCAATCATGTCTGGATATAGAAGGGGAATAGAAGAGGGGTCCTCATTATCGCGTTGATAAGTGAGAGGACCTAGGAAGATAGCATTTATGAAAAAAAAAAGTTAGGAGGGATAGATTCAGGATCTATCGACTCGGTGGGAGACGAAGGAAAAATGGGTGATGATGGTTCGGTAGGGGTGATGCCATCGTCTTCTAGAAGACAACTGACATGAGGTTCCGTCGATGTAAGTGTTCCCAGAAATCTGAGACCACTACGATCATTATGTTTACGTGTGGTGATGGGGATGAGCGTATGTCAGCCTTGTTCATAAAGGCCAAAACCAAAGCCTTTCCAAGCACAGCGAGTCAAGAAGGTGAGGGCGAAGCGACGATTTGTCAGGTATTGAAAATCGGATTGGAAAGGAACCACACCAAGAGGAGGCTCAGGGGCAACGGAAGATGCGTCGACACCCCCATATGTTAGGTTAGTACGGCAGTGCGGTGGTCCGTAGGAGATTACTTCTCCCACACGACGGTCATAAGTAGGATGTGCATGTACCTGTCCGTACTCCTGTGGGGTATGGAAAGAACTAACGTTATATAGGTGATACTCCCCCAGCGTAAGGCATTGAAAAACATCTACTAAGGGATCAACGGTTGGGATGTTAGCTGTGGGAAGGGAAGTGGTTTTTGTGACGGTAGTTTCATCAGTTGAAGGCATAGGTGCGGTTGAGGTGGGTGGTTGAGGCACAGTTGAAGAGGATGGTTGGGTTGAGTGAACGGGTGTCTTGATTGGTACAAGCACATCGTTTGGGCGGTATAACATATTGCAGGTTTTAAAGGGGGATCAGCTTTTATGGTGTAGGATTTCCCCTCGTACTCAAATTTTATGCATCTATGTAATGTTGAGGGAACGCATCCCATGGCCCGGATCCAAGGATGACCCAACAATATATTATATTGGAACTCTCCCTCAAGGACATAGAAGAGTTCGGGTAAAGTACATGGTCCTACCCGAATGTTGAGGATCACAGTGCCTAAGGTAGAGGTAATAGCGTCATTAAATGACCGCAACATGATGGGGTTGGCACACATGTAGCTAGAAGGGATATTCATTTGTTGGAAGGCTTTTGAAGAGATGATGTTTAGGCTAGCGCCCCCGTCAATCATAACACGACGTACCTGAATGTCCCGACGTAAGCGGAGATGAAAAGGGCGAGTCGGTCGAGCTCTTCATGCCAAAGTCAACAATTTCATCTTCAGAGAAACTGACTGCAGCAGCTTGTGGTACAGAGACGGAAGTGGTTGGGGCGGTGGGTTGTTTGGTGAGAGAGGCAACATGATTGGGTGTCAGAATGGAGGCAACGGGCAGGGTTTCATTAGGTAAGACCTCGATCCCCAAAGAATTTCAACGAGAGCTTGTCGATGAGATTCAAGAAGTCTAATGAGATCATATAGTGTCATTTTACGGGTGATTGGTGAAGTTTGTTTGATCATGGCTCGATGGGTAGCTCCATTAGAGATGGGGTAAGCGGGTCCATGAATAACCATTTTGGGTGGTGGTGCAATCGGGATGCTGGATGGAGAAGGAGAGGACACAGGTGTGCTTTCTTTCGCTTTCTCATTGTTTTTCTGCGTTCGAGTAGCAACACTAATCATATTAATCTCGTAAACCTGAGATGAGGAAGATGGTTGGGATAAATCATGGTTTTCAAGAGGTGGGGTTGTAATAATGATAGATCTTGGTGAGGCGGGGACAGATGGTAGAGGAGAGGGAATGGAAGCTAAAGGTCTCTCCCTTCATAAGTTGTCTTTCTTAACCTTTCTATCTGGGAGAGGTGACTGACGAAAGATGGTTTTTAAAGCTTTGCATCCCTCCACATCATGTCCTGGTGTGCGGTGATAAGCGCAGATTTTAGACTCATCATAACCTATAGGGCGAGGTTTAGAAGGGTCATAAGTTCTAAGTGGGGGTAGAGAAATGGTCGCATTCTCCACCAACATAGCAAGGATTTTGGCGTAAGATCCTTTGAGTGGGTCAAAATAGGAGGAGGATGAGGGCATTGGTTGTGTGGGTTTCGGTAATGTTTGGGTGTGGTTGGTTCGTACGGGTGGTGGTTTAGCCAAGGGGTGTTGACATGTGGTTTTCACCAAACGTGGTTTCTTTGGCGCAGGAGCTACGTTCGGCTGGTTAGATGATGAGGCTACAGATGACGTGGTAGCGGGAAACAACCACGGAGAAAGGGGAGTGACAGAAAATAAATCCTTTGATGATGGAGTTTGTTTAGGGTTGATGGGTGGACAGGATACGTGGGGTGATAATGTTGATATACCCTTAGATCTCTGTATAGGTGCGAGAAAGGCGTAGGTCGTTTTGAAGCGCAGAGGTATGATATATTGATGCAAGGTGGAAGGATGAGGTCCCAATATGGAAGGTAGGTGTGACGATGATGGTTTTGATTGTGATAGAGGCACGGATTGAGCTTGTCTTCTAGGTGGCGGGGCGGCTTTATTCTTGGATAAATCTAGTCGCTTAGGTGGGTGTGTTAGACTGGGTATGGGTGAGGTCCCAAGTGTAGGGGAAGGTTTGGTTAGGTTAATAGAGGTGGATGGGATACTTGATATAGATACGGGGGGTGAGAATGAGGACATAGGCATTTTGAGTTTCTGTAAACACTTAGGATATATGGTAGAGGTGTCGGGATCGGTCATCTGCATTTGAGTAGAATAAGGGGTACTCAAACGTTCCCATAGGATTCGTCTATCTTCTGGAGAATGACAGTCTTCAGGTTTGAATTGTAAATTTGGTACGGAAGAAAGGTGGGTTGTGATTCCAGTCCACTGTGGGTGTGATACAGGGAGTAGATGAGGCACTGTATCAATAGATGTTACGAGGTCAACCGGTCATTGAAAAGATTTAGGCAATGAAGAACTAATAGGTAAGAGGGCATGTTCGAGAGGATCCGTCATGGTTAAAGAATTTGGTGATGTCGGTGCAAGAGATTTCTCGTCTAAGGATGTCAAAAGGAGTGGCGTACCTTCCTCTTGTACAACAAGAGCGGTAGAAGGGGAAATCTGGGAAATAGATAGATTAGATAACATCCGTTCGCAGTCTTGTAGGGATGTGGTATAAGAAGACTCATCGATGGGAAGAGAAGTCTGGGGCGGTTAACTCCTTTATGGGTAAAGGAATGATTTTGCTTTGGCTTGATGGTGGTAAAGGAGGTTCGGGCTCTGTGTTAGTGAAGAGGCTTGATTCAAAATTTTCTCGATAGAGGCTTTTGGCTGGGTATCGAAGACTGCATGGATCTCATGAACACTCTCCTCGGCTAAGATATCCTGGTTTGTGTTACTGTTGGGAGAGTGATTCGGGAATGGTTTGTTGAATATTTTCAAATTTCGGTTGGCAGGGGCATTAGGATTATCGAGGGTTATATCCCTGCGTCGACCATTTCTGCACTATGTTTTTCAACATTTTGCGAGTTTTCATGACTATGTCCTTTTACATGATGAAAGTTCTAGAAGTCATTTTCTTTGTACCAGGAAGGTATAGCGTGAGTGGAGTCAAACCCGGAGTGAGGTTTAACAGGAGGCAAGGTGATAGCTCCAGCCTTGAGCAATTTTTCCAAGATGACACCATAGGTTTCTCCCAAGGGAGTGTAATTGATGGGCTCTGCTTTATACTTATAGGTGGTTTTTGGTGGGGTATTAGATGGTGTTTGAGATTTAACCATCACCGTGTGGACAGCTCCTTTTTATTTAGAAGAAGTGGACGCGTGAGGAGTGGTGGTATTTGGTTTATTGGTAGAATTAGGAGTTCGAAAATTGGGGTTTTTGTTGCGCAACCACAATTTCTCTTCTTCTAAGGCTTGAATTTCTAGTTTCCAAGCCATGGTAAAGGCCTCATCAAATGTGCGGAAAGTTTGAATTTGAAGAGTAGGAGAAATGTGCTTAGCACATGCCCGCGTGAAAATTTTGATAAGTTCACTGAGGCAAGGCATATGTAAGTTGGTTGATAAGGCCACGCCATCATCGGATGAAATCTGCGATAGATTCGTCTTGGTTGTCGAATGGCATAAAGGTTGGTGATGGATACTTTCTTAGCAATGTTAATGGAGAAGTGATCCAAGAAAGATTGGGCTAGTTGGTTAAAAGAGAAGATTGAGTCTTTGGGTTAAAGCAACCGTACCACTCCAAGGCGGGTCCTGATAAGGACATGGGAAATGTGCGGAGTAACAAGGCATCATCATGGGCAATCAAATAACAAGCATGTCTAAATGATCGCAAGTGTTGTTGAGGATCCTCTTTACTATTAAAACGAGTAAATTTCGGCAATTCCCATTGAGGAGGATATGAGTGAAGGGGGACAGAAGGGTGAATAGGCTCCCGAAAAACTTGCTCATATGTCAAGGCACTACGACTTCCCGAAACAGAAGCCTCTAGATTTTGCATTTTGTCCATCATTTGTTTGATGAAATCTGTGGTTGGATGAGATGATGGTGCGGTTGTGGTAAATGGAGGCAAATTGGGCCAAGGGCCTCCACTGGACAATGGTGGGGTTAAGTGTTGATAAGGTATGGAGGATGAATATGTTGAGGCGACCGAATAGGGATGTCCCATATAAGATGTTGAGGTTACTGGATACGTGTATGGGAATGAAAAGGTAGGCGGAGCTTGAGAAGGAAAGATCGTGTGGATAGGTGGCGAGAGCAAGTCATGAATGGAGTGGTCTCGCAAGAGAGATGAGGTAGGGGCGATCGGTGGTAATGATATGTGGGGTCCAAGATTAGCTAAAGGAAATCCAATCTGAGTCGTATGAATCTCGAAGGCATCGGATTGGGAGATGGGGCTAAAGGTGCAGGAAGCAAGGCGGTGTTATCAGGCGGAGTGGGAGCTAAATGAGCAGCTATACTAATAGGCATGCCAACAAGGAGCTGACCATCAGGCGTACGGTCAGGGGCATGAGACAAATAGTATTGTACAGCACTAGGATTAGCATCTAGAAACTTGACAAAGTCCTTATCTCCCACAGGAATTTTAGGAACCTTCTTTGGTATCCGTAGGATTCCCACAGTGTGAAGGGGGTGATTCAGGTAAAGAAACAGAGCAAGCATGTGAAACCATAGCGGTGGCTTGTTTTCGAGTGATAACAACCATGGACAAGTGTTCACAGTAGGGTTTCAATCTGTTAGGAACAGAAACAAACTCAGACTGGTGAAATTGGTAGGTTGCTGGTTTGTCAAGAATTGGGAAAGACGATGGATATCGATCTAATGTAACCGATGTCGGTTATACTATAGCCGACATCGGTCAGGTAACCGATGTCGGTGTAAGAAGTCTGGGCTAACAAGATATAAAAGGCTGCTAATTTGATTTTTAACAACGTTTAGTATACTTGTCTAATTATTGATCACAGAAGACAGAGTATGAGAAAGAAAACAGAACTAAAAACAAGCAAGATGTACACGCAAATCCAAAGATTAACCCTAGGGTTAATTTTAATTATTAATGGGCTTATGCCTTTAGACGTAGAATGATGTCAGAATCCTAAACAAAAGACTTAGGGGAAATGTCAAGTTTGTTTTGGCTTATAAGGTTACCTCAATCGGGCGGAGGAATACCACGGAAAAAGGGGGATGTTTGAGCTGTTGTGTTAATTGTGAAGTGATTCGGTGTGTGTGTGTGCGTGAATGTAAGATTAATTTCTTGTCAATACCGTGGATATCACCCCCACGTGTACGACCTGTTACTTAATCTATGTTCACTAGAATTGAAAACAGCAAGCAAGGATGCCAATGCACGTGTTTTAAACCCAAATTGAAAATGATATTCGATGAAGCAAAAGAGATGACTTTCACTAATGCAAGATGCAAAAACAAAGCGAGTTCTTTTATCAAAATAATACAAAACCTTGTGAATATCTTTTAGAAGAAGAAAACAGCAAGTATACTCCCTATATGAAAGCAAGCAAGAAAGAAAGAAACCAAAAATGGGTCCCACCGGGCGTGCCAAAATGTTTCGCTCGGAATGTTTCGACTTCTGGGAATAGAGTTGCTTCTATCCTTTCATTCCTTTTAGAAACAGATAAGGGTTAGGGCTAGGAGGAATACCTGTGGAATGTCGAGATGGTGTGCGCGTACCATAGAGGAAGATCAGGCTGACTGTGAAGAACTCCTTTTTGTCTTGGAAGGACTACCTGCAAATAAGAACACAAGACCACAAGATTTTGATTAGACAATAAATGAGGAAACTACCTTGGGCCCAGGAAATATAAAACTTCCTTTCGAAGGTGGTCAGTTTCCCTGCTAATATGAATTAACACAAAAGACTGTAAAATATCAATCAAATTACTTCGTTTGGAACAGATAGGGGAAAGGCTGATTTCTGGTTGGTAGTCTGGGTAACCGATACCGGTTTCTAGTAACCGATGTCGGTAGGGTTTAGGATCTGTAGGTTGGTTGTTTTTGTTGTTTGGTAGCTGTGTTATTTGTAAGGCTGTATATGGGTGATATTACGTAATAAGGTGATGAGAGGTAGATGAATGATAGTTAGATGTAATATATTGCTGGGTAGTGGGTCCAGAAAGGGATTTATGAGGACTGTGATTCAAAAAGCATAAGAAATGTTATAACAGAGGACATGCAAGATGTGACTTACTGGTTTTGACGAAGATGCAAGCTGATCTCCTTTGCTGTAAACACTTCTGGTATCTCCACTCGTCTCTGCTCGGTCAAGTGAAGATCTGGACTCTGTTCCTCGCTCCCAATGATCTCCGTTGATTCAAAAATCCTTTCCACCTTGATCCAAAATGAAATTTCGATCCTTTGTTTTTGGTTTTGGGAGGCCATTTACAGGGAACCGATGGCGGTTACGTAACCGACAGCATGAGTAGAACCAGCATCGGTAAAGAAAAAGTAGGCTATTTTTAGTAAAATAGCCCACCTTCCCTGCTTTTCTCCCGAGAGATTAGTTGCGGGCTTGGTCAAGTGACTAGAAGGTCGGTTTTGGGTGCGAGAAAGGGGTCATTAGTCATGGGTGTAGGTGTAGACCAAGTTTTAGGTCTTAATTAGGTTAGTTTAGGATTAGGGCTAGGTCATGATGAAGTGGAAAAATGAGGTGGTAGGTAAGGTGATGTGGATTTATCAATTACAAGGTAATTAATAAATAATTGTGTAAGGTTTAGGTGATGAGGTTATATTGCGAGATGAGATGCGGGTCACAAGGGGTCGTAAGACACGAATTTGGTGTCTACGATTATTACTTCATTATAGTTCCTTTTCACTTCCTCATTATGACTGATTATATAGAGTGTAATTTTTTATATTTTGAACTAATAGGACTACCACATGTGTCTTTTGTGGTGTTGAAGACTTTTGGTTCCATATGTTATTATATATCACTTGTAATTTCATTTCATCACATTATGATACTCTTTTTTTGTATGCATGCTTACTATTTGTGTGTGTAATTACTTGTTTACTAATATTATTGTGGCCTAATGGAATTGTTTCTCTTGTGACACCATAGGTGTCCCATTTTTTTGGCATCATGCCTTTCTTGTGTGACATTGCATATTTTGTTTATAGGCCCAAGGGCTTTATTTTTCTTGTTAAACCATGGGTGTCTCATGTTTTTGACATCATGAATTTATTATATGACATTGCATATATTTTTTCATGTCCAAGGAACTTGATTGTCTTGCAAAATTGTGGGTGGCCCATCTTTTCGAGGTATTAATCCTTTTGTGTGTTATTGTTTTCACTATATATTTTCACTTAAATATGCACTAGTATTATTGTTATTACTAGTTCTCTTGTTAACATCATTACTATAATTATTCTTGTTCTTCTTTGTTAATTTTTTTGTGTACCATGGTCTTCACCATGTAAATCCCCTTTGTATGTATTTGTTCTTCTTGGTGGCCACCACATCAACCCTTCATGTGATTTTCACACAGCTTATCGAGACTTATTAGACATTGTTACACATATATTATTTAAGTTTGCATGCTCAACTTCTTTATCACATGTTACTCAAAAGAGGGGACATTCATCTAAGTATATTCTATACGTACAACAAGAAAATGTAGAATTTTGGGCTCAAACACACGTAAGAACATGAAAAATTACTCCAAAATAACATTAGACATAAAAACTCGAAAAGAAAGCTTAGGGTAAAAAAATGCAATATGGTCGGATCAGTATATATGTTCTTGACCCATTTCTATGGTTTTTCCCTAAGGGCAAGATTACAACTTTCTCAAAAATTTCATATTCTCACCTACATATACAATTTTTTTGGCATATTCAAACTTAGATGATTTAGTTTAGACTAGTTTCAAGAAGCGTGAAATGTTTCATTTTTTCTCCTCCACACCACTCAATTTAAGTTTTTGTTTGATATCTTGGGGAATGGGTCCCATTTCTCCAAATTTAAATTTTTAACACGTTTTAAATTTGTTAATTTTCTACTCAGTTGAGTGGCACAAAGGGATAGTAAGGGGGAAATTCATTCTCTTATATAATGTGTATCCTAATTTAAAAAAATTAGGCCTAGATTAATCTATAACGGTGTGGTCTGTGGGGTCATGGAAGGTATGAAAGTGACTAATTTATTTGTAGGTAGTCCTTCCTCTTATCTTACACCTAAATGGGAAGATATCAGAGTTGTTAAATGAATTTGATATTTGATCTTATTCCTTCCCAAGGTTCTTTGGATCATCATTTTTCTTCTCTATTTTTGACATTCGTATCATCCATTATCTAGCATATCCTTGGGAAAATTAGGGACTGATCACTAAAAGGAACAATAACCAAATCATACCAAGCCAAGAACACATGTGCTATTCAAACACCATGATTAATAAGATGAAAGTAATTCACCAGAATAACATTACATAAACCTTTGTAAAAAAATGAACAACAATATCATATATTATTATGGAACTCAATGAAATACAATGAGAATGGGCCTTGTTTGTATAAGCAAGGAATAAAAATCTAAGAACCAATCAAGGTCATAGACCAAGCCATAAATCAAGGAAAGACATAGTCATCAAAGAACTAGTTAAGTCCATAGATTTAGGAGACAACTAGACATCAAGGATCTAGTCAATACCATAGATAAAGGAAAGAACTATACCTAACAACTAGATAATATCCCCCTAATATCTAAATAAATAAAAAGAAATATCCACACACATAAGTGGGCGAGGATAAATACAATATAGGTAAATAAAGTACCTAGGTGAAAATGAGATAAGGTAAATACCTACTCTAACACCCCCCCTCAAGTGAATCTAGGGGCCAAAATAGAAGTGGCATGTCCATAGTTGAGTCTTGATAACTAGGCCTGATGAGGTACTCATGTAAAATATATCCATGAAGAAATCTCAAACCAAAAGAAAGAAAGAATCTTGCTAGAAGGAAAGAGAAAGAAGAAGAAGAATAAGAAGGAATATGTTCTCATGAACACCCCCAATAAAAACTTCAAAACCCCAAAAATTACACGTAACTCAAGGTAGTGAGGTGATGTAAAAGGCTTCGTAAAGATGTCCACAACCTGCTGCTGAGTCGGAATGTACTCCAAGCAAAGAAATCCATCTTGAATGTGCTGATGAATGAAGTGGATGTGTATCTCAATATGCTTGGTCCGCTAGTGCTCAACTGGGTTGTGAGAAATGTGAATTGTACTTTGGTTATCACACCAAAGTACAATCGGTGAATCTTATGGGAATCTAAACTCTGTCAATAACTATCAAAGCCAAAGAATATTCTGACTCGCTATAACTTCTACCATATACTATGCCTCGAAAGATTAAATTACAATAGCATGTTGCTTTTTACATGCCCAAGCAACTGGAGAAGAACCAAGACAAAAATATAGGAAGAAGCGGAACACACATTAATAGAACTTACCTAATCTGAATTTATATACCCAAACGACTAAGTAGAACCCCTAGTGTAGTGTAGGCCAAAGTGGGAAGTGCCCTATAAATAGCACAAAATCCTTTTAGCATCCTGCCAATGACTACTATGAGGAAAATGTGCAAACCGAGATACAAGCCATACTACAAATGAAATATTAGGGTGAGTATGGGTCAAGTACATAATAATTTCAACCAAATCCCTATACAAAATGGGATCACAAAGTGGAGTAGTACATGTGGAAGTAAGAGTGACCCCGAGGCTAAAAGGAGATGGACTTGGATTACAATCATTCATATCAAAGTGTTGAAGAAGATCATGGGTGTACTTTTGCTGACTCAAATCAATCCTTGAATCTGTTTGAGAAATCTATAAACCAAGGAAATAATGCAATAACCCAAGATCTGTCATGTCAAACTATGTAGAAAGATCCCTCTAAATAGTTTTAATGTGGGAAGAAGAGATTCCAGTAAGTAAAAAATCATCAACATACAAGACAAGTATCACAATATCCTCACCAACATGCTAGAGATACACTTTGTATGATCGGAGTGGTAGTGAAAAAAACCAAGTAGATAGAAGAAAATAATCCATCTTCTCATACCAATCCCAAGGGGCTTGTTTGAGACCATAGAGAGACCTTCAGAGCCTACAAACAAGAGAAGAATCCTGAAAAAAATCTACTTGGTTTCTCCATGTATACTTCCTCTTGTACATCTCCATGTAAAAAGCACTGTTCATGTCCATTTGGTATATGGGCCACCCCTATGATGCAGCAATAACAAGTACGAGATGTACATAATCCATCTTGGAAATGAGTACAAAAGTCTCAGAGTAATCAATACCTTCAACTTGTGAAAAACCCTTTGCAACAAAGGCAGAGCCTTATACTTGTCATTGGACCCATCACCGCGTATTTTGTTTGGTATACCCACATAGACCTAACCATATTTATTCCTTTAGGAAGAGATACCAAATATGAAGTATGATTCTTCATCAAATAATAATAATCATCTTCCATCGCATCATCCCACTCATGAATCCCATGAGCCTTTGAAAAAACCGTGGATCCTTAAAAGTGCCTCGACACAAAAGTCCATAACTTGTAGAATGTGTGTAATGATGCCTAGTGGGTGGAAGATCCTGTATGAGAGGTGTTTCCTAAGAAACTACAGTATGATCCCACTTAGGCATAGTGAAAACATAAGTGGGAATAATATCCTCAATGACATATATAACCTCCTCATCAACCTCCTCAAAGAAAGGATCCTCAAGATGATATGAAGAAGATGAAGAATCATGAGGAGTGAAGTGCTCATCAAACCGAACATGTGTTTGAAAAAGAATGTCATGAGTATCATATTATAGAAGTTGATAAGCTCTCATGTCCTTACAATACCCTACAAAAATAAAGGGTTTTCTCTTCTTCTCCAAAGCTTTCCTTTTCTTCTTTGAGTCTTGTTGGGTTTTAAAATTGTACCTTAACAAAACACAGTTAGGGGATAGAAAGTCCCTCCTCTTTATGGGACAGGTTCCCTTATTGAAAGCAAGAAAAAAAGTTTATATACAAATGTACAACTTTCAAAGTGTGGATTCTTGATACTTTGAAATGTTTTAATCTGAAAGATTATTAATACAAAAAAATAGAAGAACTAAGGAGATGAGAGAGGAAGAACATAACAATAATTTCAGAAAATATAGATAGCAGAGTATAACCTTATACGTATTGATCAAGGGAGATGTAGAATATAATCATTCACTTTCACAACAAATATAATTCCATGGACACAAATTTCCATAAATCATATAAACAAGAACACAAAGTTTCTTATCATAAGAAATTAATGATCCACGGGTTCTAGACAAGGAAAGAAGGAATAAAAGACGTAAAGGAAGTGGAAATTATTCTATATTGATTAATTTTGAATCTATAAAATTTTAAGAATGCCAGGATCCAACCACCAAACAATGGTGTAGATAACCCACTAAATAGCTTCCAAAATGAGTTACATTCGATTCTGAACTTATTTTAGTCAAAAGATTAAGAAATAATTAGGAATTAAAAGAAGTGTTTCAAGATCTCAAAGAAGAAATGCTCGATTGAAGTTCAGAGGTGCCAACTGGATCAAGAATCCGATGTTTTAAATTCTTCAATGCCTCTGCTATTTCCATGTCTGGCAGAAAAACCAAACGCATTGAATCACAGCCGTTAACCCACTTTTACAACTTTAAAAATGGGTCATCCACGTGGAAGAGATTTGTTGAAGCGGGCCTGGGGGTGCCTTTTGCATTTTATGATTTTTATAGAGATTGTGCATTTTAGACATTTTTTCCTTTACATATACGAGTGATGCATATATAACTTCTGATATAGGCCTAACACGTGGCTTCACTTGAGTGGCGACAGAGTCACGGCTCACTTTTACAATTTTAACTCTTTTCAAAGAAAAGCTCAAAAACTCAAAGTTCTCCATTGACCCACCTCTCCACTTTGAATTTTCAATGCGGGCTCAAGACCCTAATGGAGTCATGGATCATTTTATAACTTTTAACTCTCTTTTTGGAAATAAAACCAAAATTCCCAAATCACTCTAATGGCCCGCCTTCCCGCTTTGACTTTTCAATGTAGGCATCAACACGTGGCTTCACCTGGGTGCCAGCGGGGTTGCGCTTCACTTTATAACTTTACGCCTTTTGCCATAATGCCTAAAAACTTGAAAAGGGCCCGAATTTCCACCTTTGACCTTTCAAAGCATCAAAACACAAAAAGTGCCCGCCTTTCCGCCAAATAGCCAATCAGGATCCTTTGGGGCCACTGGGCCAATTTGAAACTTTTGCTAAAAAAATGAAAAATGACAAGTTTGCAAAAAGAACCCATCTGCGCATCCAATTAGAGATTTCCACGTACCCATGGATGTTGGGGAAAAAATTGACAGGGAAGATACGCCCATAAAAGATAAAATGAAGGGGAAAAAATCCACCATTTATGCCCAAATTACAAATTGCTTTTCACAGGAAGAAAACTACAAAGGACACAAGGTTTAATGTGATCCTCAGCCAAAGAGAAGGATTGGCAACACCATTCAAATGAAGGAAACAATTTTTTAAGAATCTAGACAGGAAGACAAAAATTTTATCAAACCACATAGACTGGAGAATGTTAAGCAAAAGGGGTGAGATTAAAAACTGAGCACCAACAACTTCAAAGCATGAATTTCTCCATCTCTCTAGACTTCTTACTTTGTTCTAAACATTCCTCAAAGGCACCAAATCAAAATTTTTGAAACTTGACTTGGAAAATGAGGGGGATTTTGAGGAGACAACAATTGGCTCTTTCTGGGGATGGCTTGGCTTGGAACAAAGAAACAAGGCAAGATCAAGAACTGTAGAAAAACTCTGGGAAAGAAGACCAGTGCCTTATCCATTAGGAAAATAGATTCAAAGGAAAAACCAATATAGAAGAAAACACACACGCAACGGGAAAAGAAACAAAACCAAAAAGGAAAGACCAAAAAAACAAAAATAACAGCCAAAAACCAAAACATTGTACACAATATATAGAAGAACTACCTAATCACCTAGGACTTGAACAACTTCAAATATTTCCCACTATAAGGAAGTAGGAGAGAAGATCCATCCATATAATCGAAGTAGAAAGAATTTTCTCCAAAAAA
The DNA here is from genome assembly GCA_018340775.1 of Taxus wallichiana var. yunnanensis. Taxonomy (NCBI): domain Eukaryota; kingdom Viridiplantae; phylum Streptophyta; class Pinopsida; order Cupressales; family Taxaceae; genus Taxus; species Taxus wallichiana. The sequence continues at coordinate 86,934,197 of CM031234.1, forward strand.
GTGCCTGATTTTGAAAGGGCCAAGCCAAAGAGAATAAAACTTACCATGGCTTCCTCGAGGTTCATGTATTTTTCCCGACAACGAACAATGTCTACCACTTAAAAATCTCTAGGTCTAGCCTTCTTGTCAAACAAAACTTTCACCTTCAGTTGATGAGTTGTGATTCTATCAAAAACTTGCAACCTGTCTTCATCCAAGCTTCTACAGATACATGATCCTCTTGTCCAAGGAACTAGTGAAACTTGTATCTTCAATAGCCTTCATTAAGTGCAAGGATGGCAATTCCATTGTTACTTGGTAGTTGAGATTCAACACCATACACCACCTGGAATGGATACATCCCAATTTCTCTTTTGGGTGTAATTTTATCTACCCGGATATCATCGTAGACCTTCTTGTGCCAATTCCTTTGAGAGTCATTGACAAGCTTCCGAACAATGGTTACCAGATTCTTATTTGTTGATTCTACTTGTCCATTCCCTTGAGGATAATAATCTGAAGAATGAGAAAGGGAAAATCCATAGCCATGCAGAAATCCATCATCTCGAAGAATAAAAATTTGAAGCATTATCGTCCACAATCTTGTTTGGTACCCTAAACCTTATTAAGATGTTCTCTTTGATGAAATTACACACCACCTCGTAGTAGTGCTTTTGAATGGAATAACTTCTACCCACTTTGTGAAGTAATCTATAGTAGTTAGCATGTGAGTATTCCCAAGATTTGGTAGGTGGATAAAGAGTTCCAATGAAATCCAACCCCACTTGTTTAAAAGGCTCATCAATCACTACTAGTTTTAGTGGTAAAACAGCCAACTTAGGTTTCCCAACAAAAGTCCGACAGACTTCACACTTAGCTACCCATATTGATGCATCTTTGAAGAATATAGGTCAATAGTACCCCACATGAAGGATCTTATGGGCGTGGCGGTAGAAGAGAAATTCCCTCCACAAGCTTGATCATGAAAAGTTGAAAACAACTTCTTTTGTTGCTCTTTGTCCACATATTTAAGGAATCTTCCATCTATGCCTCACTTGAATAAAGCATTTTCCCACAATACATATTCTGTAGACCTTAGCTTAATAGATCTCTTTTCCTTGGCACTTAAGTGGGATGGATACTCTCCATAAGTAAGAAAATGTGCAATACCAGCATAATATTCATTTGTTGTACTGAGGAAGAGGAAAACAGGAACATCAACTGCTTCTTTAGATAATTCTGCATCAAATCCTTCAACAATAAGCTCACATAATCCTGTACCCTAGATTAGCTTAGTTTTCTTGATATCAAGGTCATATTATTGGACTTTTGCTACCTAATTGTCTCTCTTAGTTCCAAAATCTTGTTGTGTAAGAATAGACTTGATGGTTATATTAGGTACAAGCATAACAGAGTGAGAATTAAGAATATAAAAATGAAACGGCTTGACATCTTTGACCACCGCAAAATCATGTTTCTCCATCATAGTATAGGGTAAGTGCAGGAAGTTGATGGACAAATATAGGGTCATCCGTGGACATCATATTGCAAATAACAACATAATATCAACTTGTAGGGATTATTAGCAATACATACACTCAAAATTAGACAAAATTATATTAATATGAATCATAGCATCTGGAATCTAGTTTCTAAAATACTAATTTTTGTAAAAATGGACAAGATTAGCTATATTAAACACTCAAAATTCAATGACTTGGTATTTTTTTTTAAAAACGCCGATAAGATTATAGTCCGTTTGCCCACAATTTGGATGACCAAAAATTGATATATATTTTTTTCCTTTGGTGAGAAGTTATATGCCACTATCTATCTTGGGATGAATTTTATTTTGTATTTTTTGAGTAATATTTTATTTTTTATGATTTTTTCCGTGAAAGTGGTATGAAAACATAAAGAAAACAGAGCACTTTCCGTTTGCCCGCCATAACTTCATCAAAAAATATTGAAATCAAATAATTTTTTTTTGAACATGTATATAATTTCACCATGGTTGGGATGGTATAAGTTTTATCACATTCTGATAAGTGAAAAAAATTGTAGTCTTAAACGTAGACATAAACATTCACAGGAAAAAGTGTCTTAAAGACCTACTATTAGTAAAAAATTATAAAATGATATTTATCCTCTACTATTCACTTTAAAATCAGTATTTCTACAAATATAATAGTCTCCCCTACGCAATGGTACCATTTTCATGACACATTTTTTACTTTTCGGCATGTTTCAAGTCCGCGGAAGACTAAATTTTATGTTTTGCTGTTTTTAATGTAAAATTCAGGATTTGATGTCCACTTAATTGTCCCCCAACTTGGTGCACTTACCCTATATTTCAATTCATGAGCTTTCAGAACATAGCTCATGAATGCAATTGGAAGTTCATGATCCTCATAATTTCTCTGAGTTAGCACAATAGCCAAGGTACTCTCCGTAGCATAGCAATAGATGATAAAATCCTTGCTGAAATTAGGACATGCTAAGATGGGAGTCTTAGCAATGGCTTTCTTGATACCTTCAAATACTTCTTTACCTTCAGAATTCCAACCAAATTTTTCTTTCCTTTCATCATGTGAGCAATGCTCATAGTCAGTTCTGCAAAATCAGGAATGAATCTCCTCAGGAAGTTTATCTTACCAAAGAAAGAGTGAACACCCTTTTTTCTTGTGGGAAGAGGAATTTGCTAGATTGCTTGAACTCTTTATAGATATATCTATTAGGATATAAAGGATAAAATATGTGGAATAATCCCTCACAAAATCGCAACAGTAGAAACTAATATGCAAAAATATTACAGATCTCAAATAAAATTGCAGAATAAAATAACACAACACAAAGAGACAATATTTAATATGATGCACCCTATTTGGGCTATGTCCACCAAGAATCACTTGCTCATATTTTATTACAAGCCACCACTCTCTCAATACAATACCCAGATCTATTTGGAGCTATGCTCAACAAACTCTATAGAATTCACACTGGGATTCAAAACACATCTCGAATGTTTTTATGTTCCCTACCATATGAAAAAAACCATATAAATAGAAAACTACTTAAGCAGTTTTACAAAACCATGGGTATCAAAACCATGGGTGTCAAAACCATGGGTATCAAAATCATGGGCCAAAACCATCCCATAAACCTATGGGTCAAAATTTCACCCATATGAGGAAAAAGTGTTTCCTGGTATATTAGGCATGTTTTAAGGCCAAAAAAAAAAATTCTCGGGGTTGTGCCCAGAACCCTTGCTCGAGGCCCGTCCCAGGCCCGAACCTCAACGAGATAACTGTGGAAAGTGTACAATACTCTTAGTGTATAGTCCTTAACACTTTCTCACATAAAAACAGTCTCACACAACCTAACACTATCTTGATTCCTTCTTTGGAGACAATTGTAGACATCTGTAGTTTGATCAATACACTATTATTTCTAATGGTGCACTAACGCTTCTTCCCTTTGCAAATTGATGGCACACCACCAGTTAGACCTATCTAAATCCCTTCTCAAGAAACATTTTTGTTCTTTTTTCCTCTTATAAACCATTTAAACAGGTCGTTATAGCCTCGTTCGAACTAAATTAGCTTCTTATTCTCTTCTAGCTTGCTTATAGTAGCTCCCTGGAAGATCAATCCACTTTGTTGGGTTGATTAAGCTCTTTAGAAACCCTTCTAGAACCCTAATTACTCTCTAAGAGAGATAAATTAGTCTAACCTAGGTTATATACCCTAAACATAGTCAAATGACACTTTGACTTGCTAAAAGTGCTTTTTGGGCTTTAGTCTTTGTCCCACATGCACCCAAAATCCCATTTCTTCCAAACCAAAAACTATAAATAGGGCTATACCCCCTCCCTTATTTCCTAAGAATTCTCTATTCTTCCTAGCATAGATTATAGCAATTTTTTTAGGCTTTAGATTGTATTTCATCTTCTTCCATTGAACTAAAAGGCATTTGATTTTGTATTTAATAAAGCACTAACATGGAGTAAAAGGGAAGATCCATTGGCCTTGAAGCCATTAATGGGGAGATATATTTCTCTTAAACACATAACTGAATGCTTAGATCCTCTTAGGTTCATTATTTCAAGCTTTCAAAGAATAGAGGTTAACTTCATTTTCTTAGTTTGCATGTTTATTTCAAATTAATGTATGCAAATAAGAAAACCTTGCTCATTTCTTATCACATGGTCCATTGATAAGATTGTTAAAAATCCTTTAGGGTTTCTTTAGAGATTATTACCCCAAATCCATTACTTTTACAACTTTTCATTGAACACATTTGCACGCCCGATGGGACATTTATGTCCATCCTCCATTAATGGAGGTATTTTAGGTTTTTTCAAAGTTCATTTTCAAGTTTTTGCATCAAATCACTTGTTATTGCCTCATTTCTATTTCTAACACTAGATAAATGACCTTGATTTACATGTATTTTATGGGTTTGATATAGAAATAGGACACTTTGACTAACAACTAACCTGTTTTCTATTGAAAATTTGAAAATCTATGTTTTTTACAGGTTTTTCACAGGGTGCGCATAGGTGTACAACAAGTGGAACGTACACATTGAAACCCCAAAGCATACCCATCGAGTTAGGCACGTACTGCCTAGAGGAATTCATCATTTTCACATTTTCTCTCTGAGAGATGTGAACGTATCTCTATAATCTAGGGCATGTATCCACCTTTCTGGACGCACATGTATAAATGGTTTGACTGTGTAAAATTTTTTGACAATATTTTGTTTCAGGCTTAGGAACGTACACGTCAAAACCTGAGCATCAATGTCAATATGGGTGCATCTCTGTCATGTTACGAGTATCTATGTTTTACTGCATTAGGTTTCATTAATTTTTAACTGTAGGCATACTCGTTAAGTAGGGCATGTATCCGTCGGTTGGGAAGTGTTGGTGTTGGTATAGGTGTGTAGGTTTCTGTATTGAAATTGGAAATTTTTACAGTCTGCAAAATATTTTCTTCGATCCATTACTACAGGTTTCTAGGACTAACAATTTAAAAAACAATGTTTTTCTTAAACATTTCAGTTTGCATAGTTAAAATTTTTTGTTCTTGGCTTAGAATTAGCTTTGTAGAAGTGTGTATGCTCTCTCCTCGCGTCTTCCAAGGTGATCTTGGAGATCAAAAACACTTATACAAAACTCATATAAATTGTTCAAAGAAACACTTGTTTTATAAAGGTTGAAGTAAAACTTTCATGTGATTTTAGTAGGATTTTTCACGTTGCGTATGCTCTTCCTTCGCGACTTTTTGGTGATCTTAGGAATCAAAAGCAAAGTGAAAAACTCTCTTTCTTGACATCAACCTATGAATTGGAAAATTACTAAAGACTTGTTGTCTACAGGACCTAATACTTGTCAAAGAAAGACATCAAAACCAAAAAAACACAAACCCACTAATACACATGTTTCTTGCGGGTTGCAAAATGATGTGCTACTTAAAACCACTATAAGCCAAGCAATATAAAAACACACCATATTCAAAACATTGTATTGTAGGTTTTGGAAAAGGGTACATCACTATCCACTCAACTAGAACATAACACATTTTGCATAATGCCTTAAGCTATAACAATGAGGGTGGTTCTAGGAACCCTAAAGTAATCCACCGCTGAGTAACCTCATGGATGAAATAGGAAGTGCTCCACTTACCCACTTGACTAGTACGCCTTGTGAGATAGAGTTACCGGTTGTCTGTATGGTGACCCCAGGGAGAGCACATGTGGACACACTAGTTTCCCTTTGTGCTCGAAGGGGGTAAAGTAAAGCCGAGATACTCCCAAACTAGTCATTGCAACTTTTTGGGTAAATCATGCTCACTTAAGACAACTTTGTAGCACCTAGGTGAGAGAACTTATTAAGGAGGCCATTTTGTCTTGGAGCCCACTTTACTAGTCCATTGTTGCATCAAGCCATCATGAAGTGACAACTCATCTAGAATCTAAACCTTGTTTGTCGAACAAGGAAAAGAACCCTTGTGAGTTTGATCTGAGTGTCTTTCATCACGAAACTAAACTATGTCCCACTTTTTCTTAGTTTTATTCTTGTCTTCGAGACGAGCGAAGCTCTACCTAAGTGGCGCTTGGTTTGTTTCCATATTTTGATCAATACCCTTATGTTCTCACCACCCATTGTTTAGGGTGAGAAAGGTGCATACATTGCACATTTTTATCAGAGATAGTGCTTGTCACTTTTTTTCCATTTACGCCCATCCATGTTTGTGGCTAGGTTGTTAAACATCTAAAGTGTGCGGGTACACTTTTTGTATCTTTGATAAAAGTCCATCCATCTTGATTTCAAGATCATCTTCACCGCTATGAGTCTGGTTCATCTTTTGTCTCTTCTTGAGTTGATAGTTTTGTTCACATCCTAGACGTACAATCTTGGTACTTACATCGTATTCTCATTTTTTGAGAAGATGGTATAAGTCCCCTTATTGCGTGGTTACGCTACTCACACGATTAAAAACTCCTTGTTATACTTATCACTTAGTTTCAGTTTCAACGTCATCTGAGTCTTCTTGAAAAGTGTCGATAATGCCTTATATATATCATAATAAAGTTTCATGGTACTAACACCTTACTTGCTCGGTTAATGTATCATGGTGATGTTATTACGCTATATCTATTCGCAACTTCCATTTTTTCATAAGGTTTGGATTTCATTGGCATTCAAACTAGTTTTAGGTATACCTTGTCGAGGGACTGTGACAACATAATGTCAGTACTTAGGCCTTGTTGGGGCTCTAAATTGACCTACATATTGATACATCATTGTCGCTATCTATTTTTAGGGCATAAAATTGGTAACAACAAATTGAGTGGTCATTACATTAGGTGTGCATATGAATGTTCCTTGATAAACAAAACTGCATGACACTACATCTAGGATACACTGTAGTATAATTCCAACATCATTTTGAATGGCTTGCGTAAAACCATACACTCAGGGGTTACACTAGCTACACACACTATTTATGAGGATCTTTCCTCCACGAACCTATTCCTAGATTCGTTAGTCCTCACCTTATTCAAATCCATCCCCTTAGATAAATATCTAGTAGCCGTTGTATATCCAGAACTTATAGATTGGGATCAACAACTTCACGTGCCCCTAGATTTCTTTAAAAAATATGAGACATTTACAGAGTTCATGGGGCTTAGAGACTTTATTCTAGCTGGAGACCACAAGAAAGGATTTAAGATTAAACTAGACACTTGCGCCTACTTCGGGAAGAAGTAGAGATGTGTGGATAGTTGAATAAAAAGGCTGTAAATAAAAGTACACCCACTTTTGAGAAACCAAGTAAGAAGGCTCAACAGAGATCCCATAGTGACAGACTCTTTGATAAAATCATAGACAAACAGAATGAAGTGTCTAAATATGAAGTGATTTATCCATTCAAAGATGATAATGAACTACCACAGGAGGTCGATCTTACTCTTCCCCCTGATCCTACACGGATGAGAGGTGCTTCTAAAATTATTATTGAGGAAACAATCAATGTCAACATCAGCTCAAAAGAGCAACCTAGAATAATAAAGTTGGGAGCGTAACTCTCAGCTTAGGAACAAAAGACTTTTGTAGAGCTCTTAAAAGAATACGTGGACATATTCGCATGGACATATGTAGATATGTCTGGTTTGGACCTAGAGCTAGTTGTGCACAACCTCATTGTGCACCCAGATGCCAAACCAATCAAACAAAAGTTGAAAAATATGCATCCTAAGGTGGCGCTCTTAGTCAACGAAGAATTAGAAAAGGCATGTTGTTCTGCTGATTTCATTAAACCTATTGACTATTCGAATGGATCTCTAACATAGTCCCAATACATAAAAACTTGTTGGCATAATGATATGCATGGATTTTCATGACATCAATAAAGCATGTCTAAAGGATGATTTTCCCTACCTAAAATTGACATGATAGTCGATTCAACATCCGGTTATGAAATGTTGTCCTTGATGGATGGTTTTTTAGGTTATAACCAGATATAAATTATAGAAGAAGATCAACATAAGACAACATTCATTGCCCCTTGGGGAATTTTTTTCTAAAAATCCATGCCCTTCAGGCTCAAGAATGCTGGGGATACTTATCAGTGGGCCATGCTAGTTATTTACCATGATATGATAAGTGACATCATGGAGGACTATGTTGATGATATCCTAACAAAATCCAAAAGTAGAGAAGAACATCTTGACATATTGAGGCGTATTTTTCAGCGTCTCTGAGACTATAAGGTTCGTTTGAACCCTAAGAAATGTGTCTTTAGTGTTTTATTAGGAAAAATCCTAGGGTTCATTATCTCACAAAGAGGGATTGAAGTAGACCTGCGAAAGGTTACGGCTATCACAGAAATTCCACCCCATACCACTCTCAAGTAGCTAAGGAGTCTACAAGGAAAAATTTAGGCAATCTGTCACTTTATTTCACAACTTGTGGATAAGTGCCACCCCTTTACTCATTTTCTCAAGAAAGATGTCACATTAAATTCGGGACTTGACTGTCAGAAAGCCTTTGTGCTACTCAAACAATACTTGACCAACCCACATGTACTAATGCCACCTACCCCTGGTGAACCTATCCTCTTATACATTTTTGCTACCCAGTTTTCCATTGGTGCATTACTTTCCCAATATGAGTTAGCCCATAAAGAGAGAGCAGTTTACTATCTTAGCCGCACCTTGATCACATACGAGTTGAATTATCCCCAAATAGAAAAGGCCTGCTTAGCAGTTGTATTCACATTTCAAAAGCTTCACCATTATCTCCTGAATAATAAAACCAAGCTCATATCCAAAGTTGACCCTCTCAAGTACCTTTTATCCAAACCCGCCCTCATAGGCCAAATGGCTAATTGGATCATTCTCCTGAGTGAATTTGATATCGAGTTTGTGAATTAGAAGTCTTTAAAAGGACAGTATTGGCTGATCAGATGTCAGAGCTCCTCTCCCAAGAATGGAACCTTTATGCTTAGATTTACTAGATGCATCTATGATGTATATTGAGGAATCTATAGAATGGCAGGTTCATTTTGATGGATCTTTTACCTTCCATGGATCCGGAGCATGAGTGGTCCTCATCACTCCAACTGGCGATGTCATACCATGAGCATTCCGGTTGGGATTCCCGTGTACAAATAACATTGCAGAGTATGAAGCACTCATCGCTGGCCTCAAGCTAGCTATTACATGGAACATCAGACAACTGCGAGTCATTGGGGACTCTCAACTTATCATAAAACAGGTTAATGATGAGTACAAGGTTAAAGATGAGAAGCTTATTCCATATAAGAAAATGGTTAAAACTTTGAAGGAATATTTCACACAAGTCATATTTAAACCAAAACCAAGGTTACATAATAGATTCAAGGATGCTATGGCTACTATTGGGTCTCTCTTATGCATAGCACTAGAGGAAAGCAAGATTCCTTTCTTCATGGAACATTTACAGATGCCTACATATGATATGTCAGAGTCATGTTTGGCATGTGAAGTTGTTATTCCTTTATCCCCTTGGTACAACCCTATCTTCCAATACCTACAAGATGGCACTCTTCCCCTTGACATCAACCATTCTAAAAGAAAGCCCTTATTTGCTACATAGCCCATTATACCCTCGTAGGAGGCACCCTTTATCATCGTGGCTACGATGGGAATTGGCTTCACAGTTTTGATGTTGTTGATTCTATCCACACAATTAAAGAAGTACATGGTGGTATTTGTGGAACACATACTAGTGGCATGGTCTTAGCTAAAAAGCTATTGAGAGTAGGCTATTATTGGCCTACCATGGAATCCGATTTTTTCAACTTCGTAAAGAAGTGTGAACTATGCCAAAAATATAGAAATTTAATACATGTGCCAGCACAAGCCTTACAGCCTATTGCAACGCCTTGGCCATTCTCTAAATGGGGCCTGTATCTCATAGGGAAGCTCCATCCTTCTTCATCGATGGTCATACCCACATCATCACTGCCACCGAATACTTTACCAAATGGGTAGAGGTCATCCCTCTTACCTATGTCATTGGTGTATAGATTTCAAAATTCATTATGAATCATCTCATATGCCGTTACTGAGGATCAATCGGCCATTATCACGATAATGGTAAATCCTTCAAAAATAAAACGGTTAAAACATTGTGTCAATGCTTCCATATCCAACTTAAGTGGTCTACCCCTTATTACCCTAAAGGTAATGGATAAGAAGAAGCCACCAATAAGACCCTTGTACAGATTATGGAGAAAATGGTTAGTAAAATCGGCCATAATTGGCATCTGTAGATACATCCCACCCTCTGGGCCTATCATACCTCCATCCACACTCCTACTGGTGCGACCCCTTATTCACTTGTCTATGGCACTAAGGCCATCATACCTTTGGAAGTGGAGCTTCCCTCCACCCCGAGTATATCTCTCAAAGGCTATCTTGATAAAGATGAGGACTACCAGTGTTGATCACCTAATAGAGTTAGAACTATTAGATGAAAGGCGTATCGAGCGCTCAATCACCTAAAATTCTATCAGAACAGTGTCCAGAGGATATAAAAAACTCATCATTCATCGGGACTTTGATGTAGGAGATCTAGTTCTCAAAGAAAATCATAAGAACACCATCAAAGATAGAGAAAATAAAGGAAAATTTGAGGATAACTGGTTAGGCCCTTATGTTGTAATTGCAAAATATGGATCAGGAGCCTACAGAATTGATTATTCGGAAGGTGAAGATCTTCTAGAACCTATGAACACCATGCACTTGAAGCGGTTCTATGCTTAGGCATGACAAAAATATCAAATAAGAACTAAAAATTGAAAAACAAAGAAAAAACAAGCAAAAAAATTGAAAAATGAAAAAATAGTAAAGAAAAAGCATGTCATGCTTATATGAAAACCATGCAATTGTGGCACAATGGGTAGGTATTTGCGTGAAAACCAATTTTTGGCACTCAAGGAAAATTTGTCGGACATAAGTTACTCTTACGGAAGGACGGCTAATCATTAACACTTTTTAGATATGACTTCTTACTGCTAGGTCTACGAACACAGTTAACCATTTAACCTACCTAGAAAAAGGATGTATGTCAGACCTATGTTTTTTAAGGAACCCTCTCACAATGAATTTTTCTAAAAGAAAGTGTCCAAAAAATCCCAAATTTTTGGACTTCGGGTTTTTCCTTTTCGGAGTTTTGAAGCTAAGTTTTGGAGTTGTATTTGATTTTTTCTGAAGTCCAAAACTCTGAAAGTCCAAATTTTGGACTTTCGGGTTTTCAGAATTTTGGAACTTTTTGGCTCTTTTTGTTTAAATCCAACTCGGACTTGAAGTCCGAAACTCTAAAGTTTGAAATTTTAGATTTTCAAGTTTGATTTTCAGATTTCTCCGAGTCATTTTAGAATTTTCACTTAGTTTTTTCCGAAGTCTGAAACTCGAAAGTCTGAATTTCAAACTTTTAGGTTTTTAGGTTTCAGACTTTTAGTTGCCAAATTATCCTTTACTTCCCCATTTTTTTCAAGTCTGAAATCCTGAATTTTAGAATTTTGGGTTTTCGAGTTTGAGAAGCTATGAAAGGTCTTAAGCATGATTAATTCTCTCCTACCTTCGTACGAATAATTTTTTTACCATTAATGTTGGGATTTCTATATAAACATAGATTTTTACTTTTAATTTTTACCTGACACATTCACTCTGACATCTCATTCTTGTCCTTTTCAGTGTCCTTTTCAAGGTATGTTTTTGGTTTTACTTTCTTTTGGTTTTTAGGTCTTTTTTCTCCTTTTTTCCCCATTTGGGTTTCTTTTTATTTTCTCTTGTGATATCCTTCTTTTTTACCTTGTTTTGTTGTAGAGGTTTTTCTAGGTTTTTAAGTATGGGGATCTCTCTGAGTCCCTCATACTTCCCCCTGTTTCTCAAAATCCACTTTGGTTTCTTAACACTTATTTTTGCAGTTACTTCAAAGATCATTCAGAGTGTCTTTTGGAAAAATTTCATTTCGAGAATTCCTCAAAAATCACAAGGTGGGAAACTACGTGGGAGAAACTTTTCGAAAAAAATCTTGAGAGATTCAAATTTTGGGTTTTGATTTCGAGAGAATCGAGATTCCAATTTCAGTTTTCGAGAGAATCGAAGATTCCATTTTTGGATTTCAGGTTTTAGGATTTTGAAGAATTGAAGATTCAAACTTCGGGTTTTTGGAGAATCAGAGATTTTGGATTTTCGGGATCCTTGACTTTGGAAAAAAATTTCAGAGGTTTCTTTCAGTGTTTTCTTTCAAAAATTTTTGGTTTGGGTTTTTAGAGTTTTCCTGCCCTCAGATTTTCAGATCTCTATAGCATTAAAACTCTTGAAACACAATTTTGATGTCTACCTCTACTTTAAAAGGGAAAGAGAAGATGAAGTACACTTTTCTTGGAGTTGATCCTCAATCCTGCTTAACCTCTGATTTGGGAAATATCAGTGACACCAATCTAGGGAAGATTGATCTTCCCAAGTTTTGGGAAAGATTAAAGGCCCCAAAAAAAAATCCATGGATACGAGGCCATATTTGATGATGGTCTTGCTCTTGCCGCATGGTTTTCCCACATCCATGAAATGCTTGGAATTTGTCCTAGCTACTGACAGCTCACTCTACAGCGAAGACTCTTTGTCGATAAGAGATAGCGATGATAAGGTGGTAATCCATCTGGACCCAGATTTTTTTGAGGACTTGTTCAAACTTCTAGACGTACGAGATTACACCACTATCTCACCTAAGATAGCATTCAAGCACTGGGATAAAAAGCATGAAGTATGCTCGAAGGTAATGATGAAGTCTTACCTAACTAAGAATTTTTCCAAATTGCTCAAGACTATACATCGATCAGATTTTATTTAGGAGGTCAACGACTTGTTATCTCAGTTTTGAGTTTACGCCAAAACTATCAGATAACCCCTACGAAATTTTTAAAGCTGGTTTTGCAAAATTGCCCTTATGAGAGAAAATTAGGTTTTCGGGTTTCACCGATAGGTCAACATGTGTTTTGAATGTTTTATGTCTTGTGTTCCCCGAAACCCGAAACCCACTTCAAGTGAGTCGAGTCGGGTTTTCATACTTTCGGCGCATCGAGACATGCCTTATCTGGAACATGTTTCGTGTCGCTTGTCTTTCGATACCCGAAGTCTGATTTAGTCCTTTGTGTCGGGTTTTTAGACTTTCGGCACATCGGGACATGCCTTATCCGGAACATGTTTTGTGTCATTTGTCTTCCGATACCCGAAGTCCGATTTAGTCCTTTGTGTCGGGTTTTCAGAACTTTGAAGCATCTAAACATCTCATGCTTTGTGTCGATTGTTTCCGTGACTGAAACCCGAATTGCTCTACACACCTTTGTGTCGGGTTTTCGGACCTCCCGAGCATGCTGACATGGCGTTAATGCCGAGTTGTCGGGTGAGTTGGCACGTGCCAGCTGAAGTGTATTAATTACAAATTTTCTTATAAATATGCGGATTTCCATGTCATTTTTTCCGGACGTATTTTTAACTCGTGGATTTTCACGCATGCTTCTCCAACCTCGAAACCCAAAACTCGCCTGTGCCCGATTGAATTTCCCGTTTTCGATCTTTTCTTGCTCTGGTTGAAGGTATTTCTCTCTCCATTCTTTGTTCTTGGTTTTTATGGATTGATTATGTATGGAATTCTTCCCATTCCCTTACCAGGTTTGTGGGGTTTTTATTCTTTTTCCTTTTGGGGTTGTTTTCCAAACCGGGTTTATGTTTTAGGGTTTATCTCTTTGGAATTACCACTTTGTGTTATTTCCCCAGATTTTTGTTGTAATTAAAATGTGTTTGGTATATGAATGGTAAAGAAAGAACTTGCATGTTTTAAATCCAACAAAAACCCTGTTCCCTCTTCTCGGGTTTTGAAGGGTGCTGTGCAGTATTAAAGACCCGAAGTATATCAGAAGATTCGAAGTGTCGGGTTTTCTCAAGATTCTGACATCTGCAAAAGTGTCAGTTTTCTCAAGATTCCGACATCTGCAAAAGTGCTAGGCTTTCTCAAGTTTCTGACATCCTCAGCACATCAGGTTTTCTGGATTCCCCGACATCCTCCTCAGTGTGTCGGACTCTTCCATTCTTCCGGCATCTCCAGTAGGTCGGGATTTTCACAGTGTGCAACATCTCCTGATCTCTGAAACTCTCTTCCTTCGACATCCTTCATGTCGGACCCTGGTCCATCACAAGAAAAGACTGAGAAGTCAGGAAGGATGAAATACAAGTTCAGAAAGGTGGAGTCTCCATCATATATCGATTGCAATTATGACATCCGAGATACAGAGCTCGGGAATATAGATATTGAAGATTTCTGGAGTAGGGTAAGGAGTTCCTCCCAAACTCCATGGATGAAAGCGATAGCCGATAGTGGCTTACCTCTTGCAGTGGGTTTTCCCATGTCCGCTCAGTGCCCTGAATTCATCTTATCCTGCGCTTCCAGTTATGACTCTATTTCTCATTCTGTGAGAAATCAGGCAGGAGAAGTAGTGATCAAATTGGACGGAGGTTACTTTGATGACCTCCTCAAACTGCCAAATTTTGAAGAATATGGAGAGTTGGATGTCAAGTCAGCTCAGAAAACCTGGGATAATGATTAGGAAGATTGTATCAAGCATGTAAATAAGAAGTTCCTGATCAAGGCCAAACCGGCTGTCTCCAGATTCCCAAGACTTATCCCCAGGAGTGATTTCATCCAGGAGATCAATGACATCATCACTTTGTTGAGTCGGGTTTTCGGTTTACCCGAATCAAATGTGTTCCAAGGGTGGATGTATCAATTCATGATCACCATCAAGAAGAATCAACAAGGGATTGACTGGGGCACTCTCATTAGTAATGAGATAGATTCCCAACTGACAACAGTCTTGTCCACAGGGAAATTTTATATGTCTTCATATGTCACATATGCAGCGGCCGGGATGAGGAACTATCCCGGATTGGATACCAAGGGAAGCAGGATGGGGAACCATGTGTATCAATACTTCCCTCAACTGACAAGGAAGGGATCCCAAGACCAATTCAGAAGGGTGAATGATGCCTTCTTTTATGAAAACATCTGTAGGCTAAACCCTGAATTGAGGAAGACAAGAGTCTCAGATGAGGCCTGGGCTGAAGTTTCCAAATGGGGATGTGTCTTCTTACAATTCAAGAAGTTCACATATCTTCGGGTGGTTATGTACTCGGGGGATCCTTTCCGTCTACCCCGATATCCAGGGGATAAACTGATATTGATGGAATTGGTTAGGCAACTGTTGGATTTCCATAAATTCCAACAAAGTAAACATAAGGCTGCTGTATCTTTCCCAATTTCTATTGGGAGATACACTTGTTCGATAGTGGTGAAAGCTAAAAATGTTATCCATGAGCTTCAGGACAAGTTGAGGAAGCATATGAAGCCCCGAGACGGGTTTGACATTCGAGGAGTCCTCAGGGCGTATGGAACCCTGCACCTACACAGGCCAAGCATAGAGGACATTTGGATTGATCTGCGTGATGAGGTTGCTGTTCGCAGAAAGGATCATAGCAGATTGACAATTGCTGAGATTCAAACACTTGAGCTTGCTGATTTACCAGAAGGTACTAGTGACAATGAAAGTGTTTTGGATCTTTCCTATGATGGACTAAATGAAGATCAATATGTTTTCCCACCTATTGATTGGTCAATCAGTGAAAAAGCCTCCATCACAGATAGGTCAGCTTTGATTCTTGCATCCACCAAAGCATGGCTCTCCTCTTGGGGAATGAGTTTTAAAGATGATAAGTTTTCAAAGTTGGCTGCTTCAGAGGTGGGGCCCTCCAAAAAGGAAAAGGACAGAAAATCTTCTAGGGGGCCTATAAAGGTCAAGATTGTCAAAAAGAGGAAAGAAAGAGAAATTTCTTCAATTGTTTCTCCAGTTGAAATAATGAATGTGCCGAATCACCAACACCACCAGAAATAGGAGAAATTCCTTTGGAAGGAGAAGGAAGCCAACCTCTGGTTTCACCATTTGCTAATTGCCCAAGCTGAAGAGACTTTATCTCTTGCATCCCAGGCTTTGGAGTCTAAATCAGTGCCTCTTTCCTCACAACCACTCCTACCTCCTCATTCTCCATCAAATTCTTTAGTAATGGCCAGTATTTTCTCTAGACTTTCACCCCTCTCTGTTGGGACCCGGTGATCACCAACACGCCCCCTCCTGTGCCTCTTTTTATTGGATCTACTACCACATTGGTAACTATTCCCCCTCCACTAGTAGAATCTTCTCCCCTTGAGAGTATGATACCAGCTTCTACAACCGTGGCAACTCCCTCGATATGCCGTAATGGCTACTTGAGCAAACTCGAGGAAGAGGAAGGTGATTGTGCCCCTACCAGCCTTTGATTTTAGCTCACTAAAGGCTCCTACTTGCTAAATCAATCAAGAAACCCAAAAGCAGTTTCAAGGGTTTTGTGGACGCTTCAGAGATAAGTTCGCAGAGATCACCACTCCTGCGATCGACAAAACTAAAGAGGACATAACAACCTCGATTATTAGATAAACAGGGTGGCTCGGGAAGAGTGACAGCGAAGGGCACAACAAGATGCGCGGGATGCCACAAACGTGTTGTGCGAGAAGTTGAAAGAAACAAAAGACAACATAGATGAGATTAAAGGAAAAGTGGATCAGTTGATAGAGGTTTTGCTTAAACTCTTAAAACCCCTTGAATCCATACCATCTTCTTCTCGTCCTGTCGGATTCAATTTCTTGTCGTACCTACAATTGAGAAGATTTCTAAAAAAGGAAGAGTGGTTGATGAATGGATCTAAAGGTTGCTCCAACAGGGAAGGAAGTGATACAAGACATTGTGAAAGTTCATCAATCTGTGGGGGACATTCAGAAGGATGGAGAGAAGATGGATGATGAGTTTTCTCAAGAAATTGGACATCTTGATTTGACTTATGAAGCTCTCCAGGTATTAAAGAAAATACCATCACATCTCTTGGTAGAAGAAGGCGTTATCCCACATACGAATAAGCATTTTCAGCTGACTAAAGCCATCAGGTTCAGGGTGAGGATTCTCAACGAAGCCTGCGGTAAGTTGAGAGAATCAAGGGATAAATTGATTGATGGAAAAAGTGATTTGGAAGAAGAGTTGCTGAAGATTTGTCCAAAGGTGTCAGTTGGAAACTTAGGTGTCCTATTAGTAGATGATCTTTTCAAACAAGTCCAAGAGTTTGTTCAGCATGAACCAACGCACGGATTTGGTATTGAGGTCATTGATCAGTTTGTAAGAATTGAACATTATTTTGAGGCCTTGAGAAAGCTCAGCAAAAGATTGAAAAAGCTTCCCGGTGGTGCTAGTGATACCCATGAAACCTGTGAAATTTGGAATGATCATTCCACTGCACCTGACGAAAACGAAATGCAAGGCATAATTCGAAGGTTCCAAGAATTTCGAACAAACAGGTGCAGCTGGAGGAAGAGAAAGATGAAGGAGTGAAAGATGATGATTCAGATTAATTCTTGATGTTTCATGTCATTTCAATCTTGAAATTGACATGTCTTTTTCATTTCTGTTTCGTCATATAGGAAGCAAATTTTGACTTGGTCTCCTGCGTGAGAGTCAAGCAAAATAGAACTCTTTTTAAAGAACACTATTTTCTAGGATTTATCCTATTTTCTCTCGATCCCTTTTATTATAAATAAGGGATGCTTATGCATTCCAAAAGGTCGAGATTTTTGTAATATTCGAGCTATTGGAAAGAAGAAAAACTTTGTGTTTTCGTTCAATCATTTCGAAGAATAGGAGTTGATATTATTTCGCAAACTTTGTGTTGTGGGATATATCTTTCTTAAGACATTGTTCTTACGTTCATGATCTTAAGCTATTCTTTGCATAGCATCTTATTGTTTCTAATCATCTCAGACATTATATTTATGATCTAAAGCTCGTATGATTATTTCGTGCTCTGCGTTTACTCGAAAGAAAATACGTTTCTCTCATTTCCTTTCCATTGTGCTTCTTTCATTGTAATAGTTTCTAACCCCATTCATTTACGAAAGCAATACCTTTGAATCGTGTGAATGCGGATTTCAGGATTCTATCCCAACCCCCAATGGTTAGATTAGTGTGAATATTGTATATATTGTTTTAACTGTGTTTTAGATTAGTAGCAAATAGGCAGCCTCACCTGTCTTTGAGGAGGGATTTAATCCCATATACTGTGGTTGAACCTCATATTTTGGGTTGACAAAATATCCAACCAACATGACCTCATTATACTCTTGAGCAGAGTTTCGGCCTTCCATCTCGCTAAGGAATTCCAAGAATGGATGTTCTTGTACATAGCAGGACAGTCAAGAATGAAAGAATGATGAGTTTATCTGATGGGGTGAACATATCAGTAGTAATATCTGCTACCAGTTGGGCAAGGTGGCAGAGACTAAATCCTTCTACATGACATCTTTCCTAGTGTATGCAGCTATTGCTATGGGGGATTTTGTAGGGTTAAACACCAGGGGTGTTCGCAGCACATCCCAAATATATGAATTTTATCCCTAGCTTACTCTAGACGAGGGGAGAAAACACTTCCGAAGGATCAACGATGCTTTCTTCGCTATTGTCCTCTATTATTTTGACAAGGAGCTATATAATTGGTGGATTTCTGATGAGGCTTTCCAAGAGGTGTGAGAATGGGGAGCAATTTACCTTCAGTTTCCCACATTCACCTACCTTCAGATTCTAGGTTTCATAGGCACCCCTAGCAAGTTGCCAAGGTGCCCTACTGACAAGTGGATTCTTCGGAATTGGTTCGGTAGTTGTTGGATTACCATAAAATCCAAAACAAGTGTCACAAGGTGGGGATGCATTTCCCTGTTACAATTGGCAGGTATTCTTTCCCAACTATCCATAAGGCAAGAAACATGGATGCTTTGAAATGGCTAAGGTAACCTCTGGACCTTCCATCCACAAACTAACTTTGACTATTGGGGTAAGTTCGGGAGACAGGGAAATCCAATGCTCATATGCCCCAATTATAAGATATATGGATCCATTGCCGAGATGAATTCATCATATGGCAAAGGGATTATGAAAGATTAACCCTTGATGAAGTGTGGTAGTTTGGGTTGGCTGATGTGCTAGAGGACTTACAAGATAATGATGAGGTTCTAGATGCATCATACAGGGATGATGATGTTGCTAATAGACCACTGCCATTGGTTGACTGGTATATAGAAGAATGCAGCAATACTAAGGAAAGAGTGGGCCCCATTCTAAAAATAACTTTCAGCTGGTTGGCCACTTTGGGAATCTCACCCAAAGGGGAAAATCAACCTTCAAAGGTAGGGCCCACATCAGTAGTACACCAACCAACACCTACAAAAGGCAAGAGATCGACCCAAAGGGTTCCCATGGTTCCAAAGAAGATCTCATTTGTGGTTGGTGGCTCATCTCTTTCTAGGTCTACTGCTTCTAGGGTTACAACATCTACAGTATCTGAGATAGTGGAAGTAAGTGATTCCCCAAGTACCATTTAGGATCCATCCCATCTTCCCCTTCCTCCATTATCACTTCCAATATCAGTTCCCTCCACTTCTACCATTTCCTCTTTTCCATCTCCTTCTATGGCCTAGGTATTTTCGTCACTTCCAGTTTTATCAGCTGGGGAAAATATTGGGTCACCCATTTCTTCCTCACTTCCTTTGACACTCCCATTTTCTTCAATCTCAACTCCTAGCATCACCTTGTCAATTCCCATGGCTCTCCTCACTCCCACACCTTCCATCATTGCCACCTCTACTCAAATGTTAGATGGCATGTCTAGCAATATTTCCTTAACTGGTACTTCAGGTATCAGATCTCTGCTCTGCCTTTCTTAGCTCTAGCTATACCAAAGTGGCTATTTAGACAGAATCCTAAATAGAAAAAAAAAGGTTCCTCTTGGGAGATGTGATAGATCTCAGCATATTGGATTCTATGCCCAAAAGACAAGCCAAGAGACCGAGAACTATATTAATTCTAATGGTTAATCCATCAGGAGAGCGCATGATAGAAGTAGCTATCCCTATTGAGGGGAAAACCAAAGAGACTATCACAACAGTAGATTACCAGATCTTGAAGTTATCATTGGGGAAGGCTACACATGAAGGAGCCAAGCAAGATGTACATACTACTCTTGGGGCCCTTTTGGAGAAGTACGATAAAGACAAGGCCACCAAGGATGAGCTTAAGGCCAAGGTCGAACAGCTCACTACACTGCTTGCGAGAGTAACTCAGCCCACTCCCTCCACCAACATCTCAACTACTATGACCATGACAATCTCATCTACCATTGATGATATCTCTTATCATGAAATCAAAAGCTGGGCTAGAAAGGGAGAGCGGTGAATGGATGGATGGAGAGGATCTTGCAGGAGGCCAACCCCTTGATCAAGGAAGCTGTGGAGATTTATGCTGATTTATAGATTGTAAAAACCACCATCGCTAAGATGGATGAATCCCTCTCTGAAGATAATAACAACTTGAACTTAACCTTGGCGACATGGAGTGACATAAGAGAGGAAGATTCTGACTTAATTTTGCAAGAGGAGGTAATTGATGATGCCTCAAAATTGTTTGAATATAAAAAAGATATGGAATTATGGTGTCAAAATTGCAAGATCTAATTAATAAGCTAGAGGATAAACAGGTGGAAATTATAGATGCCCTCAATGATATCTCTAAAGAGTTCGACAATGCCCACTGCAAGTTTTTCAATGAGAATATCGATGCTCTTCCCGAGGACCAGATCAAAGATAATTTCAAACACTTGGTGGAGCGGGATGACGATATTGTGAAAAATTTCAATAGTGACTCCATTGATCAACTGGTTCTATGCCAAAACTTTATAGGGAGACTAAAGAAAGTCATAAGTAAGCTTTGAAGGTTGCCAGAAAGGATCACAAAAGAGATCGAAACAATGGACGTGGTGAATCACTATGCATGTGGACCTAGAGATGATGAAACTCAGGGTATTGTCAAGTGTTACTTTGAATACAGACACCGCATGGCCACATGGGAAGAAGGAAAACAAAAAGATGTAGAGGAAGGAGAGGAGGGCGAACCAGGCCAAAGCTGAGCGGCCATGAAAGGACAGGTTGAGCTCTGGAAATGGTCAAAGTTATAGGGTTGACTTGGTCAACCCTCAGCAACAAATTTGCTATTTTTATGGGAACCTATTCCCTTTCATAAATGACATTACTATTTTTAGTTAACTGTTAGTTAAGGCTCAGCTGTAATGGCTCAGCCTAGGAACTTATAAATAGTGGAGTGCTCTACATTATTAGATATACATATTTTTGGAGAGATTTGGAGGAAAGTTGCTCTTCAAACTTGGAAGAGTGCTTTTAGAATTTTTTTGAAACCTTTTAATTATATTCAAAGTTATTCCTTGCACTTGAAAATTTTTCTATTGTGTTTAATGATTAATCATTGCATGCCTTGTGAATGAGATTCCTTAGTGTTATCTAATTAATCTACCTTTAGTTCAGGTTATCTGTTTTCATATTGAGAAAAGAATAGTGTGATTTCTTCCCATCAGTTGTGAGAAAATATTTTCCTTCTACTTGATTAAAAGTTACATTATTATTATCATTTAAGTGAATAATGGACCTGTGCTTGTGATTATCCCTTTGATAAATTACTTGTGTATCGAATCAAAGCTGATTTCTCTATTGTGTATGTTCAAGATTTAACAGAGGAAAATGTTCTTCTAATATGTGGTATTTTATCCTTTCCAAGTTGCAATAGGTGAGGGTGGTTGATAGTGAAATCATCATATCCACATTAACCCTTCCAGAAGTTAAATCTCCCTTTTCTTGGTGCATCACCACGTCTAGAATATATTTATTTCCTTGTACTCTTCTCCCCTAAATCCCATGAAGTGTTAGTATAGGTCTAGTTATACATTCTTCTTACTTCAGAATTATTGTTGTATTTAGTTTAGGAAAAGGAAGTCAGCCTTCTCCAGAGATTCACGTTGAGCCCAAGTCCCACTGCTTGAGAGGTGATCCCATGTGTCTCAATCACACCAAATGTCGTGATTCATATCATGCCATTTGGGGGGTGCAGTGATTTGTAGACAACAATTTTTGGCACGGTCGGTGGGACCGAGTTGGTACCACTCTTCTCATTTCATTAACATAAGGTACCTGGTGACTCTATCTCTCTGGATTTCAAAGTTCAGTACAAAAACTCATGTGAAGGATTCACACAAGAGCTTCTTCAAGATAGGATAATTATTGTCATATAGAACTTTCTTTGTCTCCTCCAAGAAGAAGGGGAAGAAATATTTCAGTATCATCAGCTGCGTCTTTACCTCATAGGGGACATTCAACTCCTCTTGAAAGAAATTGCCCCTTACCAAGGTACAACCAGTTTGTGAATGTCATGGCAGCCAATACTTGTCCTCCGTTCAATACTAGCAGTCCCCTGTTGTTAGCACAAAAAGAGACAAAATACCAATCATCGCTTTGAAAATTTTACCATTTTACATGCCGGAAAATAATGTATCACCTTGGGAGCACATACTAGATATGGCCAGCATCTGCAGAGTACACAATATTACAAAAGATAATGTGGTAGTTCGAATTCTTACTACTTCATTCAAAGGAAGGGCACTTCAATGGTTTTGAATTTTAAGCTGCAGGATCCATTACCAATTGGAATGATTTGGGCACAAAGCTGTATAAACAATTCAAGATAAGAGTGATAATCTTTCACTTGTGGAGCAGTTTCATACTATCAAGTGATCTTCCCAAGAATATATGAGCAACTTTAATCTCCACTTTGATGGGACTTAGAAAAGGATCCTAACACTTGTAATGCCATCCCGAAAGAGATTTTTTATATTACTTACGATCATTGAACAATGATGTTCTTTGTCATGATATAGTATATGGGGAACCGTGATCCCTGATGCTTATGAAGTGGTCATACGAGCTGAGAACTACTTGATTCAAGCAGGTAAAATTGTTCCTAGACCCCCCATTCCTATTTTTGTAGAGTTGGCAGGACAACAGCCAGTCCTTGCCCCAATCCCAGTTGCTTTGGTTCCAATAGCTACACATGCTTCCAATACCTCAAATGATTTGGCTGAGGTAAAATCACTATTACAGACCTTTGGGAATGAACTCATAGCAATGAAAAGGTAGCAGTCCCAATATACTCACCCCTTTCAATCCCAATATCAAACAAACTATCCACCTTTCTAGGGGAGCGGTCAGCCAAAACCAAGCCATAACCCAAGATGCAACTATGAAGCCTTTGAACTTCTGGAATCCCTCAGCTGCTAGCTCATCCAGAGCCATAGTCCCAGTACAAAACAACCTCATCCAAGACTACGAATGGTGTTATCCATGTTCTCAACCCCATAATCAGAATATTTTCCCAAATGGAGTTTTGAGTCAAGCTCTCATGGTTCAAAGCATAACAACTCCACCTGAATCATCTATTGAACCATCCAATTTAGAAGGTCAAGATCAAGCCCCTGATGAAACCACATTATTAAATTGGTAGGCAGAGGAATTTTGTGGTTTGAATATTGATTCCTCCACCATAGCATCTAACACCCATTCTAAGAAAAGGGAAATAGATGCAGGGTCTCCCAATACTGATCAGGCATCCACTTCTCAGGCCCCAACACAGATACTAGATGATAAAGGTACAAGGAAGAAATCACCAGAAATATCCACTGATCAAAATACAAAGAAAGATGGGACATCCAGTATCACGATACCCAATAAGCACTATCTCGAAGGAAGATCCCAACATCCCAAAAGGTATTAGAAAAGTGGGAGCAATTCCATTCAACATAGTGGAACAAATGAAGAAAACAAATTTGAGTGTCACAATGTGGGATGCACTTTCAATTCCTTCTCAAAGGAACTTGTTACGAGAAGCTTTAAACAACTTTAGCATTACTAACAGATCATCGGGTCAAGAAGTTGCAGTGGTGACCAGTTTGTGCCAACCTGAAACAAAAATACAGGCTAAGACCAACAAGCCTCCACCATTTTATATCTCACTGATCATTGGTGACCATTTGGTGCACAATTATAAGATCAATTCTGGAGCTAGTAGTTCCGTAATGCCTAAAAATATCACAGATGTACTACAGATTCCATATGCTCCAATTTCAAGAGGAGTTGTTCAGCTGGATGGTACTGCAGTCCAAACTGTGGGGGTTATTAAGGGGATTCAGCTCACTGTCCATGCATGTCCTAGTTTGAATTTCACACAAGATATATCCATCATCAATCTACCTCCCTCTTCGCCATCTACTTATAACAAGATTTCACCATGAAAATGGGAGGATATTTGTCATCAAACTGGTCACATATGATCTTGAGGACTCATTATGGGACAAAGGTAACCATAAGAGCAGAACCAATCTCTCCTACCCATGTGGAACCATAAACATCCAAGCCCATAGAAGGTAACTACATCATTTGTGACCTAGAAGAAGAGATTGTGGATCATGAACCTGCTACTCTTGTAGAAGAGGTGCCTGATACAGTGCTTGATGAGGTAAGTATAGACCATCAATACGACCCGTATGTTGATTTATTGGCTAACGAGGAATTTGGCCTGTTATTTTTGGATGAGACTAGCTTGGGAACTTATTATATACATGAAGAAGGTACAACCATACCATAGTTGATTAAGATGCCCAGTGACTCCGAAGGACTATGGAAGCTTTTCTTTGATGGTTCGAGGAGTAAGAACGGATCTGGTGTAGGAGTCATGTTAATTTCTCTAGGAGGGGATAAATATTTCTCGTCTTTTAGACTGTAATTCAGTTGTACCAATAATGTTGCTGAGTATGAGGCTCTTATACAAGGGTTGCAACTGGCCCAACAAAGAGGAATCAAATCTCTGATCACTTTTGGCAATATCGAATTGGTGGTTCACCAAGTAACCACCCGCAGCAGCATCAAAGAATGATCTCTTAAGATCATATAAGAATCAAGTTTGGGACCTAATAGAAGACTTTGAAGCTTTCAGAATTCGTGTGGTTCCTAGAACTCAAAATCAAGATGCTAATAGGCTTGCCACCATTGGATCCCAGATATGATATACCTACAAATATCATGAAGGAAGGGCAACAAACAGTCAAAATGGTTGTTCTGTCCCATAGTACCAGATAATGTAAGTAGTTGACAGTTTTTTGATAGCGATAAGAAAATTGTTCTCTTTCTACAACAAGAAGCAGAGTTTGCCACCAAACAAGAAGGTAAATTGCAGGAATCCTATGGTGACTAGGTCATTCAATTGAGAGGAAACAAATTTCCAAAAGGCTTGGTCATGCTTGAATCTATCTTCAATTCGGATGACCAGGCTAAATCGAAAAACCACAAATATGGTGGTAAAAGAAGAATATTTTGAGGAAGTCAAGGTGTCCAGTGAGAAACGTTTAAATATTGGTAAGATATGCACTACTCAGGAAAAGGAATATTTCATTGAGTTGTGTGGGGAATATCATGATATTTTTGCATGGAGCCATAAAGACTTGCGTGGTTTTAACCCAGTCCTAGCCCAAAACACGATTGAACTGGATCTGAACTCTAAACCAGTTCATTAAAAACAAAGGCCAATCAATCCCAAGGTTGAGCCACTAATGAGGAAAGAGCTAAGCAAGCTTATTGATTCTTGTATAATTTTTCCCATCAAGAATTCAACATGGGTAGCTAATTTAGTGCCTGTGAGGAAAAAGAACAGAGAGATTCGGCTTTGCGTAGATTTCAAGGATTTGAATCATGCCTCGTTAAAGGATCACTACCCTCTTCCATCAATGGAATAGATCCTCCAAATAGTGGTAGGTGCTCAAAGGTTTTCTCTGTTGGATGGCTATTCAGGGTACAATCATATTTTGATCTAAGAATCGATTAATTCAAAATGGATTTCACCACTAAGTGGGGCACGTATGCATACAAAAAAATGCATTCAGATTGTCTAATGCGGGTGCTACTTTTGAAATATCCTTGGACATGGAATTTAACGCACTCATCAATGATATGATCTTGGTTTACTTTGATGATATTACTTTCTATTCCAAACATTTTGAAGATCATATTACTCACCTAAGGAAAGTTTTCTGAAGGTGTAGGGAGTTTGGGATCTCACTAAACCCCAAAAATTCATTTTCTTAGTACAGAGTTGGAAAGATATTGGGGCATATTGTTTCAGCTAAATGACTCTCAATCGACCGGACAAGATTCAGTCGATCTTGTCTCTATCTCTCCCAAGCCACAAAAAGGGTCTCCAGAGCTTCCTGGGAACTATAAAATTTGTTCGAGAGATTCATTCCCCAATTTGCAGCATTAGCCAAGCCGCTGATGGCTATGCTTAAAAATAACATTCCTTTCTCATGGACAAAAGAGGGGAGAGAAATCTTCAAGGCTATCAAAGCTGCTATTTCCCAAGCTCCTACACTGGTAAACCCCTAGTTTGACAAGGATTTTATTCTCTACGCTTTTGCAGGTCATGAGAGTATTTTAGGTATCCTCACTCAGCAGAATAATGATCTAATGGAGCAACCTATTGCCTTCTTTAGTCAGTCTCTCAAGGAATATGAGCTAAAGTATTCTTTTGTCAAAAAGTAGGTTTTTGCGGTCATTCAAGCTTTAAAAAATTCAAGCATATGTTGTCCAACAACAAGATACACTTAATGGTTTCTCACCCTGGTGTTAAAGAATTTTTGTTGAATAAGGAGATGAATGAGAAACGTGCTGGGTGGATCACGAAAGTAATGGAGTATGATGTACACATTAAAGTCACTAAACTTGTCAGAGGCAAGGGGTTATGCCAATAGTTGGTCACGACATGGAGATAAAAAATGATAAGGATGTTACACTCCTCAACATTGATGAAGGAAATGGTCAGATTGATTGGTTTACTACAATGAAAAATTTCCTCCTCTCGGAGTATATCCCCAAAATATGGATAAGATTCAATGACGTACTTTCTGTCTCTGGTCTATTCCATATGTTGTGGTAGATGGCATTCTTTTATGAAAGGATTTGAACGGCATTCTTTTACGCTGCATCAAACCAGAGCAAGTAAACAAGGTATTGGAAGAATTTCACAATGGGCTGTCAGGAGGACATTTTTTGGCACGAACGACTGCTACCAAGATCATGTGGGCTGGTTACCACTGGCCAGACTTGTTCAAAGATGCCCATTTTTGGGTATAGAAATGTAAGGAATGTGCTCTTTTTCAAGAAAACAAAAGCTGGCAGCTCTCCCGTTGCATCTCGTTCAGGTGGATCAACCTTTTGTTCAATGGGGGTTGGATTTTATTGGTATGATCAACCCTCCATCCAGTGAAGGACATAAATGGGTCCTTACTGCGATAGATTATTTCACCTGCTGGACAGAAGCGGTGGCCTTGAAGGAAAGCAATGAAAAAGTAGTCCTTGAATTCTTGGAGAGTATCATGACAAGATTTGGTGTTCCATTTACTTGTCATCTCTGATAATGCAATGACATTCCTTAGGATGAGAATAAGTGAATGGGCCATCAGGAACGAGGTCTATCTCAAGACTTCGTCTAATTACTATCCACAGGGAAATGGGTTGGCTGAGTCTAGCAATAAGAACCTGATAAGAATCATCAAGTGCACAATGGAGGCCAACAAACATACCTGGCATACCCAACTTAAGGTTTCTCTATGGGCAGATCGAATAACACCTAAAAATGCTATTGGGGTTTCACCTTTTTGCTCGTATATAAAAGGGAAGAAAAGTTGCCACTTTCCTTAGAATTGCCTTCCTTGGATTTGGCTTATCAGCGAGAAGTTATGGAGGATGAAGCCTTGATAGTGAGGTTTTCATAACTCATGGAGCTAGAGGAGATTCGAGACACTGCTATGAATATGTTGACAGAACATCAGGATTAGGTTAAGAAATCCTTTGACAAGAAAGCCTTTGATAGGTTGTTCAGGGAAGGGGATTTAGTTCTAAAATGGGATGAAGATCATGCCAAACTAGGCAAGCACGCCAAGTTTGATGCTCTCTGGAGTGGGCCCTATGTCATTACAAGCTACAAGGAGGCAAATTCATTTTGCCTATCTAGACTCAATGGAGAGGAATTGCCCATTCATGTGAATGGTATACATCTCAAAGCTTGTTTTTGAGGAGGTTCCACCCTATATAGTTTTGTTGTTTTCCTCCAAGTGATCTGCACATGGTTTAGTTTTCTTTTCTTTTTCTTGTGTGTTTTTGTTTTGGTTTTGTTCTTTTGGACTCCTTTGCCCAATGTTTTGCTAAAGGCTACTGGTCTAGAAGCTTAGCAGGAAATCTTTCCTAGAGATCACCAAAAATGTTAACCATTTAACCTACACGAAAAAATGATGTATGTCAGACCTATGTTTTTTAAGGAATCCTCTCACAATGAATTTTGCTAAGAGCAAGAGTCTGAAAAAATCCCAAATTTTCAGACTTTAGGTTTTTTCCCTTTTCAGAGTTTTGAAGCTAAGTTTTGGAGTTAAATTTTATTTTTTCCAAAGTCTAAAACTCTGAAAGTTTGAATTTCAGACTTTTGGAATTTCAGAACTTTTTGGCTCTTTTTGTTTAAATCCAACTCGGACTTAGAAGTCCGAAACTCCAAAAATTTTGAAATTTAATATTTTTGAGTTTAAGGTTTTCAGATTTCTCCTAGTCATTTTAGAATTTTCACTTAGTTTTTTCTGAAGTTTGAAACTCTGAAATTCTACATTTTGGACTTTCAGGTTTTTGGGTTTGAGACTTTTAGTTGCCAAATTATCCTTTACTTCCCCATTTTTTCTGAAGTTTAAAATCCTGAATTTCAGAAATTTGAGTTTTTAGGTTTTGAAACTTCAGAGGTTTTAAGCGTGATTAATTCTCACCTACCTCCATACGGATCAGATTTTTACCATTAATGTCAATATTTTTATATAAACGTAAATTTTCACTTTTAATTTTTACCTGACACATTCGCTCTGACATCTCATTCTTGTCTTTTTCAGCGTCCTTTTCAAGGTATGTTTTTGGTTTTATTTTCTTTTGGTTTTTAGGTCTTTTTTCTCCTTTTTTACCATTTTGGGTTTCTTTTTGTTTCCCCTCTATTTTCTCTTGTGATATCCTTCTTTTTTACCTTGTTTTGCTATAGATGTTTTCTAGGTTTTTAAGTATGGTGATCTATCTAAGTCCACCTTCCTTAGCTCTAGATATACCAAAGTGGTTGTTTAGACAGACTCTAAAAAAAAAAAAAGGTTCCTCTGGGAGATGTGATAGATCTCAGGCATATTGAGTCCATTCCCAAAAGACAATCCAAGAGACTGAGAACCGTATCAATTCTAACAATTAACCCATCAGGAGAGCGCATGATAGAAGTGGCTACCCCTATTGTGGGGAAAACCAAAGAGACTATCACATCAGCAGATTACCGGATCTCGAAGCTCTCATTGGGGAAGGCTACACATGAAGGAGCCAAGAAGGATGTACATACTGCTATTGGGGCTCTTTTTGAGAAGTACGATAAAGACAAGGCCACCAAGGATGAGCTTAAGGCCAAGGTCGAGCAGCTCACTACACTGTTGTGTAGAGTAACTCAACCCACTCCTTCCACCGACATCTCAACTACTACGGCCATGACAATCTCATCTACCATTGATGATATCTCTTATCATGAAATCAAAAAGTCATTTGGGCGAAAAAGGGAGAGCGGTGAATAGATAGATAGAGAGGATCTTGCGGAGGACAATCCCTTGATCGGGAAGCTATGGAGATTTATGATGATTTACAAATTACAAAAACTACCATTGCTAAGATGGATGAATCCCTCTCCGAAGATTATAACAACTTGAACTTAACCTTGGTGACATAAGAGAGGAAAATTCTGACTTACTTTTGTAAGAGGAGGTAATTGATGATGCCTCAAAATTGTTTGAATATCAAAAAGCTATGGAATTCTGGTGTCATGTACTGCAAGATCTAATTAAGAAGTTGGAGGATAAACAGGTGGAAATTATGGATTCCCTTAATGATATCTCTGAAGAGTTCGACAATGCCCACTGTAAGTTTTTCAATGAGAATATCGATGCTCTTCCCGAGGACCAAATCAAAGAGAATTTCAAACACTTGGTGGAGCAGGATGGCGATATTGTGAAAAATTTCAACAGTGACTCCATTGATCAACTGGTTCTATGCCAAAAATTTATAGGGAGACTAAATAAAGTCATAAGTAAGCTTCGAAGGTTACCGGCAAGGATCAGAAAAGAGATCGAAATAGCGGACATGGTGAATCATTATGCATGTGGACCTGAAGATGACGAAACTTAGGGTATTGTCAAGCGTTACTTCGAATACAAACACCACATGGCCACATGGGAAGAAGGAAAACATAAAGATGCAAATGAAGGAGAGGAGGGTGAACTAGGCCAAAGCTGAGTAGCCATGAAAGGACAAGTTGAGCTCTGAAAATGGTCAAAGTTATAGGGTTGACTCGGTCAACCCTTAGCAACAAATTGGCTATTTTTATGGGAGCCTGTTCCCTTTCATAAATGACATTACTATTTTTAGTTAACTGTTAGTTAAGGCTCAGCTGTAATGGCTCAGCCTAGGAACTTATAAATAGTGGAGTGCTCTCCATTATTAGATATACATATTTTTAGAGAGATTTGGAGGAAAGTTGCTCTTCAAGCTTGGAAGAGTGCTTTTAGAATTTTGTTGAAACCTTTTAATTATAATAAAATTTGTTCCTTGCAATTGAAAATCTTTACATTGTGTTTAATGATTAATCATTACATGCCTTGTGAATGAGATTCCTTAGTGTTATCTCGATTAATCCACCTTCGATTCAGTTATCTGTTTTCATATTGAGAAAAGGAATAGTTTGATTTCTTCCCATCAATTGTGATAAAATATTTTCCTTATGCTGATTAAAATTTACATTATTATTATCATTTAAGTGAATAATGGACATGTGGTTGTGATTATCCCTTTGATAAATTACCTGTGTATCGAATCAAAGCTGATTTCTCTATTATGTATGTTCAAGGTTTAACAAAGGAATGTGTGCTTCTAATTTGTGGTATTTTATCCTTTCCAAGTTGCAATAGGTGAGGGTGGTTAGTGGTGAAATCATCATATCCACATTAACCCTTCCAAAAGTTAAATCTCCCTTTTCTTGGTGCATCACCACTTCCAGAATAGATTTATTTCCTTGTACTCTTCTCCCTAAATCCCATGAAGTGTTAGTATAGGTCTAGTTATACGTTCTTCTTACTTGAAAGTAGTGTTGTCTTTAGTTTAGGAAAAGGAATTCAGCCTTCTTCGGACGTTCACCTTGAGCCCAAGTCCCACATCTTGAGAGGTGATCCCATGTTTCCCAATCACACCAAATTTCATGATTCATATCGGGCCATTTGGGGGTGCGATGATTTGGATATAACGTAGAACCCTACTAGGACCACCTTTGCCTTTCCATGATCTAGTTTGTTTTCACTTATATCTGCATGGAGGACATTACCTTTGTATACTCCCATCTAATGTCGAGAATGAAAGTACAATTTCCACCTTCTCGCACATACACACATGGCATTCTGCCTTTTATATATTACCACATCACGCTGGGGGCATCCACGCTTCTTTGTTCTTGTACAAAGTACTTTCAAAACATGACTATGGAAAATACAAAAACATTTGGAAAATTTCCCTTTTAGGGATAAATCTACATTCATCTCACAAAATTATCCTAGGAACACCTAGACAACAATGAAAAAACGTGAAAACTTATCTTTTTAGATAAACCCAAAAACATTAGAAAATATGTCAATGTTGTCCCACAAAAACAAAGTAGTGCTTTAATTACTTTTAGTTGTTGGTTTGTATAGTTTTGATGTACTTAGTCTGTTGAATTGTTGGTTCTTTAAATGGATCATTTTCTTATCTAATTTTGAATCTTGTTTGATTTAAATTATGTATTGCATTACATACATTTGGGAACTCTCATGCTTGTAAACAATTGTTGTAGGCTTCTTTATTTGTTATGTGCATCTATTAAAGTTCATTTTTACTTGCTTAGATTAGATCTCATTTTTAATCTCTTGTTAAACTTTGCATGTGTTTGTTTAGTTGTAGTTTGTTGTGTTGTTTGTATGTGTATATTTGTTAGTTTTGTTAACTTTTTCTTGTGTGTTTTTGCATAGTTGTTTGTTATCACATCTATCATCTATCATTTCATCACATTTCTAACATCATTCACTACATCATATATATACAAAAAAGCTAAGTATCACATCATGCATGTATGCTAAGCTAATCATCACATATCGTATCATCAATGGGGGCAAGAGGGGTTGTGCATAATCACAAATCTATCCCCCCCACACCAATATCATCTAGTATCATCCCAAGTGCTAGAATAAAAACTTAGAAACAACTCATGAATCCAAAACATGTGGTGTTATCTACAGATACATCATCAATATGAAAGCATGAAATATACACATTTCTGAATCTAAGGTATGCCACATACATAAAGGAAAGAGCAATCATACATCATAAATCCATCATAGTATGATACATCAAAATGTCCATATATACATATGTAACTCTTTGGGTCAGTACTTAAAATAATACATCATTGATACAATATGCCATCAAAAAAGGGCATACATCAAAAGAATCCAGCCTTCATCATGAGGCGTCGTCAAAATAATGGTATACACAGCTATACATCAAAATCAGGCTTCATAAGAGGCATGTATACAAGATGTATGTACAAATAAAATATAGAGCTCAACCACAACTCTCGCCCTTCTGGGGCTCCCGTGTCTTTCACCTGGTTGATGGAATAATGGTGGTTGTGATGGACCTGCACCAGGGGTACCACCAAACAGTCTAGATGGCCCCTGTCTAGTTAACTTCTCTAGTATAGGCTGCCTAACTGATCTTGCTGAATGACTTGATCTCCTTAACCTAGAGCCTGTCACACTCGCATCTAACTACTGGAATGATACTACTGCTGATCTGCCGAGAACTACCCCTGAAGTAGGAAGTCCTATAGTACAAGGCCTCACCATCGGATCTCATCGCATCTCGTATCAAATTTGCATCTCTAAAAGTGAGAGCTGCCTATAGGGTGGCATCTCATTGACCTGTCACTTGACCAATATCGGCTAGGCCTGTCTCGAGGGTACAACCTCTCGATCCCTATCTACTGTAATAACTCACACCTTGGTCCGTGCACGATCCCTCTAGCCCATAACCATATGTACCTGAGTCTACGACTAGTGTAGGAGGCTTAATATCTGAGCCCCTTATGTGGCCATCTCCTGGATCTGACTCTGCCATGAAACACTGTCAATGCCCTAGGTGGCCAGTGCCCTAGCCTCATCCCTCTCCGCTATAAAATTTTTCACCAGACGAGTGCACGATCTTGCTCTACTATAAGGACATGTACCTGTGCCCTAGCTACGTCTCTCTCCCCAACCACCTATAACTATATGGAAATAGCTTTCTATAACTGCTATTGAAGAGCAGCCTGCTACCCACCAGCACTGCTACTCTCTAGAATATCAAGTGGTGGGCCCTACTCTGGAAGTACCTACTGAAGAGGGGTATATATTCTTGATCGAATGCTCACTAGGGGAAACTCTATATCCACTGCCTTGTATACATGTCTCGGCTTGGGCACAGGGCCCCGTCCTATGGCTGTATGGTACGAGACCCTATCCCCTACCTCTAACATACTGGTGTGCATTGAGACCACCCTCATCATCATCATCACTGTCAGTTCCACCAATGGCTCCTCCCTCATCACCACTAGGAGGCCCTACTAGAGGAGGTCTCACACCGGTGTTATACGCTGCTCTAGATATAGTCAAACGACGCGGAAGAATATAGTGATACTAGGGATTATACTCAGGAGTAGTTCTGGGATCCCTAATCTGTCTCAATGGCACCCAAATAACAAAGTGCCACACAGTCAAAAATTGGCCGGTGCTCTGCATGAAGTAATTTGAGACCCAATGTCAAAATGCTCTTGGGCTCTACAAGCATACCATATATCTGGCCCAAGAACATCCTAGGTACTACCAAACTACCTCTAGCACCGATCAACCCTGTATATCTCTTGCATGTAGCTATGGCTGCCTAGAATGAAATGCTCTACGGTGGCGGTACTGAGCTCTAAGCCGTCCTTGGGCCACTGGAAATATCTATAAGGCCTCCAAACCATGGAATCTTACCTCATCTCATCTAGCTCACGCCAATAATGATATACGACCCCCATGTTGGGTTGCACATCATCCCCTACTGGGACCCAACCCATCGTCGATGGCTCGTCAGGAGCCCGAACTCTCAGAACACCTAAGGGGTGACCAATGGCAATATGGTCCCATGCCCAAATCTGCAGGAGGCGAGCAGGTCCTACTATCTTTTCACAGTAGTAAGTAATCAAATGGAGGTCCCAGTATAGATGTGCTAATATGCACTAACCCCATAGTAGGTCTCTCCCTCCACCAAACCAAGAATCACTCCCAGGAGTCCAAGCGGAAATGAAGCACCAGTCTTGTCAGGGAGTAAAACTCCACTGACAAAATCCATCATGTAGACCACTACTCGGTCTAACTCTGGATCATCTATACATCGGGATAATCTAATGGACATCCCACATCGTGGTATAGTAGGGACGTCAAATAAATGTATAATATGTCACTGAATATCGGTCTAGCGGCTCATAGTCTGGATGAGCTGGCCCTGAATAGGAACCCGCATGATGCGCCACACGTCCTCCAGCGTAATAGTGATCTCCCGGTCGGGAGTGGAAACACTGACTCTCGCTATGCCATCTCTCTGTTATGGCTATCAAGAGGCCATGGTCCAATGTAATATGTGGCATCTCCACCACATGAGACAATCCTATCACGTGCAAAAGGCTCTCCAGAGTCACTCTATCATCATCATCAAACTACACCTCTATAATAGCTAGCCGACCATAGCGCTCACGAGTCTACAGAATGGGTAGTATATGCTGCAAAATAAACACAAGTGTTAGGTACTTATTTCTATTTTCTAAGGAAAAATACTTCTTCAAAACATCTAACTTACTACTTATTCTTTTCTTCTGAACTAATCTAGTCTACTTTTCTTCTATACTTGGCTACAATTTAGCCATTGTTTCTCCCTTCATTCTAACACCTACATGCCTCCTTTTACACTGCGCACTTCTAAACAATGCGTACGCACCCTTACTGAACACATACACACACTAATTCTTTTTTCTCCTTTTGGCCCGTGCCACATAGGATGTATACGTGCCCAGTGTGATGCATATGCACACTGCTTCCTTACAATGCTTACACATGCACATGGCTATTCTAGCCTAGTTGACACATACGCGTCCCTCTACCATCAAATTTCTTCCTACGGGTACACATGTGCATACCCGCCTCTTCCGACAGTACACGTACGCCCACCCACTTCTTCCAAACAAGTATGTGTGCACGTCCCTGCCTCCCAAAACAGATGCATGTGTGCATCCATGTCCAATACCGATCTGATGTATACACATGTGCGTACCGTCAGTGACACATACACCCCCGTGCATGCATAAAAAAAAGGTCCCACCTACCCTAGAAAAGCCTTAGAAAGTGTAATAAATGTGTAATTAATGGGAGGGATAGGCCACTCATGTATGGTCCATCCGTTGGGTCCCGCATGAACTCTCGATGTGATCCATGCGTCTCATCCTCCTCGGTATTCTTGCCATCTCACTCCAGGGCTATCGTTCTCGCTCACGGTAAAAATTTACAAGAGCTCTGGTAGAAATGAATTGGTCATGATTGTTTTATCGACCTCGGTGGGTATATTTACCCGTTGCGGTGCCCCTGGGGCATGTTTTCTCCGCTATGATCATTCTAACCTTCTTCTATCTGTTGTGATAATTATTTTTTATTAAAATAATTATTTTTACTAATTTTCACACACTGGGGCACTTCGTGCCGCCCAACATCACGTCTCCATCACACTTAAATCATTTACGCATCTTTCAAACACCTTTTCTTTTAATTTTCATCTATTTTCCCCCATCGTGATAATTATTTATTAATTTATTTTTAATGAATTCTTCCCGACTCGTGTTTCTTCTTATGGGTATATATCTTGGCTCTCTGGCAGCCTCGCCTTCCCGTTACCACCTACGCACGTACTTTTGGAAGATCTTTGATCTTTTGAAATTCTTGACCGATCAAAAACCTAAAAAAGAAAAAAATTAGAAAAAAATTTAAAAACAACAAAAACATTGAAATACATCAAAAATGGCTCAAAATTGGTTAAACCAATCATCTACGGCTGAAATCTGTGTCTATTGCATGGAACTCATCCCAGATATTTCTGAAATTTTCAAACATTTTGAAACAACGACTCACACATCACTAAAATATTCAATCACATACACAAACTATATTGCTTACTTTTTCTATACTTTGGGGCACTATCAATTGCACAGTATTGTTTTTGTCATGTACATTGCTTTTTCATAGGACCCAAGTGTCAACCATCTTTCCCCTTGCATAATACACCTTACTTGGGGCATCATTCTTCATCCTTGTTGTTTATCAGAACATTTGGGACTTCATCTCGATAAAAAAATATTTGTGCAACTATCTTAAATGTTGTTGGTTTAAGTGTTTGTGATTGTACTTATTTCCCTATTAGGTGATTTTTTTATTTCTCATATTTCTTTGCATTCATGTATGTTGCATGGAGTTATTCATTTTTAGCATAACACGGTTGTTCATATCTTGGATTTTCATGTCATTTTACGCTTCCGTCACATGCTCACATTTTAATAAGGACCCATGAGGAGGATTCTAAGCATTATGATGATTAAGTATTGTTAGCAATTGATTTGCGAGATAGCTCAATATCCCTTTTTCTAAAGTTTCTCATCTTCTCTATCCACTTCTCTCTCTGTTGTTTTCTTTTTCGATCGTCGATCAAGTTTCTTCGTCACCCCATCGACACTCGAGGGGGCATTCGTCATCCTTCATCCTATTAATTTTTCTTCTACCCCTTCAATTTTTTTTTACTTGTTTTCGTTTGTCTACTTTCTTTGAAGTGACGTAGCTTATGTCACCTCAAAGAGGGGAAAATGTAGACACATGTAGTTTGATCAATACACTATTATTTCTAATGGTGCACTAACGCTTCTTCCCTTTGCAAATTGATGGCACACCACCAGTTAGACCTATCTAACTCCCTTCTCATGACACCTTTTTGGTCATTTTTCCTCTTATAAACCATTTAAACAGGTCGTTATAGCCTCATTCTAACTACATTATCTTCTTATTCTCTTCTAGTTTGCTTCTATTAGCTCCCTGGAAGATCAATCCACTTCGTTGGATTGATTAAGCTCTTCAGAAACCCTTCCAGAACCCTAATTACTCTCTAAGAGAGATTAATTAGTCTAACCTAGGTTAAATACCCTAAACATAGTCAAATCACACTTTGACTTGCTAAAAGTGCTTTTTGGACTTTAGCCTTTGTCCCACATGCACCCAAATCTCCCATTTCTTCCAAACCAAAAACTATAAATAGGGCTATACCCCCTCCCTCATTTCCTAAGAATTCTCTCTTCTTCCTAGCATAGATTAT
Organism: Taxus wallichiana var. yunnanensis; assembly: GCA_018340775.1. Classification (NCBI taxonomy): domain Eukaryota; kingdom Viridiplantae; phylum Streptophyta; class Pinopsida; order Cupressales; family Taxaceae; genus Taxus; species Taxus wallichiana. The sequence continues at coordinate 86,971,863 of CM031234.1, forward strand.
AGCAATTTTTTTAGGCTTTAGATTGTATTTCATCTTCTTCCATTGAGCTAAAAAGCATTTGATTTTGTATTTCATAGCACTAACATGGAGTAAAAGGGAAGATCCATTGGCCTTGAAGCCATTAATGGGGAGATATCTTTCTCTTAAACACATAATTGAATGCTTAGATCCTCTTAGGTTCATTATTTCAAGCTTTCAAAGAATAGAGGTTAACTTCATTTGCTTAGTTTGCATGTTTATTTCAAATTAATGTATGCAAAGAAGAAAACCTTGCTCATTTCTTATCACATGGTCCATTGATTAGATTGTTAAAAATCCTTTGGGGTTTCTTTAGAGATTCTTACCCCAAATCCATGGCTTTTACAACTCTTCATTGAACACAACAATATTCCCCAACAACTTGCCTTGATAACACAAAAGATAGACTTCTAATGATTGAGAGAAAATCCATGTTCTCTGCATTTCTATAGGACTACTTTAAGATCTTTAAAGTGATCTGCCCTTGTTTAGGAGAAAATAGTCAAATAATCAAGGTACACAACAATACACTTTCCCTTGAGACTGCCAAAAGCCAAGTCCATTTTCCTCTAAAGGTGGAACCAACATTAATAAGACCAAAAGGCATTCTCTTGTAGGCAAAGGCACCCCAAGGAGTAGTAAAAGTAGTTTTGTGTTGATCTAGGGTAATGACTTCCACTTGATTGTATCCAAAGAATCCATCAAGCATATATAACATCTTAGAGCTTGTGACAGCTTACAAAACTTGATCCATCATGGGGAGAGGATAGTCATCTTTCAGAGAGGCCTGATTTAAATTCCTAAAATCCACATAGATGTGAATATCACCATTCTTATTCCTAAAAGACACAATGTTGGCAATCCATGTTGAATGATGTATAGGGAAAATAATCTTTTCCTTTAGTAACTTCTGGATCTCTTGAAAAATAGTGCCAGTAACCTTGGGATTATATTGCCTTTGTTTCTTCTTGAAAGGTTTGATCCTAGGTTTCAAAGGGATAAAGTGTTACATTTCCTTTGGCTGGAAAGCCTTGAGATCATCATATGAATAAGAAAGAACATCAGCATACCTTTTTAATATATTTACTGCTTTCTTCTTCTCTTCTTGAGTGCAACATTTTCCAATGTTCACCATCTTGGGTTCATCAAGACTCCCAATATTAATCTTTTCACATTCAGCAGACTACCGAGCTCCTTGGGAAGCTTTAGACTTAATGTACCTATCATGCTTATCAAACAAATCTTCTAAACTCACCAGCCCTTTAGGGATATTGTTACCTTTCAATTTGATGCATCCATCTCTTCCTTGATATCTCCTTCATTAGAGGATACACACTCTCTAGGAAAAGTCTCACTTCCTTCAAAATATAATTGGTTGAAGTTGTCCTTAAGCTCCAAGAATGAGAGAAAGTGTTGATCATCATTGAAAACCTGCCAATTGCTTGCATTATCTGGTACACTGGGCCTATGAATCATTTCAATGGTAAATTTCTCTTGAGAGAAATCTGGGTGAGGAATCAACAAAGATCCTGAGACAACTAGAGAATTAGCTCTAGTATTCTTCTCTCTTGGCACAAATTTAATGAAGAAAGCATCAAGAAACTCAATGGAATCCCATACAAGATTTATATAATGCTTCAATCTCATGTTCTTCACTTGAAAAAGATCACTGACTTATTTCACAATAAGCTTTGCATCTCCATGAGCACAAAGATTCTTCAATCCCATTTCTTTTTCCATGTTCAATCCAAGTATGAGTACCTCATATTCAGCTATATTGTTTGTATTTATAAAAAAAAGCTTGAATGAAAAAGGATGAATCTTCCCTTCTAGAGAGGTTAGCACCACACCATCCCCAGAACCACCTGAAGAGTAGCTTCCATCAAATTCCAAAGCCCAAATTACATTAGGATCATGAATCACTTCCTTAGGAGGTTTTTCCTCATCTTTTGACATGATCATGTAGTTACCATGCCCTATATCTTCATAGAGTATCTATTCTTTTGGATCATCAATATTTTACACAATGTATTTAGTATGTTTCTCAGGTAGCAGCTTCTTCATTTTTCCATTGATTGGGATCAAAGCGTGCGACCAATCCATTTGAATTTCACCTCCTACATCCTTACATAAATTCCTACTCAGCAACATACCATATGAGGGAGGAATATCAACTACCAAAATAGTGGCTAAGACCCTTTTCTCTAGAAAAGCAACAAAAGCTACTTGTGCATCTTTAATTCTTCCAACCAAAGGAACTTCTCTACTCTCCATGGAATAGCAGGAACCAAAGGTATGTGTTAGATTCAGGGCCAAAGCATGAGATACTTTTGTAGGCATTACATTGTCTAGTACTCCTAAGTATATGACACACGATTCTTGAGTTTATGGCTAGCTATAAGAAGAGTCAAATAGAATGGTTTAATTTTCTCATTAGGGGAAGTGACTGTAGCCACAAAGCTTGGTTGAGGTGAGGAAGAGGGAGTGGGAAAAATACCTTTAGAAGTATTGGATGAAGCTTTGGATTTGGAATTGACAAAGTTTACCATTTTAGCAAAGGATTTTGGATGGGTTTGGTAAAACTATTCCTCTGAAATTTGGATTTTGGTCTTTTTGAGGTGATCAATGATATCAAAAGATCCAGAGGTGGATGGGGAATCATTGCTAGGAACTTGAGAGAATTTTGATTTATTAGTTTTAGGATTTTAAGGACAAGAAGTTTTGGAAACAAAAGTAGAAGGAGGATTAGCATTACTCACCTTTTGTGTGGAGGTAGTGGGAATAGGAGCTCCTCTTCTCACAACTACTAGAATAGTTATAGGATACTCTTTGGATTTCTTAGCAGGATGCATCACTTTTTCTTTTTGTTTGTTTGCTCCTAAGTCATAACAACATATGAATCACTATTCATCTCTACCACTCTTTCATCATATTCATCTTTGTCATCCATACCTTCAGTGGTAAAAAAATGAAGTTGAGATCCACCAAGATCCTCCAATTCTTCATCAACATCTTCTTATGGTTCTTCATAGAGTTCATTAAACTCCTCATCATCAAGTTCTTGAACTTCACAATTTGCATTGACTGGAACCTTGATGGGTGGGTCTTCAATAGCCAATCTGTCGAGAAGGAGGTAAACGGTTCCTAGGCTAGAAATTATTCCTTGGGATGTCTTGGTAAGGAGTATGTTGAGCCAATTAATTTTTAATGACAATGAGATATTTTCCAACTTCGCACTAACTGATCTAAGTTGTCTCTAGGAGAGGGAGAAGAGGATGAATTAGACTTGGAAGGTTCTCTTTTCAAGTTACCGGACATGATCGGGTCATTGTCAACATTGATAGCTAACCGTTGGTCAACCTCCGAGTTGCAAGGTTAGCTCTCCTTAGTGCATAACTCACTTCGAATAATGGGCATTGAGGAAGAAGAATTTTTGGATTTGATCTATAGGGTGAGTGTTACGTGGAATTTTATGAATGAGCTTGCTGAATTCAGCCACAAATTCTCTCATGGGTTCAAATGGTTCCTTCTTGATATGAGATATTTGAGCTAATAGAGCATGCACATCTTCAACAGGTTTGAAATGTTTCTCAAATTGAGTTGTCATGGTGTTCCAATTAGTGATTGAACTAGTAGGAATATGATAAAATCCAACCAAAAACATTGCCTGTAATGTCTCCACAAAATCTGACAGAGACATCTTCATGTACAACCCCAAGAATCCCACATGAAATAATGAAGTCTGCAATGATGTTCATCTATATTAACCTTCCCATCACCCCTGGAATTTGGGAAAACTTTTCATGTTACCCCTAGGTAACTCATGCAATGGCTGAGGAATAGAAAGAGGCAAAACTTATTTTCTTCAAGGCAAAGGGGTTGCTATCTTTGAAAAAATTGACTGAAGGGGAGATGAAACACTAAAAAGTATCAAAGAACGAAGGTTAGGACTACATTGTTCTTGAGGAATGCTATTCTTGGAATTTATGTCTTTAACAAGAGGTGTGCTTGTAGAACGAGTTCTTATGTTCCTTCTTGCTGGAAGAAGAGAGAAGTTTTGTTGTTCTAGAAGTTGAAAATGGGAATCTTCTACCCGAGATCTTTCTTCCCACGTGTATACCATAGATTCGCCAGACCAAAAATGATCTTGAAGTTGTTCTTTTAGAAAGGGATCTGTTTGAAACTAAATCCCTAGTACATTCACCAAAAACTATTGGGTTTTAAAATTGTACCTTAACAAACCACAGTCAGGGGACAACAAGTCCCTCCTCTTTATGGGAGAGGTTCCTTTTTTGAAAGAAAGTAAAAAATCTTATATACAAATGTACAACTTTCAAAGTGTGGATTTCTGATACTTTGAAACGTTTTAACCCCAAAAGATTATTAATAAAAAAAAATAGAAGAACTAAGGAGATGAGAGAGGAAGAACATAACAATACTTTTAGGAAATATAGATAGCAGAGTATAACCTTATACGTATTGATCAAGGGAGATGTAGAATAGAATCATTCACTTTCACAACAGATATAATTCCATGGACACAAAGTTCCATAAATCATATAAACAAGAACACAAAGTTTCTTATCATAAAATATTAATGATCCGCGGGTTCCAGATGAGGAAAGAAGGAATAACAGATGGAAACGAAGTGTAAATTATTTTGTATTGATTAATTTTGAATTTATAACATTTCAAGAATGCCAGGATCCAACCACCGAAAAATGGCATAGAGAACCCACTAAATAGCTTCCAAAAATGGTTACATTCAGTTACAACTTCTTTTAATCAAAATATTAAGAACTAATTAGGAATTAAAAGAAGTGTTTCAAGATCTCAAAGAAGAAACACTTGACTGAAGTTCAGAGGTGCCAACTGGCTCAAGAATCCAATGTTTTAAATTCTTCAATGCCTCTGCTATTTCCATGCCGAGCAACAAAACCAAACGCATTGAATCATAGCCATTAACCCACTTTCACAACTTTAAAAATGGGTCGTCCACATGGAAGAGATTTTCTGAAGTGGGCCTAGGGGCGCCTTTTACATTTTATGATTTTTATAGAGATTGTGCATTTTAGACGTTATGGTCCACCAATCCACTTCGATATAGGTCGACACGTCACTTCACTTGAGTGGCAATGGAGTCACGACTCACTTTTACAATTTTAACTCTTTTCAAAGAAAAGCTCAAAAACTCAAAGTTCTCTACCGACCCGCCTCTCCGCTTTGAATTTTCAACACGAGCTTAAGACCCCAGTGAGTCATGGATAATTTTATAAATTTTAACTCTCTTTTTGGAAATAAAACCAAAATTCCCAAATCACTCGACAATGGCCCACCTTCCTGCTTTGACTTTTCAATGTAGGCATCAACATGTGGCTTCACCTGGGCACCAACAAGGTTGTGCTTCACTTTATAACTTTACGCCTTTCGCCATAATTCCTCAAAACATAAAAAGGGACCACCTTTCCTCCTTTGACCTTTCAAAGCATCAAAACACAAAAAGGGCCCGCCTTTCTGCCAAATAGCCAATCAGGATCCTTTGTGGCCAATTTGACACTTTTGCTAAAAAAACCAAAAATGACAAGTTCACAAAAATAACCCATCATCTTTGCATCCAATTAGAGATGTCCACGTACCCATGGATGTTGGGGAAAAAATTGACAGGGAAGATACACCCATAAAAGATAAAATAAAGGGAAAAAATCCACCATTCATGCCCAAATTACAAATTTCTTTTCACAAGAAGAAAACTGCAAATGACATAAGGCTCGACGTGATCCTCAGCCAAAGAGAAGGATTGACAACAACATTCAAATGAAGGAATTTTTTTAAGCATCCATACGGGAAGACAGAAAGTTTATCAAACCACATAGACTAGAGAATTTTAAATGAAAGGGGTGAGATTAAAAACCGAGCACCAACAACTTCAAAGCATGAATTTCTCCATGTCTCTAGACTTCTTAATTTTTTCTAAACATTCTTCAAAGGCACCAAATCAAAAACATTTAAACTTGAATTGGAAAATGAGGGGTATTTTGAGGGTGACAACATGCACAAAGGCCCAAGCATGGCTCCCAAAGACTCAAAAAAAGTGAGACATATGGCTCGGTGTTGGACCAAGCTTCCTCTAGAGTTAAATGCTCAAGTGCTCTGTGTGGTATGTGATTTTGAATGTAGTTAGCAAGTTTAACTACTTCTACCCAATAGATAGGAGGGAAATCTCTAGAATGCATCATACAGTTAGCCATTTCCTTCAAAGTTCTATTCTTCCACTCTGCTAAGCCATTCTGTTGTAGGGCATGAGGAACAAAATTCTGGTGAATAATGCCTTGAGTTGCTAAAAAATTAGAAAACTCATTTTTGAACAAAATTCTGTGAATAATGCCTAGATTTTCCAAAAAATAGAAAACTCGGTGTGAAGGTTCTTTATGTAACTCGAAGATTATTTCTTGACCAAAGCCTTGAAGACTTTGAAGTGTGAAAAAACATCACTTTTTTATTTGAGAAAATAAACCCAAGTACGCCTTGAGAAATTATCAATAAAGGTAAGTGCATACTTAGCTCCATTGAAAGAGGGGGTAGGAAAAACCATCAAGTCACTATGCACAAGATCAAGTGGTGAAGAATCTCTCTTAGAAAAATTCTTAGGAAATGGATCTTGGTGTTGTTTCCATAATGCACATCCAGAGAAAACTCCCTCAAGACAAGAAACTATAGGAAGACCATCTACCATACCATGAGTGTTCAAATCCTTCAAATATTTGTAATTAAGATGTCCAAATATTTCATGCCAAAGCTTACTTTCTGAATTTGCATGAGAAACCAATCATGTCCCTATAGAAGAAGTGTCATAAAAACCCTCAAAGTGATATAGTATAGAACTATGATCAACAATACCTTGAGAAAAAAGTGAATACGGATCCAAAAAAGTTCTTACTTCTGCCCCATGAGGTGTAAAATTCATTCTTTTCCCTTGACTAGAATGACAAATTTGATATACATAAAGAAAATTTGTAGTGATGTTAGGAACATATAGTGCATCTTAGATACTACCACCATCAAGTTGTATATCACCTTTTCCATCAACAGAAAGAAAGGAATAATCTCCAACCTCAATTTTGGAAGTAGAACTCAAACCTAGAGAAACAAAAGACTCCTGGAAGAATTCATGTGATAAGGACCATAATCTATAACCCAACTATCTGTAAGTGGTGACTAAGATCTCCTAACAAAATTAAGTGCTTTGCCATGCTGATTAGAAGGAGGTGGAGTGGAGATATAAATTTTTGTTTCTTGACTGCATCCTCTAAGGCTTACATTCGCTTATAACACCTATGTTCTTCATGACCACTACCCCCACAAAAAGAGCATGAAAGGCTAGACTTATTCTTGGATTTAGAAGACTCCTTGGGTTTAGAGTTGTTTTCTTTGGGTTTAGGAGCACTTTGAGATGGATAAGGGGTGGATTTGGTTTTAATTTTTGGTTTTCCCTTGCCCTTAGGATTAGATGCAACTAATTCCTTTTGAGAGGTGGAAGACTCAAGGTGAGACAATTTGGATTCTTCCATAGTAATTCTTTCACAAAATGTTTCTAAGTCATGGATTTTGAATTTTTCACCTAAGGCATCCATGTTAGAGAAGAAGGTTAAAGAAAATATTTGAAATGGTCCTCTCAACTAAGATAGAATCAAGTAAGCACACTCTTCATCTTTCTTATCTCTCCACTCACCTTCAACTATGTCAAAAAATGCTTGAATTTGGAAAGATAGTCTATAATTGTTGAAAAATATTCGGGATTAAGAGAGGTGATCTCAATTTCAAGTTGCACAACTCTCATATGATCCACCTTACCAAATAAATCCTCTAATTTCTCCCATATTTTGAAAGGAGACTCACATTTTTCCAAATGAAACAAAATACTATCACTTACATAAGTTCATATCAAACCCATACACTCATCAAATTTGGACAAGTACTGAAATTTATCATATTCTCTAGTGAACACTTTGGTTATTTTGAAGAAGTTAAATCCCATAATCCTTTCTATTGAATTATGGAGCTCAATTACTTTAGATTAGTATGCACTATAAAAATTGCTAGAAAAAATAGTAACCATCATTGGTTAGGAGGGACTGACATCAGTCACCTAGGACCGACATCGGTCGGAAAGGAGGATCCAAAATTAGTTAGGGATAACCGACGTCGATTACCTATGCGAGGATGTTTTAATTAACTCTCGAGAATTAGATCTATTTTTAGCATTAAATTATATCTATTGATTGTAATTGCATGGCTAAGTTCCCTAAGTCTATAAATGACTATATAAGCATGAAAGCTAGGGTTTAGAAGAAGAGAATTAACAAGAATTAAGAAGAACTTGAAAAAGTTGGTGAGAGAGAGAATTCTTGGAGGAGAAGAAAAATCTTGAGAGAAAGAAAGTACTATACATCTGAGAGGTGTGTAAGATTGTAAATCTTCAATTGTATATCTTGTCAAAGCTTTGGATAATATATTGGCTTGTTTCTTGGTGTACGTAGCCCACACTCGGTGAACTTTGTTTAATTTGGTGTTGATTTATATCTATTTTTTAAATTTATTCTGTAAAATATCCACTTTTATTTGCATGTATGTTTAGATCTAATATATTGTCTATACAATGGTGTGTTTACCCCAACAACTGATATTAAAGCTTTGTTTGAGGGTTTTATGTGTTGAAAAATTTACTCTCGAGAGGGTTTTCGATTGAGTGGGAGCTACAAAAATGACAAAGAAAAAAATACAAGGTAGAGAAGTTTGACGACGAAATTATCAATTATGGAAGATGTAGATTGAAGATTATCTGTCTATCAAAGATATTTGTAGTTACCATTGGATGAGAAGCCTAAACCTACGAAGATGACTAATGAAGAATGGAATATTCTTAACAAAAAGGCTTTGGGATCTCTAAGATTGAGCCTGGTAGCATCGTGGCTTTGAATATTATAGAAGCAACTTCTATGATAGGGTTAATGAAATCTCTTGCTAATTTATATGAAAAACCTAGTGCTTCAAATAAAGTTTATTTTATGAAGAAACTATTTAGTTCTAAGATGCATGCGAGATGGATCTGAATCTAGTCATTTGAATGATTTCAAATCTATTGTAAATTAGTTAAAGTCGATTCTTTATACCATTTGATGATGAAGGGAAAACACTTTTATTCTTATGTTATTTTCCTAATAGTTGGGATAATTTGGTAATGGGTGTTAGTAATACGGTGTCTGCTAATAATATTTTGAAGTTTGATGATGCGAGTTAGTTTAATCTTAAATGAAGAAATTAGCGGGAAGAGTATGGAGGAATCATCATCTGGGAATGTTTTGAATGTAGAATCATCATCTGAAAATTTGATCCTGTACATGTTTTGATGCACTTTCATTGGTTGTAGATGCAAAAGCTTGAGAAAAAGAAAGTCTTGTACATCGAGAGGTATGGAAGATTGTAAATCTTCAATTGTATATCTTTTCAAAGATTTGGATAATAGATCAGATTGTTTCTTGGTGGACGTAGACCAAACCGAGTGAACCACGTTAAATCTAGTGTTGATTTATATCCTTGTTTTGTATATTTCTTTTGGTAGAATATCCACTTTTATTTACATTTATGTTTAGATTTGATATATTATTTGTACAATTGATGTGCTAACCCCAACACTTTCTTTTTAATTATTATTTTCATTCTTGGGTTCCATGTGTGGTAATTATGTGTTGTTAATGGCTCAACATGATATAATGCAGAAATAGATAAAGACACCATCCTAAAAAAATCACCAAAAGAAAAACAAGAACCAAACAATGCAACAAGACCCCAAACAATGCATCAAGAGACCCCCCCAAATTTTGGCACTTTATAATGAGTGCATGTTACAATATGACACTATATCATTATAGTGAAATTATCAAAATAAATATTTCCAATGGAAAGAGCATGGAAAAATAAGAACTTTTTCAAAAAACAACCCTCAAAATTGAGTTATCGATCAAAGGATACAAGTTTTTCAATATTATGCTCTACTATTTATTTTAGTTGCCACTAAAACAAAATAAAATTCTCTTTCCTTCACCACACAAATAAAATGAAATGAGGATGGAGTTAATCACCTACTAAATACGAATCACAAGCTTTAAGCTCTCATATGGCCATACCATATGACTAGGTGCTAAGGATTTCAATGGGTGTGAGCCATAAATCAGGAAAAAACTAGTCATCAAAGAACTATTTAAGTCCATAGATTTAGGAGAGAACTAGACATCAAGGATCTAGTCAATACCATGGATCAAGGAAGGAACTATACCTAATAACTAGATAATATCCCCTATTATCTAAATAAATAAAAAATAAATATCCACACACATAAGTGGGTGAGGATACATATAATAAAGATAAATAAAGTACCACGGTGAACATGAGCTAAGGTAAATACCTACTTTAACAATCACCCCCAAGCCTTTGGGGAAAATTTCAGTAATCCAAAACTCTAAGTGTATGTAAAGAACGGAAACTTTTCCCTCCACAAAAATAAGTGCATTTCATCCATGTTTTGCATATCTTTATTTTACTCTTACAGTTTCAAATTTCATTACATTACATCTTTACATGTAATTTAAAGTTCAATTATTTATCATGAACATTTACTACACTTTGTGTTGAAATTTTAATCGTCGAGCATGCCAACGCTAGTAGAAAATGATCTTGTAAAATAAACATCAAGATAGGATAAAATGTGTCTACAAACTCAAGTATCTTTTCCTTTAGGCATGTAATTTCATTTCATAACTAAAGAGTGGGAAAATATGAAGACTTAAATTTGGTAATTCTACTCTTTGACACTACTAGTCTTGACATTTCTCTCTTGTTCAAACAAGTGTACTTTACCCATTCTTATCCAGTACATCTCTAGGTATATTTTATAGATTGTTTGATCTTACAAAGTCATCTGTCGACGGTTTCTAAGAATTGATTGCATGATAACTAATAAGAAAATTCACTTTTTAGCTTCAAAACTTCACACTTTATATTATCCCTAATGGGCCAAAAATGTAAAGTAGGGGAAGAATGTTCATATGGTCCTGACCTAGTGTAAAATTTTTACCTTGTTCACTTTGGTCCCAAAATTTCACTTTCACATTATTCTTTGGGTCGCTTTCTCTTCTTCTTTCGTCCATTTTAACCTAAATTACCTTTAAAATCATATATAAAAAAGTGAAACTCACCTCATTGATAATTTAACACTATTATGGAATCTTATTAAAAATCTAGAATAAAAGGCACCCACAGTTCCCTACACTCCAAAAATACCTCTACACGTTCATTACGGAAGAACCATCTATAAGTATGAATCTTCCTACTAGGGATAGGGTACATCTTCACACATTTTCAAGAACTCAAATAAATCACTCGAGTAGATTGGAAAGAGAGAAAATCAATTCAAGGTTTTTCAAAGGAAGGATGCCAAATATGATTGAACTACAAGTAGATATCATGTGCTAGGTGGAGAATGACGTGCGAGGTTGAGGCATATTTAGAGTAGTGCCAACATCAAAAGTGCACAGGGGCACCCATAAACCAACAAATTTTTATTTTTCAAGACTTCTCATCCATGGTTAGGGTTTGAAATATTGAGAAAAGCATTTAAAGACCCCCAAAGTGTGACTAAAAGTGACAAATAGAGAGAGAAAATAATATTTAGATAAGAGACAAACCCATAAGTCACATACCATAGTTCTGAGAAAGTAAAAATTGTAGAAAGAGGTTAAGACCATACAAACATTCCTTCCCCTATTATACGATTCTGTACATGGATATTTTCAAGGCACAATTCTAGTTCCAAAGAGTTCTCAAGTCTAGATACCCTTGTTTCATCATTCAAATCACCCAAATTTTCCTAGAACTATCTACAATCAGTTGAGTGTACTCAATCCCGGTATTTGTGAGTTTGTATTACATCGTGTACATTTTTACAAGTATCAATGCATTATTATGATATTGAATGGTTAATGTTGGAATTTAATTAGTCAAAATAACCCCTTGTAGTTCCTATTTCATTCCTTGTATGATTATAGTATAAAACCCTAATCTCTCTTAAAAGGGTTAAAAATATTTAAATAAATTATAAGCTTCCTACAAAAATTCTTTTACCTCTAGTTTTTCAAGTGGGGAGGCTTCTCATGAGATTTTTCCTTCACCCTAAAAAACTTTCTAATGAGCCTAAATAAACTACCAATTTTATACAATAGTTGACATTCTATTTCCTTGCATGAAGTGGATATAAATGTAATTTATGAACTTATGGTTTATTTAGGATAAAATAGAGAGTATATATCATGGTTATTTATTTAGAATTCATTGTTATCTTTCTGTTAGCTATTTCTAATGATTATTGGGAAAAAGATGTCAATTTGTGCATATGCAATTCATACTTTGTTATAATTGTTGAATAAGACATTTTGAGCACTAAGCACTAGCTACAACCAGCCTTGGAGTATCTTCAAAATCTCTCATATCATCTCTAGATATTTTTATTTCATCATTGCATTATCTCCAGAGGATATTTCACCAGTGCCAAAAAAATTTAGTAGTTATATGAGTGGCTCCTTGAGCATATGTTTGGGAAATAGTGGAAAAAACATCAATAATACACCCAAACCTAAGTCTAATCACATACTCAGATTCCTCCCAAATAATTATGCAAGTTAAAAAAATCCATCTTGATTTGAGTTTGCATGCAAATTTATAGCCATTTTAAGAATGCTTTAGATTCTTCCTAGAATGCCCAGATCGCTTGAGTTCTTCCAACTTGCTTCCATGTTACTCCAATCCACTTTGGAGTCACTCTAATCCACTTTGGAGTTCCTCTAAATCAATTTGGAGTCTCTTTGCAATACTTTGGAGTCTCTTTGGGATCACTTTAGAGTTGATTATTATAGCTTCAAAGTTGGATATTAGAGCTCTGAGGATGAATACTAGAGTTATAAAGATGAACATAACTCCAAGGGTGACATTGTTATCTATTTTTGGAAGTCATTCTAAAAATGGATATTTCTATAAGTTTTTATTTTTAAAATAAAGAAGAATCAACATTCATTTTGATTCTCAACAATAAAATAAAAGAGTCTAATTATTAGATAATCTCTCTCCATATTTTGTGGAGATTGATGTTTTTGGATAGATTACAATCTTAGTTGATAAAGATGCATGCCTTAAAATAAGGAGTGAGTTAGAAGCATGAAATTATAAATGAAAAATTCCACACATTTGAATGTAATCTCCATTTTTAAATCAATTCAAAATTCTTTCATCCATTGTAAATAGTGTAGATCAAAATCCAATTCTAAGGAAGATGGACTTGTATGTTTATTTTTACTTTTTATTTTTCATTCTGTAATTATAATTTTTGTTGTCTTTTATTTTCATAATGTAATATTTTTATGTATAGTTCATTGTAAATCTGTAGGTTTTTTCTATATTTTACCTTTATTTTAAATTCAAATATTTCCCTTCCATGTAATTTTTATTTAATTTCTTGCAAGTGTGTTTAATTTTATGCAAACATGTTTCAATTTCATGCAAGAGTCTTTTTATTTCTGCAAACATGTTTCTAATTCCCGAAAGTGTGCTTTTACTTTTAGGAAAGTGTGGATTTTTCTAGAAGGGGCCATTACCAAATATCTCTTTATCCTTTTTCATATAGCCTTCGAGACACCAGCCCTAGATTGAAATTCTTTAATGTTGAAGATTGACGACCCTTGTCACTTTACTAGGTAAATTTTTCTCTCTAAATGAAAGATAAAATTAATACACATGAGTACTAATCATTCGTTCCCCACTTCCAATATCTCCATAAGAAAATATATGGGAGAATAAGTTAGTGATTGATTATAAATAATGATTTTTTCAAATCAAAGTAATAAGATAATAGGATATGGGAAGAATTTATGTAATCCTTTTCAATTTAATTCATATGCAAATAAACTTTGACATATTTAAATCTAAGTAACAAATATTTTTAGAGATTTTTCTAGTAGCTATTATAATATAAATAAATAAAACCAAATGCATCCCCAACCTAGTCATTGTAGGATTGTGGTTGATTTATTCCAAGCTTTTGATGATTTGATTTATCCTCATAATTTTTACTCCTTCCATATGCAGATTCTAATATGATCTAGGTGGGAAGAAATGACAAGAGTGATAATAACAATAAAATATCCAAGAATATTTGGTTGTCATGAAAAAAAAGAAATGGGTGGAATGTAGATAAAATATAGATTAAACAAAGTAACAACTATTTACAATAGATACTTTCAAAAAAATAGTAGCGTAACTCCTCTCAAAGTTTAAAAATCCAACCCATAAAAAAATTGAAAGTCAGTTATTTATAAGTTTTTGGAAATGAAGAAATCAAACTTAGAATCTTACATTAGAATGGATCACTCATCTTATGTAGAAGAAATCAATGGAATAAACATATTAAAGATGAAAGGGTAAATGGAGAAAAATTCAACAAGCCTATTCTTAGTAAATTTGAATAAGTAAATAAGGAAAAAATAAAATAGTAATTAAATTGGGCATTGATGAGCATTGTTGGTACTGCAATTTAGTTATCTCATGCTTATTAGTACAAGATGATGTCCATGGATATTTATAAAAAGGAAATATTTAAAACCATGCTCAGTACTCATTCAATAATTAACTCAATCGATACTATGCTAAATGTTATTGAGAAATGAAGTCTATCAAGTAAAATAGGGGATTACTAAACTAAAAGTTGAAAATACTAAAACAATGAAATTCTGTAATTAAAATAAATGTTGAATAAAAGAGATAAAATAAACAATAAATACTCCTTCATGTTGGGGAGGAGTGTCCTCTTGCTCCTTCAATTTGATCTAATTTAGAATCGTAAGTCACACAAGTTGATTTATCCTTGAATCATGCACTTTTATTGAGTAGAAGAATTTATTTTAAAGTAATCAACAAACTAAATCTACATATCTACTACAAATACACTTTCATATCAAGAGAAATCCTTGTCACTTTGTATAAAAGGAAAAATTATTTGCAATAATTACTACTTAACTAAGAGATATCTATAACAACAACTAATTGTTTGAGGAGTTAAAATTTTGGAAGAACAAATACATGTCATCCTTATATCCATTTCATCTTGTTAACTACAGATGGAGTCCTTAATTAACTCTTAGTTGATATGATTAATTAGTTCTAGAAGATGTCAAAGATCATGCATTGAATTCCTATAATAATTATGACTATATTTGTTTTTGTTCATTTGCTCCATGTCTTCAATTGACTAGGTCTCAAGTTGATATTTCATAATACACATAAATTGCATGATGTATTAGATGGTAGCCCACATTTCATGCCCTTTTCACCATGTCAACTCATGTGTTGGATAAATAAATCTCATCATATTTCCATATGATTCATTTTCCTTCTTTTCAAGAGTCCTACATTCCGAGTGACTCATTCGTTAGTGCTCGAGGACGAGTCCCGTGCTCCACAACGATTCCTACACTAATGCTCGGGTGAGTCCTGTGCTCCAAAGAGAGGCCTACGCTAGTTCAAGAGCAAGTCCTATGCTAGTCCATACACTTTTCTTGTGATGGATTAATATATTTTATTCAAACACATTGTTAATACACATAAAGATCCATTTAACACATTTTGAAGAAGCACACAAAAGATGAAAATAACAAGGTTATGCACAAAAATTCCTTTCAAAATATACTAAAGTATTAATTACAAAATGATAATATCATCCTTAGTGAAAAATTATGACACAACAAAATATGGGTTTACATAGGAATTAGGAGGGCTCATCACTCCCCCACACTTAAGGTTTAGTAGGTCCTCCTGCTATCTGTTCAAGTTCTCAATAACACACATAAAATTATACTCATTAGAAAAAGTGAGCCATGTTTCTTTTTGTTTGGTATCACAAAACCTAAAGAATTTTATCACTATATCCCTCCATGTTTTATAACTTGGTTCAGGTTAATCCTAGTTGGTGTTCCATCGTGGCACATGTTCTATTACCAATGGAGGTTTGTACCTCATACTAATCCATTTCTCTTACATTTACAACATAATTTTATAGAGGTCCTTGGCCCTTTTTAATGACCAACGGAGGTTGGTTGGGGAAATAACCTCCTTATTTTTCTAGACTTCTAAAAGTAGTCCATACCTTATATTAAATTAAAAAAATTGACATTAAAAGTTGGGAGTACATACTCCCAAAAATATGATATACAAGTTGCAATATTTTCCTTGTACTTGTCCACAAGTGTAGACAATAAACCTGGGCTGATATCTCCTGAAGAATCTGATTGGAGCTGGGAGATCATGCCTCATTAAGAGGCCTGCATTATCTTCTTCTCTTACATATGCCCCTCTTTTCTCTCTCCATAAAGATTGGTGTCTTAAGGTGGAAACAAAAGACCTCAATTGCACTTCTCCAACATATAAATTAATTGGAATTTCCACTTGCTCAGGGAGAAGAAAATTATGTACGTAGAACTCACATAATAAATTTTTAACAAATATGTCTTCTACTACATATATGCCCCAAAAAAATTTTTCCATCATCAAAATCTATAGACTCCATGGAACAAACTCTGGAAACTTTCCACTTGAAGAAATTCTCCTTTAGAAATAATGCATAAAAATTTGAAGGTGCCTTGCAAGAAAGGGCTTGGTCATATAACCTACAGATGTGAAGCATATTATCTTGAAGTATCTTATTTTCTTATTTTAAAATTTTATTTTCTTCTACCAATCCTATGAGATTATAACATTCCTGCATCCATTTTACCATACCCTTAAACACAAATAACTTGGGAAATACAATATTTGATTAAGTTATTTGATCAAAAATTTATATAGAATTTGTTTCCTTCCTATCTCATTGTAAGAGAAAAAGTTATGTGTTCAATTCTTCAGTTATAGATTGAAGGATATGAATTCTTTTCTCTTTCTCCTTTGCATTATGCTGAATTTGTTGAATTACCTCTTCTTTCTTCAATATTAATTTTTGGAGATGTTGAATATTTTGTTCTTTCTCACTTGCAATATAGATACATTTTCCTCTTTTGTTTGTAAAATAATTCGTAACTAGGAAATTAACCCTTGAGATTTATGGAGCTCATACTTGAACCTTGGAAATAGAAAACACTTGGGGAAGAATTGTGTCAGAATCAACAGGTGAGCTAGGCTCACCTTCAAGCATTAAATTTTCCTTTGTCTTGAATTGGTGAGTCCTCAACCATGATTGACATTTTATCGATCTACATCTCGAAACAAGGCTGAGAGGGGACACATAGTTAGTTAGAGAAGAAAGAGGTGTATGCTACGGGGATTACATGATGGATGTTGCTTCTTGTTCCTCCTGTAAAGGAACATTTTTTTATGTTCATTAAGGGTTTGGGTAGGTCCTAATGATTTAAGGAATTTCCTTGGCCTCTTTGAGGTAGAGGGCCCTCTTTGAAGATCCAAAGAAGGTTCAAGGGAATACTTATTTTGAAATTTAACCCAATTTTTAAGCCCATGATGTTTCTTAATGAAATGGTGCTTGCAGATGAGGTGAATAAGGCCTTAGAAATTTTGGTAAGAATAACCCCATCGGAATTTTTAGTAGCGAGAAGAAATAAAGTCAAATAAAAAATGGGGAAAATTAATCTTGTTTTGGGATTTTTCCTGACCATGGATGAGGTGAATAAGTATTCTCACAACAGGGCCTAAAATAACCTCATATTGACCCTCATGTCTAAGATATTTGATCTCCCATTTTGCTATATCTTCCCATAGGTCATGAAAGGTACCCCTTTTTATGCTCTTATCCTTTCCCTAATTGTCCATGACCAGTTTTAATTTCTCTTTCTTTTCAACATAAAATCATTTAATTATTTTAGAGTAAGGGATACTTTGAAATTAACCGATTGCCTTTCCTCTAGAATGCCTAAAATATGACTAATAATGGAAGGGGTGACCAATATTTTATTACCTTTCACCTTTAAATGTCCCTCCTCAACATTCTTTGTGAATTATTCTATCATTCTTGGATTAAATTCTTGATAAGACAACATGAAAACTAACCACCCTATTTTCTCAAATATTTCTATTGATTTCCTATTAGAGAGCAATTCAACCGAACTTGTTGGTTCATGATGGAGCCTAATTCCCATGATTGATACTTGAAATAGAGCAAGGAATGGAATAGGACTAGAAGTAGTTTAGGCACTAGAATAAGGGAGTAACAATGCAAGAATGAAAATTATTTTAGCGTAATAATGGAATGGGTGGTATCGTATGAATGGAGTGAAAAAGATGGAAAATAGGGGAAATGGTTCTATAATAAAACAACAAAAATTGGGTAGAGTTTAACCAATTGTGACGAAACATCGAAGAGTGGAGAGTAATTTGGTATGTGTGAGATATTAATGGTGAATGAGTGATAAATTTATCGGATGTGTGGTGCATGTGAAAATATTAGGAATGGGGGAGTCATCATTTCACACTAGAATAATAATGATCACCTCACAATTTATACTTTACAACATTTAAAAAGAAGTAATTGTACATACCTTGTCAATTATCACTTGTCAAATCCAATAAACAACACTTAGATTCTCTTTTTCCCTCTCCACATGTTATCTTACATTTATTGATTGCATGATTCAAGGGTGACCGCCATTGCTGGTTTTTAGCCACCTACATTTATTATTTTTTCATATATATATATATATATATATATATATATATATATATATATATATATATATATATATATATATAGAAGTAATGATCGTAATTTCTGGTTTTCAATCAATACTTCATAGGATGATGGCCACCATTTCTAGTTTTCAACCATATCCTATTTATTCTTGTTGAGAACTAGTTTAGCTCTGAGTTGACTTGGACAAAGAGACTTTGTCCAAATAATTCAAAGTTGCATTTTCTTGTAGCATCTTTTTGAATTCCTCTTTTGATGCTAACTTTTAGTATAATCTCAATCTATGGCCATTAACCAACATTAATCTTCTTTCACCATCAATTGGAATCAATTGTATAGTTCCATTGTCGAATACTTCCTCAATTTGGTATGGACCCATCCATCTTGTTTACAATTTCCCTTTGAAGTATTTGTAATTTGAATCAAATATAAGATCCCAGTCTCCTTTTAGAAACTTCATTTTCTTAATATGTTTATCATGTCATACCTGCCTTTAATGTTGAATGATTTCTATTTGATGAAGTGTTTGTAACCTCATCTCATCCAACTCATTCAGTTGAATAATCCTTTCTTGTTGTGCTTTTGATAAATCAATTCCCACTTCAACAATTGTTCTTAATGTATTAATTTCAAATTTTATAGGAAAGATAGGTTTCTTTCCATAAAACAAATCATAAGGAGTGAATATTGTAGTTATCTTCTAAGTGGTGTTATAAACCCATACTGATTTTGGTAAACTTTTAACTCATTTTTTCCTTGAGATATCCACTATCTTGGTTAGGATATTCTCCAATTCTCTGTTAGTGACTTCCACTTGACCATTGGACTGTGGATGGTATGGGGATGATTTCTTATGCCTTAGCTGATATGTTTCCACAAAGGAATTGATTACACTTGACATAAATTGTGGTCCTTGGTCTAAAACAATGGATCTTAGTGCTCCAAATTGTTGGAATATGTATTCATATAAAAATTTTGCAACTTTCTCATCCCTTGCATATTGGAGAGCTTACACCTCATCCCATTTTGTAACATAGTCTGTACAAACCAAGATGTACTCCTTCCCTTGAGAATATGGGTCAATTGGTCTAATGAAATCTAATCCCCACTTCTCAAATGGATCTAACATAACCTGAGGTTGGAGTGACATCTCGATGTAAATGTTGGCTTTCCCATCCTTTGACATTGATCACATTTCCATACATAATTTTTGACATCTTTATGCAATAAAGACACTAGATCCCAACACTTTATGGATAGTTATCTTAATTTAAGAGTGTCCTCCTAATGGATCATCATGACATGTTGTGAGTATGTCAAAGATCTAATATTTAGCTACACACCTGTGTAGCACATGGTCAGGTCCACATTTGAAAATTATTACATTTAACCATGTATACATCAAACTTTTTCTAATTAATTTATTTCTTTGTTTATGTATGAGGAAAGATGGAAACTTCCCTGTATCCAAGTAGCTAGCCATGCCAACAAACCAAGGATAAATATTTGAGCTTGCAAACATATGTTCATATGGAAAATCATCATTGACCTACTCCTTAATACCTAAAATAGTTGGCCTTGAGAGAAAGTCAACCACCACATTGGATTTCCCTAGTTTATCAATGATTTTAATGTTAAATTCTTGCAATAACAACCACCTTACAATTTTTCCATACACAAAAGGGTTTTTCATTAGATACTTGATAGCATAATGATTAGTATGAACAATTACTTCATATCTTGTAATATAATGGTGAAACTTGTTAATTGCATAAACAAATGCAAGAAGTTACTTCTATATAGTAGTGTAATTCCTTTCAGTAGGGGAGATATTTTTTATAATATAGTAAATGGAATACATTTCTTCTCTTTATTCTTGTTTTCCAAGTACAAACCCTACTACTTCATTAGAAACATATTTTTGTATGTGGAAGGGAAAATTCCAATTTGTTCCTCTTAAGACTAGGGTATTTGTCAATTTTTCCTTAATAGTGTCAAAATATTTTTGACATGATTCTGTCCATTCAAACTCAGAGTATTTTGTTAGAAGAGAAAATAGTGGAGAAGCCAACTTACTGAAATATGAAATGAATCTTCTATAATAACCAGCATGTCCAAGAAAGCTTCTTACTTCAGTTTTATTTGTGGGAGATGGAAGTTTTACAATGATGCTAAATTTATCTAGATCTACCTTGATTCCCTTAGCTAAAACATGATGGCCCAAAACTATACCTTGCTCCATCATGAATAGACATTTCTCATGGTTTAAGGATAATTGATGTTTCTCACACCTTGAGAGGAATTTTTCTAAATTATCAATTTCCTCTTGGAATGTTTCCCCATAAATTGTGAATTCATCCATGTAAATCTCAACACAATCATGAGTGAGATCAACAAAGATTGCTAACATGGCTCTTTGGAAAGTAGCAGGAGCATTACATAAGCCAAAAGGTAAGACCTTGTAAGAAATTTACCCCATGGGTAGGTAAAGGTAGTTTTATCTTGATCCTATGGTGACACTTTGTGATTTTATTATACTCACTTGAACCCATCAAGGAATGAGAAATACCTTTTTCCAGATAAATTATTTATGATTGATCAATGAAAGGTAAGGGAAAACAATCTTGATGCATTTCCTTCAACTCCCTATAGTCCACACAGAACCTCCATTTACCATTATTTTTAGGCAATGTTACTAATGGATAAATTTAGTGGCTATATGAAATTGAATAAATAAATCCTACCCTAAGGAGTTTCTCAATCTCAATTTTTACAATGTCTCTTAAGGCAGGGTTTATCCTTCTTTTTGGTTGCTGACTAGTCTAGAATCAATTGTGTAAATGTGGTGTGTAAAAATACTGGGGTGAATACCCTTCATGTCACTATATTCCCAAGAAAAGGCTTGAGGATGAGAGCATAAAAGTTTGAATAGGGTATTCTCCTCTGACTAGTCAACCAACTATTGACTACTAGTTGTTTTCTAGGAAGATGGGTAATTTCTTGGTGTCTGGGTGGAGAGAATTTACTACAGAGTATTCTATCTATTGGCACCAAATCTTAAACCTGTTGTGGTCCAGAAGAATCAACACTTGAAGTGGGATGCTCTAAGTATGATAGACTTGTCATTTTACAAATCGGGAAGGTGTCGACAAAATTATTCAAAACCGGGCATTGGAGGGACTAAGTGGCACATATAAAGGGGATGACCTTCCCTGTTGCTTTAGGTCCTACCTTTAACCAAGGTGAGAGAACCCATTTTGTAACCTGAACTTGTGAGAAAAATAAGTGGAATCATAGTTTCTTAGTCTTCTCTTTGAAATTTAGAGATCAGTCTTGAATGAACATGGTCAATGTATGCACTATTTAACTCTCACGAGTTTTCACACTAAATAATGCAAATGTCACTCAAGTAGGACTCAGGTTACTCTAGATAATGGAAATTTTGGTCTGCTTCTACATATTTATGAAAAGGGAAGGTAAAAATGGTAAAGTCCCTTGGAAAATGTTCATAGGTAGAGAAAACAGTGGTTCAAAAAGGATTTAACAATTGTAGGTTTGTATTTGTGTAGGAGTGGGAGATTAAAGCAAGATAAAGTTGATTATATAGAATTCTCAAAAACTTTAACAATGTCATAAATTTTTCTCATGGAAAAATAACACATCAAACAACTAGAAACAACCCTTTAACCAAAAGATATGCACTCATGGAAGCCCAAGAATACATGCTTTCACACAATCTTTAAGAAATTAAACACAAAATCTCATGTTAACCTCTCAATAAAACATTGAAAATTCCTAATCCATTACGCCTAAGATTCACTCAAAGACTTACAAAAATATTCTCAATCGAAATGGATGCATCATGAATTTAAAATCTGTTTATCATACTATGAAAGGAAAGCTCTTCCCACAACATAATTGTAGTTGCCAAAACACCACCACTGAGACAAGATCTAGTGTAATTCAGAGGAATTCTCAACACAAGATTGCAACAGGAGAGATAAATGGTTGATTTAAAGTATATCACCCAAAAACAAAGATAACAATGCTCATGAACATACACATAGTTTATTTCAGGATTTTCAGATTTCTCAAGGGAAAATAAATCCTATGATCTCAATTCTTGTCAATGGTTGTACACTTGCAACCATCTTGACATAAGAATATTTGAAAGGTGAAACAAATCATAGGTATCTCAATTCGATTCAAGTTTTCAATAATGCTTATCATTTTAGAATTTTTCTTCTAAAATATTAAAAAAATTAACCCTCCCTCCCATCGATACAGGAACATGCCTCCTATATCTATACAATCTTCGATTTTTTGCTTTATTTTTCCCCCCAAAACTTTAAACCTTTTCAAGGAATATTCCTAAAAATTGGTATTTGATTCTTCTGATTTAAAAATATCTCATTCCTTATCATGCCATGTGGGGAGGTCTTTACAAATATTATCAGTTGTATATTTCATTCCTATTTTAGGCACGTTGAGAAACCTTTTTTAATTATTTTTTTAGTGCCCCCAAATAGTTTGATTTGATGTTAATCATTCCCTCCTTTTGGGAATCTGCCTCAAAACACACACAATTATTTTCATATATTTCTGAGATGATTATTTCTACATGTGTTGTGTTACATTATGCCAATTACCTCCTTTTTGAATGATATTAGTCTATTTCATTTTTACTTCCCTCATGTGGATACAATACGCAATCTCAACAATTAATTCACCATGATTTTTCTTTACTCAACTTGCCAACCTCATATTCACTATAAATTCCCACCATTTCTTCTACAAATGTACGTCTTTTCTTTAGGCTCAAGTGTGAGAAAATTAGTGAAGTTATTTTTTTGTGCAATAGTATGAGTTTCCTTAGCATCCAGTTTGAAAGATATTTCCTCCGAGGATTTAAACTCAATTTTTGATTTATCGGGCCTAGATGAAGCATTTGTAAGAATGTTATTTGGAATTGTAGATCTAAAGGACTATGATGGGCCATTGACAACTCAGGTTGTTTGAGTGGATCTGATTCAAAGACTAATCAAGATTAGTCCCATCTTTTCTACTTTCCAAATGATGTATTTTCATCTTTTTAGGTGGGAGCATCAGAAAACTCCTAGTGTTGAAACAATTTTTGCTCAAGAGTAGGCCGAATGTGAAGGGTGTAGTTGATAACACATGTCCCTTTATTTGTAATGAGGAATTTACTATGAAAGAAATTCCTGCATAATCTTATGTGCTCGATGAAGGGAATTTTATAGACACTGTGTCCTGCTCTTTCTCAAGGTGACTGAGTTGGAGAAACGTGTTTCTACTTTGGAGAAGAGGCCAACAAAATATTTTCCTTCACAACCTCCTGGGGCATCATCATTCTTCATGAAGAAATGTAGGGGTGAGTCCAACTCCAAATCTCCTGCTCAATTTTCTCCAAAACTACTATAATTGCACTCCCAACTTTTGCACATACCTCCATTTCATCTTCTACCTTCAAAGCATCAGGGAAGAAGGCTCTTTTTAAGGGTTGTTTAGATATCAAAGGGTGGGTTTCTTATTACAAGAAGAAAATGGAGCTGATTGGCATTTTGGATGGTCCTAGGGAAAATTTCGATGAGCTCATGGCTCTGGGAATGTCTCATGGTTTGGTAAGGGACATTTTATTTGTGCAAATGGTAATTGGGATAGAAGAATTTGTACTTAGGAATAATAGGTTTTTAAAGAAAATTCCTTCTTTCGAGAGGATTTCTTAATAGTAGAATATTAGGTATCTTTCCCTTAGTCCTTTTTTTTATATAATGTCAAGAATGTATGTAAACCTTTTCCTAGGTTGGGGCCCCTATAGAACCCCATTTTTCTTTATTTTTCAAATGCAAAATATTTAATATGTTATAATGAATTTCATGTTAATAATAGATATAGAATTCTATTAAAACATAATGAAATCCTACTGCATTGTTCCACATTACATACATAATTGAAATCCACAATTTAAAACAATATTCAACTATCATGAATGAAAGTAACAACTGGAAAAGGAAATTTTTTTAGAAAAGACAAGCCTAAGCTTGCTCATGGTTCAACATGATCATCATCTCCTTCTTCATTGTATTCCTCCTTGTCAGGTTTCCTATCCATGTAAGCATCAAATATTTGGAACAACTACATCAACTCCCCTTCATCAGGTCATGTGTGATGTTTGAATATTAAGTTATGCCTATTCAACACCTCAACACATTTGTCCATCCTTTTCTTATACTCTTTCAATTTTTTAGTCAGCTCAACAATTTTTTTTTCCACAGAGATAAGCCTCTTGATGACCTCATAGGAGCAATGTTCCTCTTTGATGTATTGATCAAAATATTGAATCAGATATCAATCTCCAAGTCCCCATAAGTAGGTTTGTTTTTTTCAAATACCATCTCTTCTAACATGTTATCTATAGTATCAATACCCTTTCCTATCCAATCCTTCTCCATTTCCACCTTTTCCTTGACCTGATTCACAACTTCTACCCTAATTTTGGCTAAATATTCTAGTGCGTATTGAATCCCTTTTCCTTAGGAAACACTATTCCTTCCTTTTCTACTAAGTCCTCATCAAGTTGGTTTATAGTGTCAAGTTTGGGAAGGATCCCTTCCCAATGATACAATTCATTTTCACATTGATCATTTAATTCATTTATGTCATTGAGCATGTTGGTTAACTCTGCATACCTTTTTATTGATTTTTCAAAAAAATTCTTCCCTTTTGAGACAAATCCTCCACCCATTTATCTATTTCCTTATCCTTCTCACTAGATTTTTCTATTTTACCTAGGATTTCTGGAGTAATGGTAGTGGCAACTTCTTGGCTTTCTTCTACTGGCCCTACCAACTTTTGTAAGCATGAATTCAATGTCTTTATTTTCTCCTTTAACTACCTTTTAGATACTTTGTCTTCATCAACCTTCTGTAACAAGCCTTCAACTGCCACTGTGACATCTTGTTTTAGTGTTTCCTGGTAGGATTCCCCAATTGGATGTGTTTGACATCATAATCACTTATTGTAATCTCATCCTTTGACTTACCTTGATGGGGAGTTGCAATCTCCAGGGTCTTGAATCCATGTTGATCTACATGTGTTTTAGTGAGAATCCTTTCTTTCTTTGAAGCTTTTTTGGGTTTTGGGAAGGCAATGCTTGTGATATCTAAAACTCCTCTTTGAACAACTTCCTTTTCCTTCTCTTGAAGGAGTCCTCCCAACCAACCATTCATAGGGGCATTACCCATATTTACTCCTTTTGGTGTGAGGTGTGGAGTTTCATAGTACAACACTAATTCTGTTGATGTTCCTTACATATCTTGAGGTACTAACATATCTTTGTGTGTTCCTTCCACTTTCACCACTTGTTTTTCACTTTCCAAATCACCTTCTTTGGTTGATCTTTATCTTGGTCTTGAATATGAGACTGGTTAATACCTTCTGACTCTTTTCTACCCATTTCTTTCTCACCTTGACCCTTACCTTCTATAGAAATTATAGGTACACTTGTTGTTTCCCTTGAAATTTCATCTGGGGTGGCCATTGCACTTGCATATTCTTTCAATTTCTCTATTGAAGTGGCCACTACATCTGAACTTCCTTTGGAATCTCCCTATCTAGACTTAGAACCTTAAATGGATCCTTGTTCTTTGAAATATATTTATCCTCCACAAGTGGTTGTTTGGTAGACAAGTCTCCTTAGGATTTCTCCTTAACCACCTTTTTCTTTGTTGGGTCCTCTTCTTGTTGCTTTTTTGGTTGAGATTCAAGGATTGATTCTTGATTTTTACCTTTATTGTCAATTTGTGTACTTTCCTCAGTATTGGTCTCAGTGGGTCTACTTATTTCTTTTGCAGTCTCAGTTATAGTTTCCTTTGTGGTACTTGTACTTTGAGAAACTTCACTCTCCTTTATTATCTTTGAATCCTTGGGTGGATAAATTTCAATATAGACAACATCTGATATAGATGTTTCATCCATAATTGTTTGAGTCACCATTTCACTTTCCACAACAAGGGGCTATACTTTCAATTTGAATACCTTGGGGTTGACCCCCAATTTGATATTTGATGATTGATCAAAATATTGTATGTGTATTTCTTGTTGGGAAACACTTGCACCCTCTCGTTGTATAAGTTTCAAATTTTATATCAACCATCTTGAGTCTAGGAATCTCTTTAAGTAACTCCAAATCAATTATTTCAATAGGCCTTTTTTACTATTTCATGTGCTTGACTCATTTCAATTACCTTTGTTACATTCTGCTCCTCAAAGTTGTACAATAACTGGTTTATCTTGCACTTGTTCTATCATAACATCACTTAGCTGACTAGATATAGGGGCACCATAAAATATTCCTGTAATAACTTCAGTTGGAGACAAAGATGAAGTTACAACTAGGTGGTGGTACAACTGGAGTAGAATGAATACCTTCAGGAGTCTATAATGGCATTTCTTGATGAGCCAATGAAGTAACAATTTTTTTTGAGTTTTAGTTAGGGTAGGAGGATCAATTACTTTAGGCTCCTTTCTTTTGTGTTTCTTTGCACCATGACCACCTCCCTCTACTAGACCACCAATATCCCTTTCCAAAGGAAATATTAATTTATCCCTTTTGTAGTTCTTTCAAAATACTTGAGTTCAGGGCCCTCCCTTCCCTTAGCACTTTTCACTATAAGTGCTAGATCAACATTTGACAAAGATCCCCTCATCTTCTTTAGTGCACTAGATGACCCTAGTAATACCACTGAGGGAGTTCTTTGTTTATTCAAACCTATCTCTTTGGATTATATTGGAACTATTGAAGAAATGGGAGAATCTTGCATATCCCTCAAGAGCATTCCCTCTTCCTTTTGAGTCAAGGTAGTCTTTGAAGTTTCATTCCTACTTGTGGCTATTGTCCATTCATCAATGGTCCCAGTATTGATTTTTATTGGGTAATTGGGGAGCTTGTCCATTTAAGGGGTCCATTTTTGTGCCCTCTTTCAGGGGAGGGAGATATTCCTTCAAAGTCTTCAATTCTTAGAACTTCCTTAGCACTTTTATATTTTGTAAGGATAAATCAAAACCCTTCCCAAACAACCAAGTTAGTTTTATCCTTATTACATTAGTAATTATTTCATGAGTATCATCTAATTATTCTTCTTTCCAATCTACATGAATGATTGATTTTGACCCCACTTTTTGGTCAAGGTAATATTGACCCACCACATTTTTATCATCTTCTATTCCTTGAGGAATTACAACAATTTTGAAGTCAATAACTTGTCTTAAAGTCATTCTAGAATAATCCTCAAGTCTAAATTCTTCTTTGTCCATGTAATTCATCTAGTAGTATTCAAAATGGGGTTCATGTTCACCTATATTGACAACCCACCGAATGTCATAATTAGGCCTTGGTGTAAATTTATCCATTTGAAACCTCTCCATCTCTTCATCCATTAATCTAGGATTTTCTATTTTTTGGTAGGAATATCTCCCAATTTGGAGAGGGAATTTTATGTTTGTTTTATGTCTCCTTGCAATATTTTTATGTACAGGGGCCAATTATCTTGAAAGTTCCATTAAGACCCACTTATCATTCACATATCTAGGCAACTTGTAGGGTTGTCCTTCAAATCCACTTACCCTAAAATATGTGAAAAATATGTACTATATGAAAATGTAACCATATTCCATAATTGCATCCCTAAGCACCAACAAATAATCTGTATTGCTCCCATTCGGTTTGAAAAGGCAAGTTATAGGGGCAATGAAGGCATCATTTACTTGCCTAACATTTCCTCTCCACTTGTCCAATCTCAATTGTGAATATACATTGTACACCCTATGGTTTTCAAAACTTGCTTATGGTGGGAGACCTGGGAATGATTTGAAACATGCAATATTATAGATGAGGTAAGACATCATGTAGAATCTGATATCAAATGGATCACATGTCTCTGATTTTTGTAGCTATTGTCATGAGTTGGGCATGAATAGATGCTGATATAAATATTTCCTAACATAAATTTCCCTATTCTTCCAAGATAACCATTATGAAGGGGCACATCCACTCTTGAAAATTGTTAACCCCTTCTAACCCTACCATCCTACTTAGCATTACAATGAGGTCCTCAACCTCTTCAAAAAACATGGCCTTAGTCAATTTCTTGGGGATTCTTTTGATAAATGGATTCCTTTCTTTCAACCATTGGGTATTTAACATTTCAGCATATTCATCATGTCTTATGTCAAAATCAATATGTGCTGATTCTACATAAGAGTAATTACTAGCTGAGCCAACTTTGGTAACTCCAATATTTCCCTAAAATCTTCTAGTGTCAAATTTATTACTCTTTCCCCACTTCCATCCAATACATCCTTCTTCTCTAGGTCATAGTTTTCAACACACAACCATACAAGCTCGGAGAGTGTGTAGATGGTGGAAATGAAACTACTTAAGGAAATGTGGCTGACATTAACGAATGCCATTCATTGGATCTTATTTGGAGCACAAAGTCTTCTCAGGAAATCATCTAGATCAACATTCAATAATTTTTTATCCATGACATTTGTCTAAATCACTAGAAATATTGGAAGTTACATGGAAACCTGATTCTAGAGACCTCATCTTGTGTTTTTGATCTTTCCTCTTAATTCTTCTTAATCCCAATTTAAGTATCAAGAATACTAAGGTAAAACAAGGACTTACCCATTTCTTTAAAAAATATGTGAAATTTTCTCTTATTTCCATAACTACGAGTTCCTTGGCTCAATTTCACAACTTCACAATCGATTCTTCTTCTTTATTTTATGAATTAACGTTGTTAGGGAATCCAAATTTCTCATGTGTAAGGTGAAAATTGGAAATGATCAAAAATAATTTAAAATTCATACTTTGATCTATGTGCATGCATTTATGGTGGTAGCTATTAATTCTTTAAATCATGACCTTTTGATTTACTTATACTTCAATGTGATCCATCCACATGGCTTAATTTGAGACATTTTAGGGTTGGGGATTCTATTTGTAGTTTTGTATATTTCTTTGAATAAGTTCCAAACAATAATTTTGACCCAAACATTCACTCTCTAACTTTGGCTAAGAAGTTGACACGTGTTCCCTATCGACTTTGGGGATATATTTTCACTTTGCATTACGTTGGGCCTTTGATGCAAAAGTGCACCAATAATCCATTTCCCCACTCCAATCACATTTAAACACGTGTTCCTTTCATTGAGCAGGGTTATATTTGTACTTTGCATCATATAACTTGAATATTCCTTAGAATATTCCGTCGGGTTTCAGATTTTGGTTTGCACTTTGCAGCCATTAAGTAACTTTTGTAATTGTGCAAATAAAACCTAATATAGTGCAACCAATTAAATCATTCCATGTACTTTCGGGAACCAAAGAAAAAAGTGTAGTTTGCATTGAAAATTAAAGGACCAACACATAGGGGGAGTTTACAAGAATAAACACGATCATATGACAATGATTTCGTGGATATTCTATGAAATGACATGGTTATGAATTCCTTGACTGAAAAGAGGATTCACATTGGATTTATGATCAAACATGAGATTCTTTCTTGGCTTAACATAGGTTTATCATTTGAACATACATAATTTAGAGTTACAGGAAATAAAACATGAAAATTTTATGAAGGTATACTTTGGACAAAAGGGTGAGCTCAAAATGAGCACCAACACTATTAACAATAAATTCAGGGGGAACCTATGGGGAAGAAATATGTGTATTGTAATAATATTGTGAAATACACACTCCATCAAATCTATGTTTCATGAAAAAGGACAAATTATAGGTTGATTGTTCTCATCCATCATGTCACCTTCATTTCAATTTATTGTCATGTAGGATTCATGTATAGTTTAGTGCAAGACTCATGATCACCATTTGATATTTTTTCTCAATGTTCTTGAATTATGACCATAGCCAAGGATGAAACCACATCTTCTGATTCATCTGTATCATATTTCCACCATTGTTTATCCTCTGTGGAAAAGGGTTTTGCAGCTAGATAAATGGATAACTTATTTGAATCATGTCCATTTGTAATTACCATGTTTCATATCTTGTAATCAATAAGAGCTGCAATAGTGGCTAACCAAGGGCATCCTAGGATCAAAGGATATCCAATTTTATTATTCTTTGTTTTAATGACCATAAAATATACTGAATAATCCCATGATTTGATGGTTATGGTCATGTCCTCTATGATTCCTTTGGGTTTGGCTATAGACTGGTCAACCATTTGTAACACTACTGAAGTTGATTATGGTTCGGGAGAGATAATGTGGACAATGTGTCAGTGGTCATCACATTAATTACATCCCCTAAGTCAATTAGAACATTTGGAATTTGCACATCTCCTATACAAACTATAACAATTAGACTCCTAGGGTCTCCATATTTTGGAGGGATCATATTCCCTTCCAATATGCTAGCCAATTTTCCATCAACATGGATTGTTTTAGGCTGATTTTTCCTTCTACTTGGAGTCTTAACACAAATCTCTTTGATGGTTTTATTCAACTCTAGGTTTTATCTAAGAGCATGTAAAAGAGGGATTCCAATACTAAATTTCTTTAATCCTTAAATCAACTTTATCTCTAGGTTTTCATGGGTTACAATGTTGTTTTTTCCAAAAGTCTATATGTAAAGGGAATATCTAAGTTTGGTCTAGGTTTTTCTTCAACAACAAGGTTGAGGTGTGTTTCTTTAGATTTTTCTTTGTATTCGGGAATTATTCTATAATAGGAGATGATATTTTTGAGGAAACCTTCCTTGAATGCAACAAGATGTTTCTATAGTCCAAAATTTTTATTGTGGGGTCTTTGTCTGATTGCATGGTGTATGTTGGGTTACCATGCCTCACATTCTTTGGGTTTTCCATAGTTTGAGCTGAAATTATGTGGTTAGGTAGGTTGTTCAGATGGGTTAGCAGTTTTAGGTATAGTAAATAAATCTTATTGTCCTTAGGGTATTTTTTGGTTATAATATTGATGACCTGATCCTTGGGGTGCATTCCAATATTGTTGGGATTGAGGATTAAATTGTTGGAACAGTGGAATGTTTGATTTTTGAGTCTAGGAGTTTTTATAATAATTTAGTGGTGCATTCCAATGGAGACTCCATTCGTGTGGGACTTATTGAACCCAAAGATGGGGGTATGACCATGGTGTGTTCCATTAGATTAGAAATCATTGTGTTTTTGGTGTATAGGATTGGTTATGATTTGATTGAAAATATCCTCCTTTCCTCTGAGCCACATAATTCATCTCAACTTCATTTTTTATATTTTACTTTAAATTATTATTTAGCAAGGAAGCAATCCACATTGGTTTTTGAATGATTTAGATCATAGATAAGAAAGATGTCTATTTTATCTAATGGAAATTCCTTAAGCCCATGTTTTTCTAGAACTTGGACAATATATGAAAAATGGCTCTATGTTCCTAGCTTTATCCCTATCCACATTTGTGTTAAGTTGGACTAAGAGGTTTGTTATTATATTTTTAATTTCCTCTCTTAGTTTGGATATGTCACCATTGGAAATTTTTCCTTTCTGTTTTTGAAGGTTTGGGCGAGTCTAGGAGTAGTTCCTACAGAGTTCAATGATATTAGTGAATTCCAATTTGTTCATATCTCCTTTTCCCATAAGATTAAAGGCTTCTTGTGTGTCCTCATCCAATCCCTTAAGGAATAGAGTTTTAAGAAGATTAATATCAAGACTAGTGCCACACCTCCTGTGAAGGAAGAGGAACTAATCAAGATAGTCCTCAACACTCTCATCCTCCTTTTGTTGCATCCTAAAGAGTTATTCCTTTTTGTCCCTTACCCTATAATAATATTGGTATTTATCCAAGAATAATATTCCACCTATTTCCAAATGTGAATGGAGTTGGGGGTTAGGCCCATGAACCACCTCATGGTTGTATCCTTCAAAGTTAAAGGAAATAACTTTAATTTTTGAGTGTCTGAGGTGTAGTCATAGGTTTGGCACAAGACTTTGAACTCAAATAGGAATTGGTCAGGATATTTTGAGAATAGTCCCCTAAAGGTTGGTAGAATTGAAGGAGATATATTATTCATGGGGGCTTGGTCATTAGGATCCAATTCTATGGGATAGGTAAATGTCCTTCCAAGTGGAGGGTTGTCATTATTTGCACCATTGGGGTTTTCCACTCCATCAACCATCCTTTTTTGTTAAAGAAGTTTCTCAAGAGGTTAGTTTTGCGGGGGTTGCAAATTGATTCTAATAAATCTACCTCTACAATCTCTAGGTATAAACATAAAATCCTACCATACTAAGAAAAATTTCCTAACTACAAGTACTTAACTGATTGTTTGTGTTCCACATACTCCAAAGCACAAAAATAATCTTGTTATCACTACAAGGTATTTTATTTCAAAATAAAGAGTTATGGAAATGAAATTTCTAAATGGAAACTTATCAGGCCATCATGAAATAATTAAAGTTAGTACCTTAATATTTGCTAAAACCTTAATATTTCCCACAACGAAACCAAAAAGTGACAAGCGTTATTAGTACTCTCACTTTAGTTATCTCATGATTGTCGACCTAGGGAGTTTCCCATGGCTATTTGAAATAAAGGAAACAGCTTTAAATCATGCTTATTACTCAATAACTAATAAACTCAATCAAATACTATGTTTTTTTTAAATTATTATTGGAAAATAGTTTTTTGAAAGGGACTATACCCTTGAGAACAAAAGAAGGCCTAAGAGCCGGAATAAGAGTGAGAAGAAGAGATAATGGATCAAGATATGAGTGTTACAATGAAGCTCGAAGTAGCCTAGAAACAGCTACTCAAACAAGACAAAACAACAAAATAACTGCAAAAAAGTAGTAAAGAGACCGCAAAAAAACAACAAAAAAACAAACGAAAGCGAGTAGGCTAAACCAAAAATACTTTTTGGTAGCTTTGTCGATGCTGGTATTGACTCACTTCCAGGCGTGAAACATACCCAAAGTTGTCATATGGGCAGCATTAGTTTTATCAAGCTCCTCAATAGTTCTTTTTCTCTCTTTTTCGTTGCCCCAAAGTGCAGCCGGGACACCGCTGAGGTTGGAAACACTCTTGGCATGACCAAAAATGAATTCTATGTTAAATGTGATTAAAAATGAATTCTATTGAGAAAACAGGGGATTACTAAACTCGAGTTGAAAATACTGAAAGCAATGAAATTATGGTAATTAAAATTAAATTTGAATAACATAGATGAAATAAAAAAATTCTCCCTTCACATTGGGGAGGATTTGCCCTTGCTCCTTCCCTCTGATCTAGTTTAGAATTGTAAATCACACAAGTCAATTTATCCCTGAATCATGCACTTTATTGAATAGAATAATTTCTTTTACAAAAATCAACGAACTAACTCTACAATTCTACTACAAATTCCCTTTTATATCAAGAGAAATCCTTATCACTCTAGAAGAGGACAAATTATTTGTAATAATTACTACTACTTAACTAAGAGATATCTATGACAATAATTGATTGTTTGAGGAGTTACAATTGTGGAAGAACAAGTGTATGTTGCACTTAGATTAGATTCATCTTGTTAACTATAGATGGAGTCCTTAATTAAATTTCAATTGAGATGATTAATCAGTTCTAGAATATTTCAAAGATCATGTATTGAATTCCTATAATCATGATGACTATAATTTTTTTGTTCATTTGATCCATGTCTTCAATCGAATGGGTGTTAATTCGAGCTTGCATGATCCACATAAATCACATGATGTATTAGATGGTATCCCACATTTCATTCCCTTCTAATTATGTCAAATCATATGTTGGCTAAATCAATCTTGTCATCTTTCCATATGAGTCATTTTTCATTATTTGTGTGAGTCCTACATTCCAAGTGACTCATGCACTAATGTTGTAGCAAGTCCTCCACTCCAAAACGATTCCTTTGCTAATGCATGAGTGAGTCCTACACTCAAAATTGAGTCATGTACTAGTGTACGAGTTAGTCCCGTGATGGCTTAGCATATGTTCTTCAAGTAACTTGTTAATACATAAAAATATCCATTTAACAAATTTTGAAGAAGCATACACAAGATGAAAATAACAAGGTTATGCACAAAAATTCCTTTCAAAATATACTAAAGTATTAATTACAAAATTATAATATCAGCCTTAGTGAAAAATGATGAAACAAAAAATGAGGGTTTACATAGGAATTAGGAGGGCTCATCAGAATTCAAACTACATGTTTTATTTTAGAATTGACAAAGTGACATAACCATTGATCATGTCGACTAGAGGTTACACAAATTTTTATAAAGATTGACTTATGATTCTACCATAGATAAAATAAATACCATTTTTAAAACATAAAACATCAAGACTGGAATTTTGGAGCAAAAATGGGAAACTAATGATTTTTCAAAGAGGAATAAGAGAGATATGGACTACATTATTATTTGGAGTAAACTTTACCATCACAAGAGACATAGTTTCTAAATGTTGCACCATGTTAATTTTGGGTACATACATATTGCCCCCTCAAGATAAAATTTCTACCATTAATTGGAAAGAACGTGATTTTCGATTATGGTGGATCCCAAAATGGAAAAGTTAGAAAGTTACGTTACCAACTTACATGGTGAGGAGATTCCATCTGAGATGGTCTATTACCTATGATCAATATGGGAATCAAGTGCAAATAATATAATAAAATTATAAATATTTGGAAACAAAATTCAAAATTACCTACCATCCGCATGGGAGATAAAATATCACCTGATTCATCTTGTGTACACTACACACTCACAAATTTTTTATTTTTTTTGAATTTGAAACATAATATAAATTCATAACTATTTATATTTTTAGAAATCATTTGTTAATCGAGTGTTTTCTATTTTTGGGGCTCTAGATTTTTAGTAACCATTTCACACATAGAGATAGTTGATTCAAAGAGTGTTTAGATATTATGGTATTGGATCCATTGGTAGCTAATGAGACATAGGGACAAATGATTTATGATAATTATTCATTCTTTTCCTATAATTTTTAGATTTTTTCTTAGAATATGTCTTAGGGGTTGGTTTCTTAAAAAAATTAAAGTTGAAATATTTTTAAGGGACTAAGAATTTGTTGGGGTTTTTAATATTAAGAAGGAAACCACTTAATTAAAAACCTACCAAATACTAAGAACTTTGGCTTATAAATTATTTTTAAAACATAAAGTGGTGGATCCCCATGACAACTAGTGTACGGGTTGTTAATTCAAATTTGAATTCTAAGAGTGAAGTTGTACAACCTCCTTGTATAAATCAAGGTGATATCATTTGAGATTGTGTGGAGAAATTATGATGCATGATGTCATTTATATGTGAGAAGAAGCAAGAAACATGAATGAAAATATGCAAGCTAGTACTTTCTATTGGGAAAATTTTGTTTATAGTTTGTAATACTTTGATAAGGTGTAACTATTGGGGATCTGTGCAAATATTGGGAGTATTAGGTGAAATTAAATTCTCAATAAAGATAAGTGATTTTTTCATGTTTTTTACTAAAAGGTTTTCCCACTTAAATCTTATGTTATGTGTTTATTATTATGTGTTATGGGATATTTACTTTCATTGTTATTCATGAAATCTATGGTTTAATTCATTATAATTATTTTATATTCATAAACTATAATCCTTGGAAAATTTATGGTGGATATCTAATATGTGTTTATTATTTATCCTCTCTTTCC
The DNA here is from genome assembly GCA_018340775.1 of Taxus wallichiana var. yunnanensis. Classification (NCBI taxonomy): domain Eukaryota; kingdom Viridiplantae; phylum Streptophyta; class Pinopsida; order Cupressales; family Taxaceae; genus Taxus; species Taxus wallichiana. The sequence goes on from CM031234.1 coordinate 87,008,435, forward strand.
TAACATGGTATCAAAGCTAGATGTTTGTGGTTGTGCAGGATAAATCTATTTAGGGGGTAAATTCATCTGTAGATTGGTTTGAAGAAGATTTCTTGAAATATTTCAAAATCCATGAAACCATATTTTTTTTCATGGATTTTTTCAAGGTCTATATGTGCAAAAATCCAATTCTATGTGAAATAAATTGAATTTAGAAGTTTTGTAAGTTTAAATAATTGTGAAAGATCAAAATCAGGTTTTTTTTATTCTTATCGATTATAACCTCTTGAGTAATTAGGATTGTGATTTTTTATCATCTCCAACCTTCCTTAGTGTTTTCCAGTCTTGTGTGAATTTCTACTTGTTGTGTAACATTTTTGTGTATTACTGGACTTTTTTTTCATTCTCATGACATTTTCCTTGTTGTGTAGACTTTTCTTCTTCTCTGTGGTATTTTTTTTGTGGACCTTGTTGTGTGGATTTGTTTTACTTTCGTTATGGAATTCTATCTTTGTTTCGTAGATTTCTTTGTTTTCCTTTATTTTTCTTTGGATTTTACCTTGAATTTTCATGGAACACTAAAATTTTAAAAACCCATAGAATATTGTTTTTCTTTATTCTACATGGCTTCCAAACTTGAAAAAGTTTTTCTTTCTTTCATCTTACTTCACATTATCTCATGGTTTTCTTTTGTTTTGCATCCTCCTTCTTGATTCTCATACTTTGTTTGAGAGTGTTTATTGAGTTGCAAGTAATCCCATTTTGTTTCAATTCCATGAAAATTTGTTTCTTCATTCTCTATGAAATATTTGTTTTGTTAAATCCACAAAAATATAACCATGGATCTCAAATCTATTAAAACCGCATAACTCTAAGTTTCTCCAAATTGGTATTTTTTGAAATATGGATAGTTCATCTAATTTCTCCTTGGATAAATCTCAATTTGTTAAATATTACTAATTATAATATTTGGAGATTTAGGTTGAAATCCATCTTTATGGAAAGAAAGTTATGGGATTTAGTTAGTGGTGTTGAAAAATGACCCACTGGGAGACAAGCTAACCTTAAATCTTGTGTTCCTTCTCCCAAAAATCCTAAGATGCCATGTCAATCCTATTATAAAGCATTAAAGATGAATTCTTGTTGCACATAGGACACATGGAGTCTTCAGCTGATGCATGGAATCAATTGCAAACTATGCATGAAGGTAATCACCTTTCTAAGATAATTAAGCTAATCATGGAATTGTTTACAACTCCAATGAAAGGAGATGAAAAGATAGTTAATTACTTATCTAAAATTAAGAATATTAAGGCACAATTAGATTAGATGGTTGTAATTATGAATTATTTCAAGATAAGTTGTTGTATTTATTATTTAAATTAACATTCATGAAAAATTTAGAAATTATATTTCTATTTTGAATTCTAAGTATCAAAATGAATTTGATTTTCTTGATTTGGATACTCTATCATCTCTCCTAATTCAGAAGAAAGAGTAATGGAGAAATTTGATTCAAAAGAGAATGCCTCTCGAGATTGTTCTCTCAAAATCATAAATTTGTTAAAAATTAAATAATAACAATCCAAATAAAAATTTAAATCTAAGTTTAAAATTAATCCTAAAAAATAATTGAATAATCAAAAGTTTAAAGTTAAGTTTGATGGCACTTGTACTAAATGTGGTAAATTTGGTCATAAAGCAATTGATTATTATTCTAATACAAATAAGTTTAAAAAATGCTAAAAGTAAGAACTTCAACAATAAAAAAGAAGAATAAAAATCAAAATCATGCTAAAAACCAAGCTAATAATGTTGAGCAAACTATTGCTCTTTATATTACTCTCTCAACCTCTAATGACAATGAATGGATCCTAGATAGTGGTGCATCTAGGCATATGACATATATTCATGAAATTCTTTTAGATGTTGTGGAATGTCATGAAAATATATATCTAGGTGATAATTTTGTCATTAAGTCTGAAAGTTGTGGAAATGTTAAGTTAGAAAATGGAACTATTAGAAATGTTTTATTTGTTCCTAACTTAAAGAAGAACCTTTTATCTTGTTCTCAAATTAACTAGAGAAAATTAAAGTTGTGTTATTGAAAATATAAATGGTATGTGAAGAATGAGCTTGGTAAAGTTATTGTTGTTGGTATACAAAAAAATGGTTTGTATATCTTTGATGGATTTGTGTTGAAACTATTTTTTTTTCTTCTTCTAAATGATGTTCAATTGTGGCATGAAAGGCTTGGGCATGTGAACTTTAAGAGTTTGTATGAAATGTCTCATCTTAACCTTGTGATAGGTCTCCTAAGATGAAATCAAACCATGGATCTTGTGAAAGTTTTTGTGTGGTAAGCAACATGTTGAACCATTTCACAAACATCATGAGTCTAATTCCTCTAACTTGCTTGAGTTAATCCATAGTGATGTAAGAGGTCCTTTGGAAGTTCCCTCTCTTGGTGGAGCCTTGTATGTTGTAAGTTTCATTGATGACTTTTTCTAGAATGACTTGGTCATACTACATTAAGAGAAAGTTTGATGTTTTGTCTAAGTTTCAAGAGTTTAAAGCCCTAGTTGAACATGGCTAATCTAAAATTAAAAGAATAAGAACTGATAATGGAGGTGAGTATGTGAATAAGAAGTTTGATGAGTTTTGTGTGTTTGTGGAATTCAAGAGAGTTAAAACTCCATATTCCCCACAACAAAAATGGCATAGTTGAAAGGAAGAATAGAACCATAATAGAAATGGCTAGGACCATGCTTCATGCTTCTAAAATGTGCCTAAGTTTCTATGGGTGAAGCCATGAACACTATTGTCCACATTCTAAATAGGGTTCCTACTAAAGCCTTACATCAAACTACACCTCATGAAGTATGGACCAAACAAAAACCTAATATCTCTCATTTAAATATATTTGGTAGTCTTGCTTCCTTCTCATTCCTAAAGCTAAAAGATAGAAAAACTTGATCCTACCTCCTACTCTTGCATCTTTTTTGGGTATGGTGGTCACAAAAAAGGATTAAGAGTATATGATCCATCCAAACATGAGATCATAGAAAATAGGAATGTTCATGTTCTTGAGAAACCATTTTGTGAAACTTCTTCTTCTCTTCCTCCTCTTTCTCATGAGTCTAAAACCTAAAGATTAATAACCCTTCTCTAGATAATATGGAAATAAAATTCCAAGAGGATGAGCATCCTTCTTTAGATATGATGGATGTGGATATTGAGGGGGAGTCTTCAATCTATGTCTCTCAGTCTAGAATTCCTAAATGGGCTCAAAATCTGGTTTCTAATTCTCAGCCTAATAATCTAAGAAAGATGACCCACAATCAACATACTTATCATGCCTTGTCAACTTTGTATGAGGTTGAACCTCAATCTTTTGAAGAATCAATAGATGAAAGATGGATTGAAGCTATGAAAGAATTGAATACAATGCTCTAATCAAGAATAAAACTTGGGAATTAGTCCTCTTCCTCCTAAAAAGAAGCATTGTAGGATCTAGATGGTTGTATAAAATCAAGTACAACTCTATTGGTAAGATAGAAAAGTTCAAGGAAAGATTAGTAGCTAGAGGGTTTACTCAAAAACCTGGTTTAGACTATGTTGAAACCTTTTCTCTTTTGCCAAAATGAGCATTGTTAGAATTCTTTTAGCTCTAGCTTCTCAACATGGATGGGAGATTCACCAAATGGATGTTAAAAATGCTTTCTTAAATGGTGACTTGAAAGAAGAAATTTACATGCATCAACCTAAAGGTTTTGAAGAACCTAGTAAGGAATTATTTGTTTGTAAGCTTAAAAATATTTGTATGGTCTTAAACAAGCTCCTAGAGCTTGGTATGCTAAGATAAATAGTTTCTTTCAAGATCTTGGTTTCAAAAATTGTTTTGTTGATAATGATTTGTTTGTAAAATATGAAAAAAACAATCATATTATCATTATTGTCTTATATGTTGATGATCTCTTGATTACTAGTAGTGATAAGAATCTAATTCTTAAAATCAAAGAGAAATTAAGACAACATTTTGAAATGACTGATTTAGGACTATTGAATCATTTTAGGCATGGTTATTGTCAAATCACAAATCTATTGTTGCATCTCAAGCACAATATGCTTCTAACCTTCTTAAAATATTTAACATGATTGATTGTAAACATGTTACCATTCCTATGGAAGTTGGTGTTAAATTAGATCCAAAACCTACATGTGATAAATTTAATCCTACTTTATATAGACAACTTGTTGGTAGTTTGATTTATTTAACTATCACTAGGCCTGATATATCCTATGCAGTTGGAATTGTTTCTAGATTCATGTAGGATCCTTATGAGGACCATTGAAAATGGAAAAAAATTTTAAGGTATATCAAAGGTACAATCAATTATGGTTTGTATTATTCTTCTAGTAATGATGCAAATTTATTTGGTTATTGTGATTTTGACCATGTTGTGATATTGTGGATAGAAAATCTACTTTTGGATATGTTTTCAAGTTGGGTGTAGGTGCAATCACTTGGAGTAAAGAAAGAAAACCAACAATATCTATCTCTTCTACTGAAGAAGAGTATATAAAGTGTTATGGAAGCAAAAAGAAACTATGTGGCTGAAAATACTATTGGATGAACTTCATATGGGCGTCAAAGGAAGTACTATTTCTTCTATGTGACAACCAAAGTTGCATTTCTCTTACAAACAATCCAGTTCAACATCAAAGAACAAAGCATATTGAAATACATATGCACTTTATTCGGGAGAAAGTTCTAAATGGTGACATTGATCTCAAGTTTTGTTCTACTAAAGATCAAGTAACAAATATTTTTACAAAGCCATTATGTGTTGAAAAGTTCTTTGAAAATTTTGTGCCATGTTAGGCCTTTCAAAATTTGGCTCAAATGATCATGTGGATGAATTTGATCTCCACCTCTGAATCAGATGAGCATATGGCCTTTCATATTTGATCAAATGATCCATGTGATGATGACGAATGAATCATGTCACCTCCACCTCTTGAGTGTATGGCCTTTCAGAGTTTCCTAAGGGAAATGAGCATGTCAACGCCATTTCCACCTTTTGTAAAAATCATATAAATCCTAGAATTTCCATTGTTTAAGTAAATAATCACATCATGTGAGTTTTACTTGTAATACCAAATGAAAATTAGATATGAGAGATTCTTGTTTTATAAAATACTCCATAATCTTATGTAAGACTTCATACTTAATCACTTTATCTTGAGAATTTTGTTTTGTTCTTGTGTACCACAGAGTTTCTATTTTTTCAAAACCCATGGAACACTATGCAGTAATTTAGTTTTTTTCCAAAATCCATGAAGCACTAAAATTTTACCATGTACTTGACATGCTTTTTTTCAAAACCCATGAACACTAAAATTTTTGTCATGGATTTTTTAAAATCCATGGAACACTAAGCCTTGTACCATATATTTTTTCAAAATCCATGTGAAACACTAAAGCTTTGTACTATAGCATGTTTTTTTCAAAACTCGTGAAACACTAAAGTTATGTATTGAATATTTTTTTTAAAATTGTGGAAAAAAGATATTTGTTTGCATGCTAGCCTAAATCAATTTTTTTATGGTTTATGGATTGTAATTCCTTTTGTATAAAAAGGTGACTTGGCATGTGTTTTTGGGAACAATTTTTATGAGTTTTTATGTGCTAGCCTAAATCATTTTTATGATTTATGGATTGTAATTCCTTTTGTATAAAAAGGTGACTTGGCATGTGTTTTTATGTGTTTTTATATATGATTTGTACATGCTAGCCTAAATCACTTTTTGATGATTTATGGATTGTAATTCATTTTGTATAAAAAAGATGATTTTTATGTTTCCCTACTTAATATTAAGGGGAGTGTTGGGGTTTATAATATTAAGTGGAAACCATTTTAAAAACCTCCAAAGATGATGGATGAAAGACTAAAACTTTGGCTTATAACTTATGTTTAAAACATAAGATGTGGATCCCCATGCCGACCAATGTAAGGCATGTTTAATTAATTCAAATTTGAATTATAAGAGTGAAGTATAAAATGATCACCCACCTTGTATAAAACAAGGTGATCTCATTTGAGATTGTTATGATAAATCATGATGATGATGATGATGATATATGTGAGCAGAATCAAGAAACATGAATGTGAAATATGTGAGCTAGTACTCTTCATTGAGAATGTTGTTTTTACATTTGTAATACCTTTATAAGGTGTAATTGTTGGGGATTTTCAAAATAGTGGGAGTGTTGGGTGAAATTCAATTCTCAATAAAGATAAGTGATATTTTTAGTGGGTTTTTTACCAAAGGTTTTCCCACTTAAATTATGTGTTTGTGTTTCATTATTATGTGTTATGGGATATTTACTTTCATTATTATTCATACAATCTATGGTTTAATTCATTATAAATTTTTGTACAGTCATAAACTATAATTATATTGAGAGTGATGGGATAAGGAGGGTAGTGCAAACTAGGCATGTTACTGTATGATTCGGTTACTATACGATTTCTTGACTTATTGGGATGTCAATTGGAACACATTTTGATTCCCTAAAGTTTGTAAAGAGTGTACTATCACATTGGAGGATATTTATAGGATTTTGGGATTTTATGTCATAGGGCGAAGCTAACCCTCAAGGATTCTAGCTTAATATATGAGTCCCATAGATGGGATACTTGGAGGGGCATTCTGTGTGGGTGTCTATTGGAAATATTTTTTCACTGATGTCAATAGGTTTAATTTATTTCAAAAGGAGAGAAAAACATGGAGTTTGATTGGTAGTGTTATTCAATGATGTCATGTGTTGTGTTTAGATTGTTTGGTCTAGTTGCCATTGATGATGTGACATGGTGTTCGAGTAGGTGTAGTGGCTCACAAAGGTGTTACAATGATAAGAAGATATTGTAGTGATGGAATGAATATTTTTAAAGGATTTCTATGTAGGAAAAATGTGAAAAATCATGAGGTGGTCAAGATAGATGGTGCAAACATGTTCAAAAAGCCTAGTTATGTGTCTTAGTCAACAAGATGGTGTGTCATGGTGTTTCTCAAGTATTTAGAAGATGGTTATGCATTTTTCATAGCATGGATAACATGAGGGGGAAGTTTATATACACTCACAAGTGTCCCATAGTATGTTTATATAGGTTGGTCATGTTTTCTAGGTCTGCACTAGACCTTGTCTTAAGCTCTAGATGCCAAAATGAGGTGAGTTGATTTTTTTATAAGATAAGTATGAAAATTTGAGAATTGGGGAAGGTGTATTAGGTTGTTCCAATGGTGTGGTAAAATTTTCAGGTGTTGGTTTGCAATATTTAGCATGAAAAGTGATTTTTACCTCTACCGAGTTCCTAGAATTGAGAAACCCAACTTGAGAAGGTCTGTTTGATGTTTGTTGGCATATGTGAAGTCTATATGTAATGCTGGTATATTCATATTCATGAGAGTTGAGGAGGGGTCCTAATATGGAATTAAAATTATTATTTTAGAGATAAAGGGAAAGAGATTTATGAACAATCATTAAGAAGGTAAAGAGGTCTAAAACCCTTCTTAAACCCTAGTTAAGTAATAATGGAGAATAACTTGCTCATGCATGCCAAGAAAAAATTGGTTAAATTTTTTTACTGATTTCAGTTTTTAGAGGACTCCTCTATATTTCTCTAGGTGTCATTTAGGTGTCTTGATAGTGTGTGGACCCCACAATAATTTACATGTTTATGAAGAAGTTGATATATATCCCATGTTTTGCTTTAGAATAGATGATTAAATGGATGTTTTAGGAATATGGGAAGTAATTATACATTTATATGGTGGTTTTAGATCATGTTTTATCCCTTTGGAGGTCTGTGGAATTCATTCTTACATGACTGATTTTGGGGTAATTTATCACGCTTTTGGTGGTCCTGGTTGCAAAGGTGTTCTTGGGAACTTACAATTCATGTGATGGTGTTTTACTTAATTTTGTGATGACCATGGGGTAATGATATTTCTATAAATTTTTCATAATTTCATGGTTGAGGTGATTTGATGAGTGTCTTAGCTTCATGTTTGAGGACTAGTTTGTAGGTTACACACCCAATGAGAAGATTTATTCTAATGAGTGGATTCATAGAATGATATGATGATGCAATACGATTCAATATTGAAGGAGGAATTTAGGAGAGTTATAAAAAAATTAAGTGGTTTCATATGTTTGGTGAAGGTCATGCTACCCAAGAATACTCTATTTTGGTGAAGGATGTGTTTGAGTGCATTTACGCCTAATTAGGTCCCAATGAAGGGTTTGAGTTTTCACATGTTATTTCCTACCTTAGAAGGTGTATGAATAAGAGTATTATAATGTTTTAATTTTTTTAGGATATATTATTGGTGATGGATGAATTATATGTTATGTATGAACATGATTCATGTATATAAGCATGTTCTTGTGACTTATTTTGTAGTAGAGTGAGGATGGAAAAATGTGAGTAAGAGGGAAATTTGAAGAGGTGAAGAAGGTATTTTTGACCATCAAGAGAGGGAAAATATTGTGTGATGATGTTCTAGGGGTTGTGCTATTATTGAAGAGATATGTCAGATGACCTAATTAGCTTGGTGAAGTTCTTGAGTGAGTTAGCAAAGAAGGCAGATTTGGAGAAGATAGAAGAAAGGAGAGCTAAATAGAGTCATCATCAATTGTTGTGGAAACATTTCAAAGGTTACAAAAAGATTTGGGTGGATGATTTTGTGCTGATTCATCTAGTGGTTTGGTTCCTCCATGTAGGGTTGGTTCTCTACTAAATTCAAGGGTTGGTGTTCTACTAAATCTAGGGGTTGGTGTTATTTGTGGGGTCGGTGCCTCACTAACCTTAGGGGTTAGTGCTCATTGTTGGGTTGGAGCTCAAATAAATTTTATTAATTTTTGTAATAAAGGTTTATTTCATTTGGTTTTATTACTTTCAAGGGTTTCCCACTTATATCTAGTGTTCATGTGTTCTTGTGTTCTCATTTTCTCATCTATGGTTATGTTTCTTGATGAATGCATGCTTAATGGTTAAGTTGAATTGAATGGTTGATGGATGTAAATGTTTAAGTGAATGAAATTTTTATTGCCCACTGATTCACCACCCTCCCGGTGGTTTTGCTTCTAATAGGTGTCAATAAGGGGATCATATTGGTTGATACAGAGCCTAACCCCATCTTTAACCTACATAATTCCATCATTGGTATATTGTCCTCATGATTGGTTAAAAATAATGATAGGGAAAAGTTTTGGTATTTTCAGGATCCTATCATTCAAATAATAGAGGAGTATGGAAAATTCTACTCATGGGGCTAGAATATCCTTTCTACTACCTATCACAATCTCTACAATATTCTTGGATTCTACTCATTAGAATCTATCCACCCAACCTTAGATATATCATAGGTCTATGAGATAATTAACATCTATAATAGGGTTATCAAGGTTACATATTCTATTATTATCGGGGTAGAAATATAAGTTTACATGGATCCTCAAGTTAAGGAAATACCTTAGGTATCCAAGACATTTAACATCGATAATATGATAACACAACCATATGTTGACATAATGTATCTTTATGTAGAAAATGGGTTATCATTAACCAATTTCTCAAGTACAACACAAAAATTAATGGAGGAGGGAGGTGAACCTAGTGGAATAGGTGCCCCATTATTTTAGGATTCCATATGTTTATCCTCTCTTGAGTGTAAAAATAATTTATAAAGGCACTAGGAGATTAGGGACAATAGGATGCAAAGGCTACATGGAGACCTTTTGTACCAGGGGTGCCGATAGGTCAGCCTCTAGGTGTATCAAAAAAGCTACATAGAGAGGAAAGAATAAGTAGTAATCCCTTAGATTGAGAGAGTATTTGTAGCAGGTGATGACTCCTTAGGTAATGAGAGTGAAGAGGAGGAGGAGGAGGAGGAGATGGAGGAACCTAGTCAAAATGATCTCGGTTGGCATAATGTCAAACCTATCAAGTAACTCTTGATATTCTCCCCCATTAAACTAGATTAATCTTGGCTAGTTTTAGTATCATTTTTCTACCTCATTTTGTGTGTGTTGTGATCATAAGAACCACTTTAGAGTGGAGAAATATCATATGGTGAACCACTCTAGCTTATTCACGTTTCCCTTTGGTATGAATTGAGATGCCCTTCTCATAGATAAAAGGATTCTGCACACACAATTTGACATATAAATATATTTTCCCCCACATTTAATGGTGCATATATGAGTTATCCATACTTTCCCTATCACATTAGGCTCTCAAAGTAGAGAATATTCTGCTGTAAAATGTTTTTAATTATCACATGATGTTATAAAGAGAAGGGATTCATATTATATAGAGTGAGAATACATACATTAGGGATTATCATGGAAATTATTATTAAGGAAAAAATGGAGGTTCTTAGGTTATATAGAGTAGACATCGGCACAAGATTTGTAGTACGATCCATTGACTCATTTCTTTGTAGGGGTCTTGAAGGGATTCTTAGGCTATAAGCCTTTTATTACATGATTTTGTTCTATATGTCAAAAATTGACTCATAAATGAGTGTTCATACCACACATTTCCTTTAGTATGATGGTGATGTAATAAATTTTTCAAACATGTATATGCATAAGTATATGTATATATCTTATTTTTGGCTCGACATTCTCCAACATATATTGACTTTAAAATGTTTCCTTTTCTTATTCATACACTTTTAATGGTTAGGAATGTCTATTTTTAATATTTTTAGATGAATGTTATGAAAATAATACAAATGAAAAAATATAATGAAATGGATATAAATTATATACTAGCACAAGTAAGTACTAGAAAACAACTTTATAGATCATTTCAATATTTCTCATTCCATTGGATAAACTTTTTGATAGTGATAAAATGAGGAAAGGTAATGCATCTCACTCCATTATTAACCCCATGTAAATAGTTAAATTTGAGGGCTCATCACCATAAATTAAGGAAACAAGATATGTGAATGAATGTGTAATATATGAATGATAAATGATAACATAGTTCTTGAGAAAAGTAGGAGGTTAATGTTGATTTGATGGAACTTGAAATTTTATTTTGTGGAATTTTTGTAACTAGGTTTAGATAAATTACAATTTATAGGATTACTATAGAATTAAATCCATGGATGGCCAACTGATTGAAAAAATATAGTTTTATGGATGGTTCTCTCTTTCAGTATGAGGTTATAAACATTTTTTTATTTTAATGTTTTAAGAACTTTGTATCATATTACATTGTTTTAAAATTTTGTAGTAACCCTTACATCTTTCCCCTTTATAATAGTAATAAGAAATGGCTCATCACCAAAGGAAAGATGAAATTTAGTAAGGGCATCCTCCTCCTACCCTATATTCACACCACAAGTGAGAGGTGTGGGCTCATAACCAAAAACAAGGAAGAACAAAAATTATAGATGTTTAGTTCTCTTTTTTTGTCTCATACAAGATTTTTTTAATTTTTGCATTGTGCTTGTTGGGAAGAGACAGCTTACACCCATTTTTATCCCCATGTAAGAACTAATATGTTAGGGCTCACCACTTAGGACAAATATTAGTAGGAAGATATACCTAGGTTAAAATGTTGGATTTTTAACTTATAGAGTACTTATAAAAGGGAATATTTGTCATTAAAATGCTTATAGGTTAAGCTTTAGGTAATAAATGTCTAAAATAGGGGTAGTTTCATAAAGGAATAAGGTGTTTGAATTTATTTATAAACATTATTAAATTTCAAATTAGAAACAAGATCCATGAAATAGATTGTAGGATAGTGGGTGGGATGAGGTTGTAAGAATGTAAGGGTGTGAGATGATTTTCTAATGTATGAATAGTTAAATTTATTATCAAATAAATAGATTAAAAGTACCAACTAAATAGGGTGATAACGATAAATTTTTTGATGAATATGCAATGAGGATAATGTGGGTACAAAATTATTTCTATGTAGAAAAATTTGTGGAGTGAGATAATAGACTTGCCAAACTCATACCTTCCACATTACATAAAGAAACACTCTATTTTTGAATTCTTTGATGAATTGATAGGTACCAAGCCATTTAGTATAAATTTCCAACCTTCCCAAACTTTCTTATATATTTGACTGTCAAGTCTTAGCACCAAGTTACCTTCTTGGATTGGGATTTCATGTACCTTTTTGTTGTATTAGAAACACATTATATCTACATAGACTTGATGAGGTTGTTAAGATATAAGTCTCTTCTCATCCAAATTATCTAATTCTAATAGTTTTGCATTATTATACTCATCTTCATCTAGTATACCCTAAAAGGGTGTGTGAAGACTAGGGATTTATACTTCTAAAGATAATACAACCTCTAAATGAAAAAATACTGAGAATGGTTATTACCATTTTGGCATGCAAATAGTGGTTCTTAAGGTCCATGATTCTAGAAACAACTTCGAATGCCAAAATATTTGGTTTTCCTTAACATTTTAAGGAGAATGAAGTTTAATGTATTATTTGCATCCTCATAATGTCCATTATCTTAAGGGTAGTATAAGGAGGCAGTTTAATGGGAGATTTTGAAATTTTTACATAACTAACGTACCTCATAGTTCTTAAATGAAGATCCATTATATAATATAAAGAATTATGGGACTTTGTACCTATTGATGATCTAATTTAAAAAAAAATTAGTTATGATGGATCCCGAATTATAGTTAAATGCATTGTCTCTACCCACTTTGTGAAATATTTAGTGTTTATGATAATGAAATTATGGCCATCGATAGAGGAAGGGGTCAAATTACATGTTAATTCCAAACCTCGAGTAGAAAAGGTCATAGAATGAAAATGTGTTACAAGGCATGAAAGAGGGTGTGTATGGAGTTTGAAAAATCCTTACATTTTTGAAACCTACATACATACTTGACAAAATCATGCTCAGGAGTGGGACCAAAATAATTGATTTTATAAATATTTTGGGTGGTTGAATGCCCAATAAAATGTCTTCCTGAAATGATACTACAGGATTTAAAGAGAATCTTGTTATCCAAAATGAGCCTTTACTTATTTTGGCTAACTGGCCTTCATTCTTGCCTTCCTTGTGCTTTAAATTCAATTTTCACACATTTCAAGCACCCAAAAGTTCTTGAAGATGGATTCGTCAGATAGGATTTTTCTTCCCCTTTCTAGAAAGGTAAAGAAGTCCTCCTAACTCCTCTTATTTTTTGAGTTATGGCTTGGTAGAGTTTGGAGGGAAAATTTTCCATGGCAGGTCCATGAGAAAAAAATTGGCACTTAGCCTTTTGGCTAAAAGACTCAAAAGAAAATTTCAGCTTAGAATCATGTGGAGGAAAATGTTATTTTGAGCCCATGGCCGAACCAGAAGGTGCCATGTGTCAGGGTGGATCGGCGGGGGCAGAAGGACTTCTAAGTTTTCAGCTTTTTGGTCAAAGTGCGTCAAAGGAAGAATTAGAAGTGCATTCACATCGAGCAATGAGATGATGCCACATGTCCTGTTAGTAGTGGGAGTCAGGGTGGCAGAATTATTTGGTGAAATTTTTCAAAGTGGTCAAAATGTGTTAAAGGTAGAAATGGAAGCGCATTCCCCAAGCAATTAGAAGGTGCCACGTGTCTCGGAGTGGCGGGGCACAGACTTTTTTGGGAAATTTTCCCAATGTGAAATCAAAAGGAAAAAGGATAGGTCTTCGGCCCGTGGATGAACTAGAAGATGCCACATGGTAGAGGAGTGGTGAACTAGTGGAGGTTTTTGGGAAATTTTTCCCAATTTGAAAAAAGAGGAAAAAGTTCAAATTTTGGCCCGCAAACCCGAATTTTGCCCTAATTTCACCATTTTTGCCCTAAATCTTCAGAGGGGCATATATTTCACACCAGAGCTTAGTTTTGATGATTTTTGTGTCATTGGAAAGATGTTGACATCCTCTCCATGATGGAATCCTCAATTTTTATTTTTGGTCAATTTTTGTGGGAGAAAATCAAGAAAACGTCTCTGGCATGTAAAAAATACAGAAATGGTTCCCAACCACCAAAATTAATGAAGTATGGGTCGTTTTTTAGATCTACAGAGAAATGTACTTTGGTGTATGGGTTTTCCATGAAGCCCATCACTTTTTAGGCAATATTGAAGGGATTTGATTGGTGGTTGAGCTAATAAATCTCTGGCATTGGAAAAGGCAAAAATCATATTTCCATTTACTAGATTTAATGAGGTATGGGCAATTTCTTGTCTTGTAGGCTCAAATGCATTGGGAAGTGGATTTGCAGAGGTTGCCTTGCCATTTTAATGGATTTTTTTGGTGGGTGCAAAAATGGATTTCCCATGTTCTCTCTCCTCTGTTTTGCATTTTTATCGATTAAAAGCCGCTTTGGCTCATTTTGAAAAGGTGGTTCATTCTTTCTGCTCTCTTCCTCCCTTATTTTCTTCCCGTGGTTGAAAATGGATTTTGAACCTCCTCCCCTACTCTGTAATGGAATTTTTTCCCTCTTACCCATGAAATGATGTTTTTGTAAACTTCTAGGAGCAATAAAAACATGTTTTGTGATGCATTTCTCCATCCTTGCTTTTTTTTGTTGTTTTTTCTTCTTGCCTCTCTTCATTGCAGGTATTTGTGCATGTTTGAATGTTCATTTCAGGTTTTGGAGCTGTGTTTATGGAGTTTTGGGATATTTTTGTGTGATATCCATCCTTGGTTTTGTGATACACTTGTCCATCCTTTCCATTGCTCACCTCTTCTTGTTTCATGGCAGTTTTGATAGATGTTCAACATTTTCCTTCTCTGGTGTATCACAAATTTAGTGTAGGCTCTATTTTTCTAGTTTTCTTTCTCTCCTTATCTCCTTTGAAGTTAGATTAGGATTAGATTAGCTTTCCTGCACTAGAATAACTTGTGGCAGGTAGTTTAGGAAGAGGAACCAACCTTCTCTGGAGAGCTTTCCCCATTTGCAAAGGTCCCACACTTTGGGAAAGCTCAATGTTGTGCATTCACACCAAATGAAATTGCCTTAGAAAAGCATATCCATAGGTTATTTTGGGGGTGTTGTGAATTTACACTAATAGTTTTGGCACACCCGGTGGGACCTTAGAGGTCTTCCACTTTATTTTTGATAGGTTTGTGTGTTCCTGTTAAAGATTAATCCTTTGGAGGCATATTCAAAAACACATTTGGCAACTCCATCTGATCAATAACTCATTCTCTAAGTTACAGAATTTTTTTCCATCCATTTCCATCCACTCTTCTTTCCATAGCTTTCATTATTTTTCATCATTCCATGAAGTTGTGTAATCATGACTTCATTTCCATCATGGAATTCACATTTACAACAACACCAATTTTTCCCACCTCCAAAATGTGTTTCAAATCCTCTAGATCAACATTTTGATCAAATTCAAAATCAGTATGCATATCCATATGAGCAATGCCAAAATCAGTTTGGCTATGAAGCATATCAAGAGAGAAGGATACACATATGATGAGGTCAGTCAAGAAGAAGATGCTAATTTGTTGGAGAAGATCCAAAAAATGGAGGTTGGCATGGTGTAATTAAGGGCTCAAGCACAAATGAAGGCATATATTGGTTTCAAGGAACCTTTTCCATGGGTTGGCCCTATTCTAAGACACTTTAGCCCTTAGGAGAAGCTAGACTTCATGATTGAGATGTTGCCCCAACTTACACAATGGACAATAGAGATAGAGGCCTATAAACTTGGTGTCAGGTAGCCTTGTCAATGGGTAAGTTCTACACCATCATCTGGTTTTTCTCTTTCCATTCCTCAAGCAACACCATCTCATTTTGAATACCAAATTCCAAATCCAGCCCATGTTGCCCCAAGTGTTGATTTCATTTCTCCATTCCCTAGTCTTCCACCTCATCTCAATTCTTCTATCCTTTTCCCTTCCAAATAGCCATCCCCTCCAAAGAAACAAGAGTTTCTACCTCCTCCACCACCAAAAAAAATTGCAAAATCAATTGAGTTACAACCCACCCCTCCTCTTACATTCCCAAATCCATGTTGGGAAGATAAAAATCAGAATGCTAGTCGGGACGGATAGTAAAAGAGGAGCCCAATGAAAAGAAATGAAAGACAATATGAAGAGTTGGGCCCTCAAATTTGGGATAACAAAGATCCCCTTGATGGTTAAGCCTTCAGAGGAGATTAAAGTTGAAGAACAAGTGGTGGCCAAGGCTGATTTTGTTACAGTAGAAGAAGAACAAAAAGAAGAAGCATATCAACAATTAGTTTGCTTAGAATTTAGTTTTCATGTTGGCACTCTACTTGAAGAAAATTATGGTCCAATTCAAGTTGCACAATTAGCCATGGAAGAGGAAAGCTATTAAAGAGATCTTGCAGCCCCAACTTGTCCTCTAAAGCAATATATTGAAGAGTTTGATTTGAAAAACTTCATCTTAGAGGAAGAGTTCAATCAAGAGAAAGATGGTCTTCAAGTAGCAGAGGAAGGAGAAGCTGCTCCAAATCCAAAAGAAGAGGAGCACATTCCAGCTGTGGAGGAGAAAAGTGCAGATCCAAAAGCTTTGAACACAAAACAGGCTATAGAAGAACCTTCAGTTCTTCCTTCCACTTCATCTCTCTCAAGTTCTAGTGTTGAAGAAGAGTTTGATCTTTCAAACTCAATGATTGAAGATGAAAGAAACCATGGTGATCAAGTTGCAGATCAAAAGAACACCATGGAGGAAGTTGAACATTTGTAGCAGGAAAACAATGAGGTAGTTTATTTGTCAGATTTGGAGGACTATTTTGATGGAGAAGAACCAGTTGAAATCACATTGTTTTCTCCTTCATCATCCACCTTCCAAGCACATGAGCTTGTTGTCATGGAGGAGAAATTTCAATTGCAGCAGCCTGCACTTTATAGAAGCTCTTTGGAATCAAGTTTGGGAGATTTAAATCTTCCATGTTCTTCATTGCGTAAGAAGGGAAAGAGCAGGAGGATGTCATCATTTCTTCTACACCATCCATTCAAGAATATCTGCAAGAAGACTTCGTTATTGGAGTTAGATTTCGAGAAATGGGCACATTAAAGGACCATGCCTTGCCCAATCAGGTACTTGACTTAATTGGAGCTAAGGGAAAGCTAAAACCAGTCATGCTTGCTTCTAATAATGAGGATGATATGCAAAGCACCAAGGATCAGCTGCCATGCCTCTTGAATCCAAATGCGGGAGTAACCGAAAGAGGTATTTTTCTATCTTTAGTTGACACCTTGCTGATTTGGTGGAAGACCAACTTCTTGTTAATTTTACACTCATCCAAGTAGCCATACTCAACTCCAAATCAATTGCATGGCTTCCCATTTTAAAGAAGGGAAGCTATTTTGCCAACCAAATTCTGGGTTTGTTTAGCCCACCTTTGCTTCTAGTTAGAATAGAGTAGGTAGGTTTTCTTTCAGTAGAAGAATTGCTTGTGCACACTCTACATATCCCACTTGGGGTATGTATGATTTCCAATTTTTTACATAGTTGTTTGGTGTTGTTTTGGTTCTTATTGCACTGATGCATTCGGTGGATTTTGGTGAAGATCAACTCTAAGTTTTAGTGGGTTTCAAGTGGCTCGGAGGTCGATTTTAATATTTTAGATCAAAGTTGGTTATCGGCTTGACTCCATGCCCAATGGATGCTTCAAAGGCCACGATCATTCATCTAGTAGGCATATGACCCCTCTGAGTTGCCAAAATTTTTATCCAAAATGAGCCCCTGCTTATTTTGGCTAACTCTTCATTCTTTCCTTCCTTGTGTTTCAAATTCAATTTTCACACATTTCAAGCACTCAAAATTTCCTGGAGATGGCTTCATCAGATAGGATTTTTCTTCCCCTTTCCAAAAAGGTAAAGAAGTCCTCCTAACTCCTTGTATTTTTTGAGTTATGGCTCGGCGGAGTTTGGAGGGAAAATTTGCCAAGGCAGACCCGCAGGAAAAAATTTGGCACTTAGCCTTTTGGCTAAAAAACTCAAAGGAAAATTTCAGCCCAAAAACCCATGGAGGAAAATGTTATTTTGATCCCGTGGCTGAACTAGAAGGTGCCATGTGTCGGGTGGATCAACGGGGCGGAAGGACTTCTAAGTTTTTGGCTTTTGGTCAAAGTGCGTTAAAGGAAGAATTAGAAGCGCATCCCCGCCGAGTAATGAGATGATGCCACATGTCCTGTTAGTGGCATGACTCAGGGTGACAGAAGGATTTGGTAAAATTTTCCAAAGTGGTCAAAATGTGTCAAAGGTAGAAATGGAAGCACATTCCCCCAAGCAATTAGAAGGTACCACGTGTCTCGGAGTGGTGGGGTGCGAACGTTTTTGGGAAATTTTCCCATTGTGAAATCAAAAGGAAAAAGGGTAGGTCTTCGGCTTGTGGATGAACTAGAATATGCCACATGGTAGAGGAGTGTTGGATCAGTGAAGGTTTTTGGGAAATTTTTCCAAATTTGAAAAAGAGGAAAAGTTCAAATTTCGGCCCGCAAACCCAAATTTTGCCCTAATTTCACCATTTTTCCCTAAATCTTCAGAGGGGCATATCTTTCACACAAGAGCTTAGTTTTTGATGATTTTGGTGTCCTTGGAAATATTTTGACATCCTCTCCATGATGGACTCCTCGATTCTATTTTTGGACAAGTTTTGTAGGAGAAAATTGAGAAAAATGTCTCTGGCATGTAAAAAATGTAGAAATGGTTCCCAACCACCAAAATCAATGAAGTATGGGTCGTTTTTTGGATCTGCAGAGCAATTTACTTTGGCATATGGGTTTTTCCATGAATCCCATCACTTTATAGGTGAGATTGAAGGGATTTGATTGGTGGTTGAGATAATAAATCTATAGCCTGGAAAAGGCAAAAAATCAGATTTCCATTTACCAGATTTAATGAGGTATGGCCAATTTCTTGTCCTGCTGGATCGAATGCATTGGGAAGTGGATTTTCAGAGGTTCCCTTTCCATTTTAATGGATGTTGTTGGTTGGTGGGTGTAAAAATGGATTTCCCACTTTCTCTCTCCTCTGTTCTGAATTTTTTATTGATTAAAATCCAGTTTTGGCTCCTTTTGAAAAGGTGGATCATTCTTTTTGCTATGCCCTCCCTTCTTTTCTTCCCCAGGGTCAAAAATGGAGTTTGAACCTCCTCCCCTACTTTGTAATGGCATTTTTTTCCTCTTACCCATGAAATGATGTTTTGTGCAAACTTCTGGAGTAATAAAAATGTGTTTTGTGATGCATTTGTCCATCCTTGCTCATTTTTGGTTATTTTCTTCTTGCCTCTCTTCATTGCAGGTATTTGTGCATGTTTGAATGTTCATTACAGGTTTTGGAGTTGTGTTCATGGAGTTTTGGGACATTTTTTGTGTGAAATCCATCCTTGGTTTTGTGATGCACTTGTCCATCCTTTCCATTGCTCACCTCTTCTTGTTCCATGGCAGTTTTGATAGATGTTCAACATTTTCCTTCTCTGGTGTATCACCATTTTAGTGTAGGATCTATTTTTTCTAGTTTTATTTCTCTTCTGTCTCCTTGAAATTTAGATTGGGATTATATTAGCTTGCTGTCTTTGGAATAGCTTGTGGCAGGTAGTTTAGGAAGAGGAACCAACCTTCTCTGGAGATCTTTCCCCATTTACAAAGGTCCCACACTTTGGGAAAGCTCAATGTTGTGCATTCACACCAAATGACATTGCCTTAGAAAAGCAGATTCATAGGTCATTTTTGGGGTGCTATGAATTTTCACTAACAAATCCTTTCAACTTTCTCATTAAAAAATCTAAGCAACACAAAATAAAACATTCTATGATACAAGACTTATTTGATGATAGCATACTTAGAGGATATGCCATGGATTCATAATATTTGTTGAGATTTGGCTCCTCTACGGTTTATTATGATAAATATGTATTTTATTATATTAGTGTAACATAAACATAAAATTATTATTTGTTTATCAATGTAACATATGTATTTGTAGGGAAAGTGAAGGTTGACTAGCTCACCACAATCTAATGGATTTTTAGGTAACAATTTTGTAATAATTTGGCTCTTGACTAATCTTTGACTCATATAGGTCAATTAAAACTCACTCATGAGGTTTATAAAGTGCCCATAATTTTTAGAAAATGTCATCTAGGTGAGAAATGTGTGTAATTACCTAACATGATTATAACCCTTGTTTCTTGATTAAGAATGTAATGCCTTAGATTTTTGTAGTTAAAAAAATTGTAAGACACTCATTCTCTAAATAAATAACATGGATAATTAAATAAATAGCATGCTCTCAACGAATGTCATCTTCTTGGGATAACATGCATGTAAGAGATAATTATATGGTGTTTGAGTAAAGGATCAAATGATGATCATATTCGGGTGGTGTTAACCTTTAAATCTTACCTTAAGAAGAAGATGTTTAAAAAATTGACACAATTCTTTTTAGATATTTCTATGATGTTTGATTTTTTCTTTTCTTTTGTTTAGTGTGTGCTCTGAATGTATTCATCTTTTAGGAATATTTTTTCCCAATGATTTGTATAAGGCTATTGGCCTAAAGCTTATGAGTAAGCATTCCCTAGAGGTCGCCAAAATGTTAACATTTAAATCTTACTTTAAGAAGAAGATGTTTATAAAATTGGCTCAATTATTTCTAAGATATTTCACCTGAAAGTGTTTTAAAATTTTGAATTTTTCCAAAAATCTGAAGTCTGAAGTTTTGGACTTTAGATTTCGAAGGTTTTTTCTTGGGGTTTTGAAGATGTCACTATGAAATGAAGTAATGAATTTAGAGTTCGAACTCGAAAGTCTGGAACTTTGGATTTTCTGGACTATCAGATTTTGGAGTCACCTTTGGAATTTTTCACTTTTTTGACTTGGAGTTCCAAAGTTTGAAACTCCGAAGTTTCAAAATTTTGGAACTTGATTTTGGGTTTCGAAGTTTTGCATTTCCTTTTTGGAAAATTCCTTACCAAAGTTCTGAAGTTCGAAACTCCAAAGTTCTGAAATTTCAAAACTTCAAAATTTTGGGTTTCAGAGTCTCCCGTTATATTCGATAATTTCTTCCCCGAGTTCTGAAGTCTGAAACTCCAAAGTTCTGAAATTTTGGAACTTTGGACTTTCGGGTTTCAGACTTGAGTTTCATATTGAAAAACTCACATTCCATTTTGGAGTTTTGGGGTTTGCGATTTCAAAGATTCTATGAGAATTTAATTTTCAACTACCCCCCATGTGTCAGTTTCAAGCATTAATTCTGGGTTTTTCTATATAAACTCAAATTTTTACCTGTCATTTTCACCTAGATTTTTCTCTAACACTCTGATTTTTACCGAACCATTTTGTACTTTTGAGGCATCATTTTCAAGGTAATTTTTGTTTTTGGGTTATTTCTTCTTGGTTTATGATCATTTTGGGTTTTCTTTGTTTGTTTATTCTCTTTTTTGTTCTTCTTTTCTTATTTGAAAATGGAACCCTCATCATCCATCGTTTTTTCCCTCAATCATGTTATCTGATTCCCACAACTACAAATTCCAATATGTGCAGGCATCTAGTCCAAATTACACACCAATTCCTTCCAGATATTCACAAGTATTCGATTTTCATTTTGTGCCCTTTGGCGATTTTAGATTTTCATAGTTTCCTTTTTAGAACCTTGATTTTAGAGTTTTGGAGGTTCAAAGTTTTTGGACTTTCAGAGATTTTATTTTCGGAGGTTCGGAGGTCACAATTTCACGGTTTCCTTTTAAGAGGTCTAATTTTTGGAGTTTTGGAGCTTCCCATTTTAGGTTTTCAGAGATTTATACTTGAGTTAGAACCTTTTTGGATTTTTTGTTTTCAAAATTTTGGAATTTGGCATTTTAGATATTTTACAATTTTTTTTTGAAATTTCCAAAGGCTATTCGGATTCTGAATTATGAATTTTCAAAAGGCCATTCGTATTCTGAATTATGAATTAAATGTCAAACTCCTCATCTAAGGGAAAATAAAATATGAAGTATACATTTTTAGGAGTTTCTCCTCACTCATGCCTTTCCTCAGACTTGGGAAATATTGGGGATACTAGATCTTGGACAAGTAGATTTTCTAGACTTTTGGGTAAGGTTAAAGGCCCCTAACAAGAAGTCTTAGATGTAGGCTATATATGATAATGGGATTTCTCTCATTACTTGGTTTTCCTACATCCATGCATTGTCTTGAATTTGTCTTGGCTGCAGTGGCCCATTTTGAAAAAGATTCCAAATCGTAAAAATGAAATGGCAAGGTCATAATGAGATTTGGACATTGACTTCTTTGAATATTTATTTAAACTTCCAGATGTTGAGGGGTATGCAAAAATTTCACCAGAAGCTATAATTGAACATTGGGACAAGGAAATAGAAATGTGTACAAAAGTCATGATGAAGAGCTACTTGGCCAAGAATGTCACCAAACTTCCTAAGACAATGTTTTGATTGGATTTCATCCAGGAAGTGAAGTGATCTCATTGTGTTATTGAGTAGAGTTTCAGGTCTCACTTCAGTAAGGATTTTCAAGAATGGATGTTCCTGTATATTTCCACTATTAAAAATAACAAAGAATTCATACGATGGGGAGAGCATATCAGTAGCTCATTTGTTTTCAATTGAGTAAAGTCTTTTCTTCAAAAAAAATTTTACATGAATTCTTTCTTGGTTTATGTTGCAACTTCCATGGGGGAATTCAATGGTTTAAATACAAAAGATGTTAGAAGTACATCACAAATTTATGAATTTTATCCTCAAATCATGATGGATGAGGGAAGAAGACATTTCCACATGGTCAATGATGCCTTTTTCATTGTTCTCCTTTATCATTTTGACAAGAATTTGTATAATCAAAGGATTTATGATGAGGATTTTAAAGAAGTACGGGAGTGGGGAGCCATTTATCTTCAGTTTCCAACATTTACATACATCAGGATTCCCAGTTTCTTGGGTGCCCCTAAAGAAGTTACCAAGATGCCCTACTGACAAATGGGTTTTGTTAGAATTGGTTCGAAATTGTTGGATTATCAAAAATCCAAAAAAAATGGCATAAGGCGGGAGTCTAGTTTCCCATTTTGATCGGAAGGTATACTTGTGCCAGTATTTATAAAGAAAAGAATGTGGATGCAGAAATGTTTGAAGTTACTTTGTGAACCTTTCATCCCATAACCAACTTTGACTACTAGGGTAAGTTCAGTGAAATAGGTTTAGCTAGTTCTCATGTGCCTCAACTAGAGGATATTTGGATTCACTGTTAGGATGAGGTTATCATTAGGCAACAAGAATATGAAAGATTGACTTTAGATGAGGTTAGAAAATTTGGTATTGTGGAGATTCCAAAGGAGATGGAGGATGATGATGAAGTGTTGGATCCAATATACAAGGGTAATAATGTTGCCAATCAACCTTTTCCATGGATCAATTGGTATCAAGAGGAGAATTGCAATACTAAGGAAAGGGTAGGGCCCATTTTACAAAGAACATATGATTGGTTGGCTACCTTGGGAATTTCACCCAAAGGGTTGATCAATCTATAAGAATAGAATGCTCAACCAATAATAAGTCTCCTACACCCACAAAAGGAAAAATGTCTACCCAAAAGGCCAATATAATTCCTAGGAATATTTCATTTGTTATTGGAATTTCCTCTCTTTCCAAGGCCCCTACTTCCAAGGTTGTGTCCTCTATAATACCAATATCAAATTTTTAAAGTTATTGATTCTCCAGTTGTGTCACAAAATCTTCCACCCCCTCCTTCCCTACCATTATCACTTCCTCTATCATTACCTTTTACTTCTACACTCATCTCTTCTTTTCCATCCCCATCCATGGCCCAAGTATTTTCATCCCTTCCTATCCTCTCAATAGGGGAAATGATTGGGTCTCCAGTTTCACTTCACTACCTCAACAAATTTCATTTCCTTCCATTTTAACTTCCAACCCCATTGCATCTGCTCCTGAGGCTATTCTCACATCCACCCCATCCATCATTACCACCTCCATTTCATTTCCAACTAATGTTACCAGTGTTATTGTGTTATCTAGTGCTTCAAGTGTTGAATCAAGTGCCACTTTAATCATACATACTATACTTTCATATCTAAAGCAAAAGAAGAAGGTGCCTATAGATGTGATACTAAGTGTGTTGAACCTAAAGAGATAGGCAAAATGACCAAAATTGTCTCTAGTTTATTTGTAAACCAATCAGAGAGAGAGTCATGGAAGTTTCTACCCCCATTGAGGGGAAGACTAAAGAGACTATCACGGCAACAAACTATCAAATCTCTAGGTTTTCACTAGGGAAAGAAACACACGAAGGTGCCAAACAAGATGTGCAAGTGGCTCTCGGGAATTTTTTAGAGAAGTATGATAAAGATAAAGCTTCCAAAGATGAACTGAAGAAAAGGTTGAACAACTCACTTCTCTATTAAGGAAAGTAACACAACCCACTCCAACCACTTATCCTTCAACTACAACTACTCTGAAAATTTCTTCCACTCTAGATGATATTTCATATCATGAGATTGAGAAGATAGGTCAGAAGGGAAGATCAATGAATGGATGGATAAAACACATGCTTCAGGAAGCTAATCCTTTGATTAAAGAAGTTGTTGAATTATATAATGATTTGCAAACTGAAAGAACCTCCATTCATAGGATAGATGAATCCTTTTCAAGGATAACAATAATTTGAATTTGAATTTGACCACATGGGGTGAGATTAGAGATGAGGATCCATATTTAATTCTTCAAGAAGAAGTAATTGATGATATTTCTAAATTGTTCGAGTTTCATAAGGATATGGAATTTAGATCCCAGGTGTTACAATATTTGATCAAGAAGTTGGATGACAAATGCGTGGAAATAATGGATGGTCTAAATGATATCTCAGAAGAGTTTGATAATATCAATTACAAATTTTCAATGAGAATATTGATGCCCTTCCAGTGGATCAAATTAAATAAATTTCAAATATTTGGTAAAGAAATATGATGAGGTAACTAGGAATTTCAATAGTGATTCAATTGACAGGTTGGTCTCATGCCATAATTTCACAAGTTGACTAAAGAAAGTGGTGAGTAAGTTGAAAAGGTTTCCAACTAAAGTGGCAAGAGAGATTAAAACAACAGATGTGGTGAATCATTACACATGTGGACTAGAAGAAGAGGAAGTACAAGGAATCATCAAGTGTTTCATTGATTACAAGCATCGATGACTATGTGGGAGAAAGAGCAGGAGAAAACCAAAGAGGAAAAATATGTTGCAAGACCAAGCTAAGCTAGGCAGCCATGAAAGGATAGTTCCAAGCTCTGGATCAGTCCAAGTTACAGGTTGACTTAGTCAAACCTTTGCAACTACTTTTCTATTTTTATGGGAGCCTGTTCCTATAACTTAATTACATTATATTTTTAGTAACTTGTTAGTTAAGGTTCATACTTGTAATGGCTCAACCTAAAAAATTATAAATAGTTAAGTGCATGAAGTAAAAAGACTTTTAGATCATTGGGAAGTTACTCTTCAAGCTTGGAAGAGTGCTTTGAATACTTTGGAGCCTTTCAATTATATTTAGAACAATATTTTTCCATGAAATGTCTGATTTATTGTGTTAATAGTTGATCAATGTATGCTTTGTGAATGTGTAATTCCTTAGTATAAGTGATTCACCTACCTTTATTTCAAAGTATCTTATTTCAATCTATGGGAGAATGATGTGGTTATCTTGAATATCAATTGTGGAAATATTATATTCCTTCTTTTTATAAAGTTACATTATCATTAACTTCCATGAAGAGAAAGGGATGTATGACATGTGTATATCATATATTGTTGTGATTTGTTGATTGTGTATTTGAGTAGATTTGATCTATCTGTTAGGTATGCTTGGGGTCTTACAAGGAAATGCATGCTCTTATGTCTGTGGTATATTATTTTCCCTGTCTAAATAGCATAAGGTGAATTGGATTGTGATGTTTACTTTATCCTTTCCAAGTTAACCCTTTCTGTGTGAAGATCAAAAAATTATCTAATTATACTCTCTTGGTGTATCACCTTATTTCCTTATTTGTTATTTCTAACTTTGAGCCCCGTGAATTGAGTAGATTAGAGTCATTTTAAAGTGTTTTTAGCCTTGCACATTGATCTTAAATCAGGTGCCCCAAGTTCCAAAGGAATCCAGCCTTCTCTAGAGGTTCATCCCAAGGCGACAAGGTCCCACACCTTGGGGATGTTCCAACATTGCATGGGATCACTCAACAATTTAACGGGTGCACGATCCACGTGATAATAGGTGGCATGGATGAGTGGGTGGTGACAACAAAAATGCTTAACTAACTCTAAAAATTCATGGAAAAATATTTTCCATGTGTTACAATAGATTTTATTGAACATCTTATTAATGAGGTGGATAACATAGGTGAGATCTTGAGTAAATCGATGGATTTACCATAATTTTCAAAATAATTACCTAGTAATACATTCATTTACAAGTGGATTCATTTAAAGTATTAAACATATATTACATAATCCACATCAATTCCTTGTGAAGGAATAATAACCCCAAAACATTTTCCCTATCACCCCGTATATTCATTTTTTGGGGTTTAAGGTAACACCACTCTCGATTAGATGAGAGATAATGAAGAGGGTAACTTTAAGGCGATCACTTCTTATCTTGGCTTTTTCCATAATATAATCCATATATGTCTCAACAATCTTGTAGATGAGGTCATGAAAAATATGATTCATATTCCTTTTATAGGTGACACTAGTAATTTTTAAACCGAAGGCATGACTACATAGTAAAAGGTTCCCTAAAAGTGGTGAAATTTATCTTGGTTTTCTTAATTTTATGGTACTCTAATTTGGTTATAACTCAAGAACCCATCTATGAGATATAATAGCTCATACCCAACTATTTGATCAATGACAACACTATAGGGGTAAGGGAAAATATTCCTTTGGAAAAAAATTATTTATATCTTAGAAGTTGATATAGATTCTAATCTTGCCATTATTTTAAGGTCCGAGATAATTTTGGATAGCCATATGAAATAAAAAACCTTCTATAAATGGCATCATTGGATAGAGCTCCTTCTCAGCTTTCCGTAGAAGGCAAAGTTTTCCTCCTAACTCCATGTATTTTTGAAGTTATGACTCGGTGGAGTTTTTGTGGGAAATTTTCCTGATAAATCCCACTACCAATCGGAGAGTGCCACATCAAAGCAAAAGGATGGCGGAAGGTGGAAAAAACTTGGAGAATTTTCCAAAGTGTTTGGTGGGGGCGCAAAGGAGAAATTTTGGCCCGTAGGCCCGCCAACGAATAGGATTGTGCCACGTGTCACCGGGGTGTCGGTGGTCGGAGGTGTGAAAGGATTTTTTCCTTTTCACCCAAGTTCAAAAATTTTTTGAAAGGAGAACCCACCCCCCAAAACCCGAGCCAATAGGAGGAGGCCATGTGTCCCAAGGGCCATCGGGGATCGGAGCGGCGGGAAGGAGTTGGGAAAATTTCCCAAAGGTTGGCGCAAACAAATTTTTTGCCCTTCAGGCCCACCGACCAATGAAGACCTACCATGTGTCCTCGCACTACCAGGGAGCACGGGAGAAAGTTGGGAATTTTTCCCAAAGCAAAATCGAGGAAAATACTGAAAGGAAAGCCCACCCCCAAATCCCGAGCTAGTAAAATCATGCCACGTGTCCACGTGGTGGTAAAAATATAAGGCAGCCCGCATAGAGAAAATAAGCATGGAAGGCCCGCATCCAATAGCATCATGCCACATGTCCAGTTTAGTAAGGGTGGTTGAAGTGGTGAAAAATTTGAGAGCAGAGGCCCACGACGAATCACATCATGCCACGTGGCCTCGAGTTTGGCCGGGAGAATTTTTGGAAAATTTTCCAAAGGCCAAAATGATGGAAAATGAAGTGGAGAGAGCCCGCAACCAATCAAAATGTGCCACATGGCACCATGGTAGGGTGGGCATAGAGATTTTTGGGGAAATTTTCCCAAATGCAAAAAGGTGGGAAAATTTCAATTTTTGTCCCACCAACCCATTTTCGGCCCTGTTTTTCCCTAAATGTTCAGAGGGGCATAACTTTCGATCCAGAGCTTAGTTTTTCACGTTCTTTATATCATTGGAAAGATGGTGAAATTATCTACATGATTCTAGGCTCAATTTTGTGTTTTGGTGGGGTTTGGAGAGATAAAATTGAAAATCCTCTGGCACATGTGGAAATAGATAGAAATGACATTTCAACCACCATTTTTAATGAGGAATGGCTCGCATTCTCTCCCAGCATGGTCTAAAACATTGGGGAAGTGGATTTGTAAGGGAACCCATGTTGTTTTTATGAATTTGGTCAGTGGTTGAAAGCTCCTCTCATGTTTTCCCATGTTTCTCTCTCCTGAGCTCGAATTTGCATTGTAAAAGCCAAAAATGAGCTCATTTTTTGGTTGAACATTCTTGTTTTGCTCCTCCCTTTCTCCTCTTGTTCTGTAGGTGGATTTTGTGGAGTTAGAACCTCCCTTTTAAAACTAAATGCAACCTTTCTTTTGGCATCTTTGTAGTGTATTGTATCAATTTTGGAGCAAATAATGCATGTTTGTGGTTGATTCTCAACCCTCTCTGTGTTCATGCACATCCTCCTAATCTTTCACTACAATTTGGTCATCTGTGTATGATATTGTATTGCATTTTAATAGTTTGTGTTCATTGGAAAGACAAGTGTTCTTCATTCCTTTGGTGCATCACCTTATTAGACTAGGTTCATTTTTGCATTTTCTCAACCCTGCCTCCTTGGCAAAGTTTGATTAAGTTGTAGGTAAATCCTCTGTAGAATGTTATGCACACTTGAATAGAGGAGTTGAGGAACCAACCTCTAATCTGGAGGATCTTTTCCAGCTCTGCAATTCCCACACTTGTGTGAAAAGATCCAATGTTGTGCAATCACACTGGATGTTAAAATGTCAAACTAGAAATCTGATAGAACATCCAGAGGGTGCTTTGATTTGCACTAATAGTTTTGGCATGCCCAGTGGGACCTTAGAGGTCTTCATCTTCATTGCAACAAAATTGATGTGCATTTGTTGCAAGTTTCTTCTTTGAAAGAGCCCTGAATTACACATCTGGCGACTCCAAAGAAGAAGAATCAACTGGTTTTAGCAGTCCAGACCTGAAAAAATCATGAGAAGAATCTCCACAAGGTCAAGAGTTGGAGAAGAAGAAGTGTTGTTTGAGTATCTACAATTATCTCCAAGAAGAAGACAAAGAGGGAGGAGAATTCAAAGGTCTCCATCTCCACCAAACAGAACTCTATCAACTCCTCCACCTGGTAGACCTTTCATCCAATCAACAAGGGTTCTAAGGCCAATCAGAATGGCACAACACAACCCATATGTCAACTTCACTAGGTAGTAGCAGCCCACTTGCTCTCAATGCACAAAATCCAATCCCAGTTGCAGCATTGAAGAACATTCCATACTTTACTGGAGAGAATCAGACCACTCCTGGTGATCATGTCAAGGATATTGCTAATATTTGTGCAATCCATGAGATTGATGAGATGCAAGTTGTTGTCAAACTATTGGCATCTTCATTCAAAGGGAAAGCTTTGCAATGGTTCAGGAGCCTTGCTTCAGCTCTATCCAAAATTGGAACCAGTTATGTATAGCCCTCCATGAGCAGTTTGGAGAAAAGGGAGATAACTTGTCCCTTTTGGAACAATTGACAACTATCAAGAGAGCTCCCAATGAGTAGCTGACTGACTTCAACTTCAGATTTCAAAGGACTTGGGAGAGAATTCCAATGGTAGTAAGGCCAACAAAGAGAAGGTGCTTTTCTATATTACCTTAAAGCTTTAAATTCTGATATTTCTATGTTAATTCAATCCATGGGAGGCACAACTATCCCTGCTTACTTATAGCATTGCCATTAGGGCTGAAAATTGTCTGATTCAAGCTGGTAAGCTAGCTCCTAGGCCTCCAATGCCATTGTATCCAAATTTAGAAAGTCCAAGCACTAGTCAAGCACCTAATTTAGCTCCTGTTCCCACTCCTAGAAATCAGAGTTCAAATGAAGCTTCTACTTCATCTTCTAGTGCCTCAAATGAACTTCAAGAAGTCATGAAGCAATTGCAAAATTTAGGTAATGAGCTGGTTACACTCAAGAGGCAGCAAGCCCAAAGTTTTAGACCTTCTTATCAGCCTCAAGCTTAGCCTAACAGGCAGCCATATCAGCCTCAAAGACCACCCAATCCAGCTGCAAATCAAAATCAAGCAAGGCCTCCTGCCAACAGACCATTTCAGCCCTATAATCCCAATGCTACATCTACCTCTAAAGCACTAGTGCCAGTACAAAACAACATAGCTCAAGAGTATGACTGGTGTTTCCCATGCAATGAACCTCACAACCAATCTATGTGCTTCAATGGTGCTCTAAATCAAGCCTTAATGGTAACAACAACTGGTGTGGAGGGTGAAGGGAGTCAAGGAAATAACCAACAACAAGAAACATCCCAGCAACAATCAGCTCCAAATGATACCACACTTGTAAACTGGTAGGCAGAAGACTTTTGTGGCATGAATCAACCAATCTCTCAAAGTGTTACAGCCAACACAAGGTCAAAAAGGAGAAATTTGGGTGAAGGACAACCATTGGCTCCAAGTAATCCACAACCTTCTATCACTCCACAAACTGTTGGCAAACAAAATGCAGTTTCAAACATGCAAGGACCACCCAAACCAGCTCCTAGACCAACTCAGATGCCAGTTGTTGCTGCCCATGTGCAAGGAATGAATGTGCAAGCCAAAGGGTAGCAGAGAGATGCTTCATCTCCATTCAACATCATTGATCAGATGAAGAAGACAAATGTAAACATATCAATGTGGGAATCACTATCCATCCCAGGCCAAAGAGATTTGCTACAAGCTGCCATGAAGGACTGGTCAACTTCAAATCAATAGGTCCAAATGCAAGAGAAGGTACTCACAAATGCTACCCAACCTGAAGGGAATCATGGAGGACAACAAGGTAAAATGTTGAAGCCCCCTCCATTCTATGTTTCATTGATCATTGGGGACCAATTAGTGCACAACTATTGCATGATTGATTCCGGGGCAAGTAGTTCAGTAATGCCCAAGAAAATAGCTGATCAGTTGGGGCTCCAATATGAAATCATATCCAAAGGGGTAGTGCAATTGGATGGGACAATAGTGACAATAGTAGGAGTGATTAAAAACTTGAGTCTTACTTTGCATGCATGCCCCAACGTTGTTGTTTTGCAAGATGTCTCAGTGATAGATCTTCCACCACTCTTTGCCCTATGTTTGTCAAGGGATTTCACAGCTAAGATTGGAGGTTACTTATCTACTGATTGGTCACACATGTTGTTTAGAACAAGATATGGAACCAAAGCCACAATCAGATCTGAGCCTATTGCAAACTTTCACATTGAGCCTCACACTCCAAGCCAAATCAATACCAACTGTTCAACGTTTGATCAAGAAGATTATCCAAGCACTGATGAAGCTGACACCAAGGTTGGAAGCATCCCAGATTTGAATCTTGATGAATGGGCAAGCAAGGTGCATGCTTTTGATCCTTATCAAGAAATAGAAGAATCTGAGCTAGGAGTCTATTGCATGCATGAAGAAAATCAGCCTATTCCTAGCATCACCAAGCCAGACCACAAGGATGACAATGAGGTATGGCAATTTTTCTTTGATGGATCAAGAAGTAGACAAGGTGTAGGAGGGGGAGCTATGCTTGTTTCACCTCAAGGAGTTAAGTACTATTCAGCTTTTAGATTTCAGTTTGCATGTTCTAATAACACTGCTGAGTATGAAGCTTTGATACAAGGATTGCATTGGTCAATCAAGAGAGGAATAAAGAACTTGCAAGTCTTTGGTGACAGTGAGCTGATTGTCAACCAAGTTAAAGGGCAGCATGCTGCCAAGAATGATCTACTCAAGTGCTACAAAAATAGGGTGTGGGACCTCATTGAAGATTTTGAGGGCTTTAGCATCAAGTCCATCCCTAGAAAAGAGAACCAAGTCATGATGGCTTGCAGCAGTTGGAGCAGCCTTTGATGTTGTTGAAAGCATCAAGAAAGACAAAGTATAGCCAAACATTCATGTGATTGTAAGGCCTTCAGTGCCAGACAACAATGTAAGTTGGCAAGTGTTTGAAAATGATCAACAAATCATCCATTTCTTGCAAGAAGAGGCTGAGTTCTCAGCTAAAAATCAGGAAAAGTTAGAACAACAGTATGGTGATCAAGTGGTACAGCTGAGAACCAACAAACTACCAAAGGGACTTGTCACTTTGGAGTCCATTTTCAATCCTAATGATCAGTTTAGGAAGGAGAAAGAAAACATCCAAGTCAAGGGAGAAGATTCAATGCCCATCTTGGTGGAAGAAGGCAAGTCACTCCAAATTGGTAAAGTGACAACTGAGCAAGAAAGGTATGAGTTCATACAGCTTTGTCAAGAATTCCCTGATGTGTTTTCTTGGAGCTATGAAGATTTGAAAGGCTTCAATCCCAAGTTAGCTCAACACACTATTGAATTGGACCCAAGTGCTAAACCCATCAGGAAAAAACAAAGGCCAGTCAATCCACACATGGAGCCTCTCATGAGAAAAGAATTGAATAAGTTGATAGAGTCAAGTATCATATTCCTATCAAGCATTCTAGTTGGGTAGCCAACTTGGTTCCAGTTAGAAAGAAGAGTGGAGAAATCAGATTGTGTGTTGACTTCAGAGATTTGAATAGAGCATCTCTCAAGGATCATTACCCACTTCCTTCTATGGAGCAGATTTTACAAGTTGTTGCTGGCTCTGAAAGGTTTTCATTGCTTGATGGCTATTCAGGGTACAATCAGATTATGGTGAAGGAAGAGGATCAGTTCAAGACAACCTTCACAACCAAATGGGGGACCTATGCATATAGAAAAATGCCATTTGGGTTGTCCAACGCTGGAGCTACATTCCAAAGGGCAATGGACATGGCGTTCAAGGATTTGATTAACAAAATGGTGCTGATATATCTAGATGATATCACTATTTTTTCAAAAAATGCAGTAGACCATCTCTTTCATTTGAGACAAGTGTTCCAAAGGTGCAGAAGATTTGGGGTATCTTTGAATCCCAAAAAGTGTATTTTTCTAGCTCATGAAGGAAAGCTCCTTGGCCACATTGTCTCCAAAGGGTTAGCAATTGATCCAGAAAGAGTTGAAGCCATAAGAGCACTACCATTTCCAAGCCACAAGAAAGCCCTCCAAAGTTTCTTGGGAAGGATAAATTTTGTTTGAGGTTTGTCCCAAATTTTGCAGCCCTAGTCAAGCCTATCACCAAGATGTTAAAGAAAAGCATAGCTTTCAAATGGACAACAGAGGGCAAGGCAAGTTTTGAAGCAATCAAAGAAGCTATCTCACAAGCTCCAACCCTCATTAACCCAAATTTCTCCAAGGATTTCATCCTCTATGCATTTGGAGGTGATGATACTATTTCTACAATGTTGGTACAATAGAACAAAGACAATGATGAGCAGCCAATTGCTTTCTTCAGCCAAAGCCTGGAGGACTATGAGGTGAGATATTCCTTCATTGAGAAGCATGTTCTTGTAGTGATTAGGAGCTTGAAGAAATTTAAGCATCTAGTTTCAAACAACAAGGTTCAACTACTGGTTTCTCATGTGGGAGTTAAAGACTTCCTCCTCAATAAAGACCTAAATGAAAAGAGAGCAGGGTGGATTACTCATGTCATGGAATATGACATTGAGATCAAATTCACCAAGTTGGTCAGGAAAAGGATTGTGTGAGCAGCTGGTCTTGAACAAACAAATGGAAGCATACAATGAGAAAGAGGTTGTTTTGGTGTTGCAAGACAACCATGAACAAGGAAGCACTCAAGAAGAAAATGATAGTGTCCTCACTCCTTGCTGGACCCGAGACATAATGCACTTTCTACACACAGCCTATGCCCTCCAGAGATGAACAAAACCAAAAGGAGACACTTCAGATTGCAGGTTGTCCCATATGCCCTTGTTGATGATGTTTTGTTCAAAAGGGATGTGAATGGAGTGCTGCTGAGATGCATTGGTACAAATCAGATTCACAGAGTGTTGGAAGAGTTCCATGGTGGATCAGCTAGGGGTCATTTTGCACCAAGAGTGACAGCTCTCAAGATCATGAGGGCTAGCTATTATTGGCCCAAGATTTTCAGTGACTGTTATGCATGGATCAAGAGGTGCAAGAATTGTGCATTCTTCACAGGTAAGGAGAGACTAGCCGCCCTTCCATTGCATCCAATTTCAGTTGACCAGCCATTCATGCAATGGGGTTTGGACTTCATTGGAGTCATTAACCCAAATTCAAGCCAAGGACACAAATGGATTCTAACAGCAACAAATTATTTCACCAAGTGGACTGAGGCGGTGGCACTCAAGGAAGCAAATGAATCTAGCATCCTAGACTTCTATGAAGGGATAACAACCAGATTTGGCATACCTACTACAATAATATCAGATAATGCATTGGCATTCATTGGGTCCAAGGTAACTGAATGGGCTGTCAAGAATGGGATCTACCTAAGCACTTCATCAAATTATTATCCTCAGGGTAATGGCCAAGCTGAATCTACAAACAAGAACTTGTTAAGGATCATCAAGAGGACTCTTGATGAAAATCAGAGGTCTTGGCATACTAAGTTGAAATCAGCCTTGTGGGCTGATAGGATAACCCCCAAGAGATCTACAGGTAATTCTCCATTCAAGCTTGTTTATGGAAGAGAGGAAATTTTTCCCATGTCACTTGAGTTGCCAACATTGGAACTCATGAAGTAGTTGGAGTTATTGGAGTTTGGACCCATGGAGGTTAGGTATGCAGAATTGATGGAGCTCCAAGAAATCAGAAATCAGGCATCCCAAGCAATGGAGAAGGATCAAGCTTTGATCAAGAAGACCTTTGATAGAAAGGCCAAGGATAGATCTTTCCAAGTTGGGGATCTAGTGTTAAAATGGGATGCAGACAGAGAAAAAACTAGGGAGGCATTCAAAATTTGATGCCATTTGGAGTGGCCCCTACATGGTTACAAAGTGTAAGACAACAATGCCTTCCAATTGTCTACATTGATGGTGAAGAATTGTAGATTCTAGTCAATGGAATCCATCTGAAGCATTGCTACTGAAGGAAAATTCTCCACCTTGTACATATTAGCTTAGGTTTTCATTCCTCCAAGTGCTTATGCACATTGTTTTGTTGTAGTTTAGCTTTGCTTTCCCTAAGTGCCTTTGGCACAAGCTTGTCCCAGGAAATGTTTTTTTTTTTTTTGCAGGCCTTGCTCCAAATCGATGGTGTTCTACCCTCCTCTTCCTCCTTGCATTGTTCTAATCAAGTTGGGGTACCAAGCAGAGAATTTGATGACTCCATGCCCAATGGATTGCTTTAGAAACTGGTAACTTCATCCAAGAAGTAGATGACCCCTCTGAGTCACCAAAATTGTTATCCAAAATAAGCCCCTTGCTTATTTTTTTGGCTAACTCCCTTCATTCTTTCCTCCCTTGTGCCTCAGTCAATAATTTTTTATCTTTTAGGCACTCAAAACCTTCTAGAAATGGCACCATTGGATAGAGCTCCTTCTCAGCTTTCCAGAAAGGTAAATTTTTCCTCCTAACTCCATGTATTTTTGAAGTTATGACTCGACAGAGTTTTTGTGGGAAATTTTCCCTAGAGAGTGCCAGTCCATCGAGCATCGGGTGGCCAATTTTTAGTGTATTGGCAGGCAAATGAAAGGGATGGGATGGTGGAAGGTGGATGAAAATTGGAGAATTTGTCAAAGTGTTTGGCGGGGGCACAAAGGAGAAATTTTGGCCCGTAGGCCCGCCAACGAATAGGATTGTGCCACGTGTCACCGGGGCGTTGGTGGTCGGAGGTGAAAGGATTTTTTCCTTTTCACCCAAGTTTGAAAATTTTCAAAAGGAGAACCCACCCCCAAAACCCGAAGCCAATAGGAGGAGGCCACGTGTCCCAGGGGCCGTCGGGGATCGGAGCGGTGGGAAGGAGTTGGGAAAATTTCCCAAAGGTTGGCACAAACAAATTTTTCGGCCCTTCGGCCCCCACCAATGAAGACCTGCCACATGTCCTCACACCAATGGAGCGCGGGAGAAAAAGTTGGGAATTTTTCCCAAAGAAAAATCAGAGGAAAATACTGAAAGGAAAGCCCACCCCCAAAGCCCGAGCCAATAAAATCATGCCACGTGTCCACGTGGTGGTAAAAAAATATAAGGCAGGCCCACGTGAGAAAATAAGCATGGAAGGCCCACATCCAATAGCATCACACCACATGTCTAGTTCAGTAAGGGTGGTCAAAGCGGTGAAAAATTTGAGAGTAGAGGCCCGCGACGAATCACATCATGCCACGTGGCCTCGGAGCTTCGGCCAGTGAGAGATTTTTGGAAAATTTTCCAAAGGCCAAAACGATGGAAAATGAAGCGGGAGAGCCCACAACCAATCAAAATGTGCCACATGGCACCAAGATGGTGGGGCATGGAGATTTTTGGGGAAATTTTCCCAAATGCAAAAAGGTGGGAAAATTTTGAATTTTTGTCCCGCCAACCCATTTTCAGCCCTGTTTTTCCCTAAATGTTCAGAGGGGCATAACTTTCGATCCAAAGCTCAGTTTTCACATTCTTTATATCATTGGAAAGCTGGTGAAATTATCTACATGATTCCGGGCTCAATTTTGTGTTTTGGTGGGGTTTGGAGAGATAAAATTGAAAACTCCTCTGGCACATGTGGAAATAGACAGAAATGACATTTCAACCACCATTTTTAATAAGGAATGGCTCGCATTCTCTCCCAGCATGGTCTAAAACATTGGGAAGTGGATTTTTAAGGAAGCCCATGCTATTTTTATGAATTTGGTCAGTGGTTGAAAGCTCCTCTCATGTTTTCCCATGTTTCTCTCTCCTGAGCTCGAATTTGCATTGTAAAAGCCAAAAATGAGCTCATTTTTGGGGTTGAACATTCTTGTTTTGCTCCTCCTTTCTCCTCTTGTCTGTAGGTGGATTTTGTGGAGTTAGAACCTCCCTTTTAAAACTGTAATGCAACCTTGTCTTTTGGCATCTTTGTAGTGTATTGTATCAATTTTGGAGCAAATAATGCATGTCTGTGGTTGATTCTCAACCCTCTCTGTGTTCATGCATCCTCCTAATCTTTCACTACAATTTGGTCATCTGTGTATGATATTGTATTGCATTTTAATAGTTTGTGTTCATTGGCAAGACAAGTGTTCTTCATTCCTTTGGTGCATCACCTTATTAGACTAGGTTCATTTTTGCATTTTCTCAACCCTGCCTCCTTGGAAAAGTTTGATTAAGTTGTAGGTAAATCCTCTACAGAATGTTATGCACACTTGAATAGAGGAGTTGAGGAACCAACCTCTAATCTGGAGGATCTTTTCCAGCTCTGCAATTCCCACACTTGTGTGAAAAGATCCAATGTTGTGCAATCAAAGGCTCTAGCATTATGGATACAAAATACTTGGTTTCTATAAAATCTATGTCAAGGAAAATATCCGAACAATAGGAATCCTTTGAATTTTTAACTCAATTCCTCTTCCTAGGAATGGATTCAATGGAGACTAAATCAAAAACCTTTACTATTTCTTGTAAAATAATTTTATAAATTTTTATATTCTTCACTCTATTCTCATAGAATTTGGAAACCTAGTTGACAACTAACTGCTATTTTTGAGGAATTTGAGGTTTCTAATTTCTAACCTCGTTACACCAATAAGACCCAAAAGAAACTCTTCATATTCAAAACCATTCTTGGTTCATTAAAAATCTAATTTGAGACCAAAGGGAATGATCCTCCCCTTGGGAGATGTTAAAATAACCCATGTTCCCACACAATACAAACATTTCACTCCATCATAATGGTATGTACACAAATTAGAAAGTAAGGAGTTCTCTAGTTTCTTAAAAAATTCCTCTTGAAGTTATGATACATCCACCATGTATATGTTTATATTCTCAAATATTGGTGGGGATATTAAACCTAAAATACTACCACTCCCATGAGTATCAAAAGGGAAGGTGATAGGTGAATCATTCTCTAATATTTTTACGATATTAGTTATGTACTTTGTCAAAAATACCTACACAATTTAAAAATTTTCTAAGGTTTTTTTAGGGTTCTTATAACTCTTTTGTTTTATATGTGTTTTCTTTTGGAACCCATTTGGTTTTTACAACCACTTATTTTAAATACGTTGGATTTTCAAGCTTATTTTCTGAAATTTCATACTCAACATGAATTTTGGGCTTCCTTTTGAGTTTTTCCAAGTGTATATAAATTGACCTCAAATCACGTTATATGATGTAATCCTTTAGTAGATGCATAAATATAACTTCTAAAACAAGTTTGAAGGATTATCCTTCATCCTATGTATCTAATGTATTACTTAAAACATGTTGTTGAGACCCAATTTCGTATAAGGATATATATAAAAAATGGAATGAGAGGGGGATGAATCATTCTTCACAAAAATTAACCAAATAAGATTTACTTTCTTAAATCATAAATCATTCAACCATTAATGTGTGCACAACAACATATAACATTCATTAAAATAACCATAATCATGAGAGAGAACACCATAACACAAGATATAAGTGGGAAACCCTCAAAGGGAAGAAAACCCACTAAAAAAACTTTATTATAGCTATGTTTCAAATTTAGTTGAGCACCAACCCCTGATTTAGTGAGGTACCAACCCCATAAAGAGCACTAAACCCTATTTTAGTGAAGCACCAACTCCATAAGGAGGCTATAACCCCCTAAGATGATCAAGAACCCACTCAACACCTTTTGAATGAAGATATATGATGTCTTGTTTTTGCAAAAACTGATGGAGATCACAATTCATCTCACACGCCTTCAAACCCTTGTTCAAACCCTCATTCACCTACACTTGATCTTTCTTATCCTTTCATGAACAAACTTGGCCTAAAACCATTACACACATCTCTATATCACTCCTAAAAATTTTACACACTCTCTCATATCTGAATTTATGCCTTCATACATGTTTTACTCTCACACTTGGGTCACACTTTTTCCCTCTCTTAGCTAGTTGCAAATTTGAACTTCAAACATGCACTTTATAC
Organism: Taxus wallichiana var. yunnanensis; assembly: GCA_018340775.1. Taxonomy (NCBI): domain Eukaryota; kingdom Viridiplantae; phylum Streptophyta; class Pinopsida; order Cupressales; family Taxaceae; genus Taxus; species Taxus wallichiana. Next base: position 87,047,596 of record CM031234.1, read on the forward strand.
CCTTATCTTATTTCAAACATGAAACAAGTCAGTCTTCATACTTTATTTTTATGAATAAAACTATTAAAAACATCCCAATAAATTCATAAAAACATTCATAATGGACCCATGTAGGTCAGCCATGCTCAAATGCACTAAACAAGCTCAAAAACAACTCAAAACCCCATCACCTAGATGACTAAAACCAAAAACACATCACCATGATTATTAAAGATCCCAAATTTCATCAAAATGTAAAATATGACATAAAAACATCATCCATGGTCATTAATTATCTTTCACCAATCAAATTATTCATAACTCACTCAAGAAGGCTCATATCCTTCTCAAAACAATTGTTTCTAGGAACTAGTCTTCACCTTTGGGCCTCAAGAACACCCAAAAACATATCAAATATGGATGTAACCACTCATTATAAATCCACCTGAATTTATATATCACATCCATTCTTTCTATATCTCATGAAACATCCATACATGCAAACCACACCAACTTTCCTCTTCACCAAACTAAGATACCCAAAAGTAGTTTTAGAACTCAACTAGTTTTCACCCTTGATGTAAATTTAAATACCTCCAAATTCCTTCAAATAGGAAAAAAATTCATCCCTCTTCACTCTCCAACTGATATAAATCATCAACTAATCCATCTCATGCATCTTCTACCTCCATCTTCTAGCCAAAGCAATTTATCCTAGAAAAAACAACCTTCTTCTTCAAATTGAGTTGGATGACCTATAAAATATCATCATCATGAGAAAAACCATATACCATTGGAAATCCCTTGAATCCTATTTCATAACATCTTACATTTCCTTCCAACTCTAAGTGGAAGGCCTTCAACCAGGTCCATCTCTAAAACTGCTCCAAAACTTGCCCCAAAAACTACCTTAAGACCAATCTTCATAAATAGGGCACACTTTTCCATTTATAAGCTCAAAAATGATCTGAAACCATCATGGAAATCAAGTAAAACTCCATAGTAAAAAAATGTCAATTTATTTCACAACTCCTTTGAAAACTTTGTCCCAAACTAAACTTCTTCAAAACTTGCATGTTTGAGTGGGGTCCACTCATCACCACATGCTCTATCATACCTTTATGAAATATGGAGGATTTATATAAACATAAAATAATCATACTAGCAAAAAAAAATTAAATTATTTTCTCTTATCATTAATATCTATCCTACCACTTTTGAGCTAGGGTTTCAAACTCATAAAAATTTGTTTACCTTCTTAACATTCATTCATAAAAATGTGATGATGAAATGACCACTCCATTATTTTTTGAAATATTATTAACTCAATGTAAAATCATCCCTGAAATACAAAATTCCCATGAAAAGCACACAATTCATGGTGAGCATCAAAAGTTGCAATTCGAGCTAGAAATCACCTTCTTCTCAACCCTATTTCACCTAAAACATCATATCTTGCAAAATATTCTTCAGAATGACTTAAAATTTTTCTCACACCTCTAAGACACCCCTTTACACCATCTCCAATCATCATATATCTCAAATAGCTCTCCATATTCATATCCCATCTCATTTACATGACTAACCTTGGGGTTTTGCATGGTTTAGGCTAGGACCAACTGAACAACATTATAACTCATCATGAAACCTCTAAAAACTACCTATACATGATAAAAAAATATAACATACCTCTATGAAGTGTCTCAATATCTCACACATACCTACAAGTGACCATCATGCCTAATTAAACCTCCTCATTTAGGATTAGGCCTAGTGTGAACCATAACCAAGTATAAAAACCTCATATCTATGCTTCCCATCTCTCTAAAATGACCTAACAACAATGTGACATCATTTCTCACTTACCTACATGCCTCCATGAGATCACATGGCTCTATACCTCCTCATTTGGTCTCCAAGCACCTAGACTAGGTCTAGATGAGCACCATGAATCTGGTCCTTCAACTTGTATCCACACCTTTAAACTCATGTGAGTTCCTAAAAACTCTAAAATTTCTCTCCATTCCATTATCATGCTCTTTAAGCCACCAATAAACTCAAACCATCATGCTCCATCACCTAGGCTAGCTAGGTCACACTATTAGGCTTACAAGACTAAGATAATGCTCACTGAATCAACTCATGCCATCATGAAACCATATGAATATCCATGTTATCAACCTAATAATCATTTGAAATACACTACTCCATCTATCCTCTTTTCATTAATGAATATATTACATCAATGACAACCTAAAATTCAACATGCCAACAATCTCCCCTTTGTCATTGATGGAAAACCACCTAATCTTTGTCCCCTTTTTACATTATTAAAAAATCATACTTGAAAATCATTCATAGTATTCATATTTATCACTTATTTTAGTCACCTTCTTGCATGAAAACAACACTAAATTTTTCATTCTAGCATGTAAATCTATCTTACCTCACTAAACTCTGTTTATGACCACTTTTCAAAGCAATTGATGGTTGTCCTCCCCACAGGTAAGACCAACACTGAATCATACATGCTTAAAATCATGTTTCAGGGATTAAAAGAAACATTCTTTCCTTCTTCTTGGTTGTAATCATTACACAAATTGACATTTTGGATCCCAAACTTTGTTTACCTTCCTTATGATCCTAACTTCTTCCATTTAGGTGCAATTTCACTAAGATGTCTTTAGACTGATTCTTAACAACTCTTATGACATGCCAAAAATCATGAATTCAAGGCTAAAAACATCAAAAATACCTCTTCTTATCCTTATCTTTCTATCCTAAATGAAATTTTCTTCCACAAACTTTCCTTAACACATCCATTTCTTGACTTCACATAACTCCTGGGACAAAGAAATCTCTAAACACCTTATTTAATGCTTTTTAGGCCAAATTCTCCATGCCCTAGCTTATCAATCATTTTATGACATACCTCCTTATTCCCCCTATATTTATGCAATATATCTCTAATATAAAACACAAACTTAGAGTTACATATCTTGCATATGAGAACTCATATAGATGATTCAACCACTTCATTGTCTGTCCCAAAAAAACTTTTCACTATTTTTGTTCTTATTTCATTCTAACATAATCTTTTGAGTCAAAAAAATCTTCCTCAATTATTATACCTGACAAATTTATTCATTTTCTTCTATGTAATCCTTCTAGGCATCCTTCATGTTTGATTCAAGGTGAATACTTTCTCCCTCCTGTCTTATTAGGATATCGACATTTGTAGATACACATTATTATACTTTATACTTACCTACTACTCTACCCTCTTTAATAATTTTTTCATACTCTCCTAAAATGCAACCATTTATACAACCCACAAAATTCATTTAATTTTCTATGTAAGTCCTTATAAACAACTTATACACCTAGATGGATGATAAATGAATCTTCCTTGTCTTAATTATTGCTAACATGAAAAAAGCTTCATAGCTTCACATTTTGGAGTAAAAATGACAACCTCTTATGTCTTGACATAGTAATTTACTCTTGAGAAATTACATTAACACTTATTATATTTTAAAATATATATCTTCCATACCACTTATGAAACCTTTCATATATACTTCTACCCCTTATACACATTCAAGTTTTACCTAATTTATTTTCATGCCTATAGAGATATTCATCATCCTAATCTAATTTCATAAATACACATTATGGCAATACACATTTCAAGAATAAATTTGACTAAAAAATTTGGATTTTGAAACTTCCATACTAACTTCCATTCAAAATTTATGAACCTATATGATGACTATCTTCACCATGATCTTTATTACTCTTTTCAAAACATCAAGGATTCAAAACCCTTATAGATCATTGATCATTTTTTCTCACTCAAACCCATCATTCATGAAGACCATACTCTATCACACATCATTAAACTTAACCATATTTAAATTTCTCTTTAACTTTTCAAGATGGAAATCACACTCTAAAGGACTATTAAACTAAGATAGAAGGAAATATGATCCAGTTATTGAACTTGCATAACACATTTGTAGTCATCCAACATAGTTTTGAAGTTGACCATGCATACATTTTCTCATGATGCACTTATAAATGTGTCAACAAACCTTAATTTTTCATTTTTATACAAGGAAACCTTTCAAATTGTATTATTATCCTCTATACCTTCTTGATATCATATCTCAGACTCACATGATGTCCAAATTCCAAGTTATGATCTTTTATCCCTCTTTCACTTATTTATTTTTCTCACAGGACAGGATACTAGCCAAGCTTTAAGAGGAATTACACCTATTTATTTATTTATTTGATTTCATCAAAAGAAAATATTACCTTTTCATAAGTATCCATTTGACCATTAAATATTCCATATCAACTTTGTAGCATGATCTTGAAGGATCTCTTCCCAATTTATAATTTACTTCTTTCAAACTAGGTCTCCATGTGTACAAGTCTAGGACTCTTCAGTCAAGAAAATTAACATCTATATTATGTTAGAACACCCTAAAAATTTAAAATCTCTCTCCTTATCATGTCAAGAACATATTGTGAAAATTTCATAATATTTCATTTATTCCACCTCCATTTATGGAATTTTTCTTATAAACCCTAGGTTAGGGTTTAATGAACATCAATTAGTGATTCAAGAGTCCTTTTGCATAAAATGCATATTCTATGGTTTCAAAGATTCAAAATAACTTCAAAATATATGTATACTCCTAGGGAAACTTTATCCTTTAGTCATATTTTGTGAAAACACTACGAATGATTTCCAACATTGTGATTAGCTTCAAGTATCAAGACTTATTACCCTGATATGCATTATAGACCTATTTTCACCAAGATGCTATACACATTACCTCAATAAGGACCACTAAGTCACACATCAAAACATTACTTCAACCAATGAAAATTCTCTTATCTTGACAACATGACATGACAAAATTTATAAAAATGAAGACTTATTAGAGAAATTACTTCATCCTTTACATTGGCTCAACATTACACAACAAACTTGACACATACAATGACTCATGAGATTTGACTTACTTATACCATAACATGAACATACTTACACAAGATGGATGACATTTATACATACCACAACACTTACATACTCAAACCAAGATACTTGACCTCTCTTGATACACCTTTTCTCATACTTTACAATACTTTTTAGAATCATTCATGAACATACATAACTTTGTGACCAAGAACTATACCATAGACTTTAAACGATTCATTCATACTTGGATTAAGAATAACTCAAAATAGATCATAACTATACCTTAAAGTACTAAAGAAATAATTTAACCACCAACACCTCATGACATGACTTCAACAATAACCAGAGGACATAAATGACTCAAAACTTTAAAACCAAAGAACACTTTGACAATGACCATACATTTTCACTAATTGAAAAATGTTTGAAAGACCAAAGACATACATTTGAACTTATGAAAACATACCTTGACAACTTGGAGGAGTCATTCATCAACCTATTATCATCCCCCTTCCTTCAATGCTTCATATGGATCAACATGTCTCTAAGAATCCTAGTAGAGACATCCCTTTCATGATGAATCTAGAAGAGTGACCTAAAGAGGTCCAAGAACTCTTAGACACCTAATCTCACCTTTTCCATCTTGTTTCTTATCAAAATCTTGTGCTAGACACCTTATCTTGCATCCATATCAGCTCTTGGTAAGCCATTGTTGTTCCTTCTAGGCTCCCATATCCTACCTTGACTACTAGCATGCAATCTATAACCCTGAAAACCTCTTTCTTGCACCCTAGGACCTTGAAATATCTTATCTTGCCTTGAGTAACCATAATGAAATTCTATAGAAACATGACCAACTTCATTACAACTAAAACACACAACTGAAACTCTTGCCTTTTTAGCCTTTAACTTGACTAGATGGATCATATAAAAATATCTAGCAACATGACCTTTCTCATGATAATTATAAAAAACCACATTCTTTTCTTTCTCACTCCTACTATCCCTCCAAGGGTGATCATCTCTAAAAACCTCCTACACTTTTCCTTATGAAAAAATCCATTACAAGTAAAATAATAACCATTAAATGACCTTTCATACCTTGAAGCATTAGGTTGCCTTATGGAATTTGTCTTCACATTGTCTTTGATGAAGATTTATTTATTTCCTTCCTTGATTCTTGGTCCTTCACCATCCTTTCTTGGAGTGACATCTTATTACTTCATTTCTTTTCCTTGAAGTCATCCTTGAAACCCAAACCTGTTTTGTCATCTATGCTGATTTTGATTTCTCAAAATGTCATCAAGAGTCTTGGATATTTTCTCAAATTTCTGAAAATTATTTTTCTTGCTATTAGCTTCAGATAAATTTATTTTAAGAAGAATAACTTCCTCTTCCTTTAGATTGCAAATTTAGGGTCATTAAACTCATCTATATCTCTAGCATTATCATTGTCTCATCTAGTTTTTCAGTTACAACCCAATGTTTCTCCTCAAGCTCATGGATTTTGTCTTCATACTCTTTGACTGAGTCTTTAGCTTCTTGAAATTATTCTCAACATGATTTAGCTCAGCTTGAACACATACTAATTTAGTTTCATATTCATCTTATTCTTCTTCAAAATATTTACAAGAATCTAATATGAAATCACCTAACAATGTAGAACCACCACTAGTAGATCTCATAACATATTTTTTCATGAACAATACCTCATCTCCTATATATTCATGATCTATTCAGACTCAAAATCTGAAACACAACTACTTACATCAGATAAGAAAGCATCTTCCTTTGTGTAAAATCTTATTTTCCCTTATTCTTATAGTCAAACTTCTTGAAGTTCTTCTTACCTTTACTATACTTATGATTCTTCTTGTCATGATCATCCTCATGGTCTTCATCACCTTATTTTTCATGCCTATGAGGACACTTAGCAAAAAAGTGACCTACTTCACCACAATTGAAACACTTAAATGGAAGTTTACCTTTGTACTTACTAGATCCAACATTCAATCTCTAAAACCATTGCAAAGAGTTCTTCATCATCAATTTCAAGAGAATTACCATCATCCTTAGCCTTATTTCCCTTGGTATTCATTTCATATTTGAAATTTATCTACTTCTTAACACGATTATCATTTTAAATCCTCATCTCATATGTAATTAGGGTTCCATAAATCATCCATTTTCAAGAGAGTCAAATCCTTGGCCTCTTCAATGAAAGACACTTTGGAATTAAAATTAGGTGATAAAGATCTCAAAACCTTTTGAACTATAAATTATTCCTTCACATATTCACCTAACCCTTTCATGGTGTTGAACAACCTTGTCAACCCTAAGAAAATATGTTAAAAATAGACTCATCATCATTCATTTTAATCCTTAAAACTAATTTATGAAAGTTTGAAGCTTAGAAATTATTACCTTGAGTCTCCTTCATACAAGACCTAAAGTTTTTCCCACATAGCCTTATCTAATTTGTAATACATCACCTTCACAAGCTCAAGTTCATCCAATCCACACATGATGGAATTCATATCCTTGAAATTGTCACTACAAAACTTCTTGTCTGCATTACTTATTGGAGGAGTAGTAGGAAAAATATAACCATCTTCCATAGATTTCCAAATATCAAACCCTAAAGACATGATGTGATTCCTCATCCTTAGACTCCAAAAATCATAGTTCACTCCATCAAACAATGGTGCCTTGCTAGAAGAAGAACCAATCCACTGACTCACCATTTTTGTGCTTCAAGGATATCCTTTAAAGTGATCAAACTTCTCCAAAAGGACCTAATATGATACTAATTGTTAGAATCACAATGGATTAAGAGGGGGTGAATCAGTCCTTACAAAAATTTAACCAAATCATATTTTATTACTTAAATCATAAATCATAAACCATTAATGTGTGCACAACAACATATAAAATTCATTCAAATAACCATAATCATGAGAGATAAAATCATAACACAAGATATAAGTGGGAAACCTTAAGGGGAAGAAAATCCACTGAAACAAAAACTTTATTATATCTATGTTTCAAATTTAGTTGAGCACCAACTCAACAAGGATCACCAACCCCTGATTTAGTGAGGCACCAACCCCATAAGGAGCACCAACCCTACTTTAGTGAAGCACAAAATCCACAAGGAGGCTACAACCTGATAAGATGATCAAGAACCCACTCAACCACATTTTTATGAAGATATTTGATGTCTTGTTTCTGCAACAACTGATGGAGATCACATTCAGCTCACACACCTTCAAACCCTTGTTCAAACCCTCATTCACCTAGCTCACTCTTTCTTCTTCTTTCATGGAAAAAATTGGCCTCAAAACCTTACAAACATTATCTCTATCATTCCTCAACATTTTTCACACTCTCTTTCTAATATTATTTTATGCCTTCATACCTTTTTAACTCTCACACTTGGGTAATTTTTCCCTCTCTCATTAGTTAGTGAAAATTTTAATTCAAACATGTACTTTATACCCTTATCTTCTTTAAAACATGAAATAAGCCAGTATGCATCCTTTAGTTTGACCAATAAATATTAAAAAAATCCCAATACTTTTATAATGGACCCATGTAGGTTAGCCATGCTCAAACACACTAAACAAGCTCAAAAACAACTAAAAACCCCATCACCTTAATGACTAAAACTACAAACACAATTACCATGATTAGTAAAGATACCAAATTTCTTGCACATTTAAAATATACATAAAAACATATCATACATGGTATTTAATTATCTTAAACAAATAAAATTCTTCATAACTCATTCAAGAAAGCTCATATCCTTCTTAAAACAATTGTTTCCAAACCAGTCTTCACCTTTAGGCCTCAAGAACACCCAAGAACATCTCAAATATGGCATGTAATAACTCATTGAAATCCCATTGACTTGTAGATCACATCCATGCTTTATAGATATCATGAAACATCCATACATGCAAACCACACCAACTTTCCTCTTCACCAAACTAAGCTTCCCAAAAAGTAGTTTTAGGAACTCAACTAGTTTGCACCCTTTATGTCACTTTCAAGACATATAAATGCCTTAAATAGGAACAAAATTCATCCTTATTACCTTTAAAACTGATATAAAATATCAACCAATCCATCTCATGTTTCTTCTACCTCCATCTTCTAGCCAGAGCAATTACTGTCTTGAGAAACAAACAACCTTCTTCTTCACAAATTGAGTTAGATGACCTATCAAATATCATCATCATGAAAAAAACCATATACCATTATAAATACCTCTAAATCCTATTTCTATAACATCTTACATTTCCTTCCAAATCCAAGTGGAAGGCCTTTAACTAGGTCCATCTCTGAAACTGCTCTAGAATTATCCCAAAACCACCTTAAGACCAATCTTCATAAATAGCGAAATTTTTCCATTTATAAGCTCAAAATGATATGAAACCATCATGGAAATTAAGTTAAACTCCCATACTAAAAAAATGTCAATTTATTTCAAACTCCTTAGGACAAATTTGTCCCAAACTGAACTTCTTCATAAAATTTCCTGTTTGAGTGGGATCCACTCATCACCACATGTTCTACCATACTTTTCTAGAAATATGAAGGAGTCCTATAAAACCTAAAATCATCATTATATCACAAAATATCAATTATTGGAACTTATCATCAATATCTCTCCTACCCTTTTTGAGTCGGGTTTCAAACACAAAAATATGTTTACCTTATTAACATTTGTTCATAAAAATGTGATGATAAAACCACTCCATTATTTTTGTGAAATATTATTAAATCAATTTAAAATCATCCATGAAATCCATAAGGTCCCATGCAAAGGATAAATTAAAGATGAGCATCAAGTTGTAATTTAAGAGGAAATCACCTTCTTCTCAACCCTGTTTCACCTAAAAGATCATATCTTGCAAGATATTCTTCAAAATGAATTAAAATTTTTCTCACAAATATATGAAAACCATTGTGCACCATCTCCAATCATCATAATATCTCAAATGGGTATGAATATTCATACCCCATGTCATTTTCATGACTAGTCACCGAGGTTTTGCATGGTTTAGGCTAGGTTCAACTGAATCAACACTTTGTAACTCATCATGAAAACTTTGAAAATACCTATAAAAGATGAAAAAAAGTAACATACCTCCATGAGTGATCTGAAGAGCTCAAACATATGTACAAGTGACTATCATGCCTAATTAGGCCTCTAAACACTAGGATTAGGCCTAGTGTGCACCATGACCAAGTAGAAAAACCTCATATCTCTGTTTCTCAGCTCTCCAAAAGGACCTAAAAATATTTATACATCATTTCTCACTCACCTACATGCCTCTATGAGATCACAATGATCTATACATCATCATTTTGTCTCCAAGAACCTATACTAGGTCTAGATGAACACATGCAACTAGGTCTTCAACCTGTACCTGCACCCTGAAACTCATATGAGTGCATAAAAAATCTCCAAAAATGATCTCCATGCCACTACCATTCTCCTCAATCCACCAAGAAACTCAAACCATCATGTTTCATCACATAGGCTAGACAGTCACTAGGACTAGGCTTGCAAGACTAAGCCAATCTCACTTAATCAACTCATGCCATCATGAAACCATATGAATATCCATGTAATCAACCTACTAAGAATTATATGACACTACTTCATATAGCTCTTTGCTATTAATGATATTTTACATCAATGACAAAACCTAGAACTCAACGTGCCAACAGTTTAGAGTCCCTAAACCAATAAGTCTTAAATAAAAAATTATAAAAGCTTCCATGAAAGATAAAATAAAAATATATGGTGTCATGTGGCATGCACACCACCCAATTTTTATTATTCAAACTGTTATAAAATTAACTCAAGGGATAACTATCTCTTGTTCAAACTAACAAAGGAAAATACCACATTAGTATAAATAAACCCTTGAGGGAGAATGTAAGATTTAAAGAGAAGAGATAGATAGAGAGATCAAGATAAAGATATGGTATGATTTTTTATTTTGAAGTGATGTATGAAAGATATGATTCATGAATTAAGAAGAAAATGTTTTTCAGTAAATGTGTTATTATTATGCATGAATGTTTGTTTACTAATGATGAGTATATTTCCATAATCTAGTGTTTTTGTCTGTAATCTATTTATCTTATAAGTAAGGATAATATAAAACTTCATTTATATTCCAAACATGATGGGGACCATACTTACATCACATGATCCAGAAACTTGCCAATTTTTATTTCAACCAACAAATCCTTATTATTTTTAATGTGATTTTAACCCCAAAAAATGAAATCAACTTAAAGAAAATGCAATTAAAGAGAATAATCGACACTACACAGGATTTGATAATGGATTTTGGAAAATTTACTACATCTTTGGGTTCATAAAATGCTAAACCGATTCATTATAAAGTTCTGACTGCAAGTACAAAAAAATTACAATACTATAATGAATGTTCTAGATCACCCAAAATTTGTTGAAAATCAGTCAAGAAAAAACCCAAGCTGGTCTTGGAAAGCTTCTCAATGTTTTGTAATTACTTTTCATCTTTACACCTCAAGTAGAATTATCCTATATTGCATGAACTACAACTTCTAGACAAACCTAATTTGGTTAGTGTTAGTTGTCAAAAACACCCTCCTGTAGACTTCCCTTTTGTTGAACAATTTCCGTCTCTACATAGAGATAATCCAGATCCGATGTCATCATCAAGTTCTACTATATAATTCTCCTTTGTGGCCTCCAAGCTATACAAACTTGGCCATACACCCTATATATGAATAATTAGAACTCTAGTATATTCTTCTCCGGTGATTACAATCTCCCTTCACTCCACGGGTGAGCTCTACAATCACACAAGAAAACTAAGGCATAATAATAGCCTTTATAATAATATTTGAGTTAATAATTAACTCAAAATTACAATACCTATAAAAATAGGTCTTATATTATTCAATAATGCCTAAATATATTCCTAATTATTTCTCTCTCTCTCTCTCTCTTTTACACTAATCTTGAAAATTAATATTTTTTGTGTTGAGAGATATGGCCAACCCCCTTTTATATACTAGGGGTTGGGCCCAAAATTATTGTTTATATTCCTTTTCATCCAAGTCATGTCCAACCAAATTGGTTGGTTGAGTTTCTTTGGGCACTTGTATAGCTGCAGAGGTTAGCGGGTTGAGTCTCCCATCCGATATTTTTTGTCGTTTGTTTTGGTTTCCTATTATTTGGCATGACCAAGTCCTATGTGTCCACAAAATTTTCCCGACCCACTAATTAACTAACATGTAATTTCTGAGCTCCATCACAACCACCACCACATTATCACCGATTCCACTCCACTCGAGATGGTCACCAAGTCACTAGGTTGCCTCCCATTTTCCACATTTTTTATGGGTTTATCCCACATGTGGTAGGGGTTTGTTAGGGAGATGATTTAATAATCCTTGTCTTCCTTCTATACATGTGGCTTTGGCCACACACAATCTATTTTTCTCACCTCTAGCTTGTTGAGTTATGTGGATGTTTGGTAACTTTCCCAACTCACCATTGAGCTCATTGCTAACCCACTGTCATGATCTCGATGTCTATATTGCTTTGTAGCTTGATCAAATTTCCCTTCAACTTGGTTCTAGCTTGGTTACCATCTCAACCTCAACTCAATATTAGCTCACCGAGCTACTTAAAATTCTATGGCGGCGAGGCCCCCTATGAAATAAGAGTGGAACCCACTATTGTAAACCCCCGCTTTTACATCCACAAATACCAAAGGTTTACAAACTTTTCTTTTTCTCCACGTCACTTCGATGCCATGACAACATGTTAATTTTCCACAATGTGCCTAGTCTATGATTCCCTATGCACTACTCTATCCTACGAACACATTGTTCTTTTTTCAGGATGCATCTAGAGCATACGGTATCTATTTTTCATGTTCTAATAGGTTCTAGAAATATCTCAACCTATTATTCTGTAAGGAAAAGGTTAGAGTATATCTTATGAACTTCGATTCCCAATGTTGACCTCTAGATCACACCTCCCCACTAAAGAGGATTTTAATCTACCAAAATATTCTTTTCCTCTTCTCTGGATTTGGAAATCTTTGCTACCTCATGGATATTGTGTTTAATGAAAAGTTGTAAAAGCCATGGATTTGGGGTAATAATCTCTAAAGAAACCCCAAAGGATTTTGACAATCGATCAATGAACCATGTGATAAGAAATGAAAAAGGTTTTCTTCTCTGCATACATTAATTTGAAATAAACATGCAAACTAAGCAAATGAACTTAATCTCTATTCTTTGAAAGATTGAAATAATGAACCTAAGAGGATATAAGCATTCACTTTATGTGTTAAGAGAAAGAGATCTCCCCATTAATGGCTTCAAGGCCAATGGATCTTCCCTTTTACTCCATGTTAATACTATGAAATACAAAATCAAATGCTTTTAGCTCAAATGGAAGAAGATGAAATATAATCTAAAGCCTAAACAAATTGCTATAATCTATGCTAGGAAGAAGAGAGAATTCTTAGGAAATGAGGGAGGGGGTATAGCCCTATTTATAGTTTTTGGTTTGGAAGAAAAGGGAGATTTGGGTGCATGTGGGACAAAGGCTAAAGTCTAAAAGCACTTTTAGCATGTCAAAGTGTGATTTGACTATGTTTAAGGTATTTAACCTAGGTTATACTAATTAATCTCTCTTAGAGAGTAATTAGGGTTTTGGAAGGATTTTGAGGAGCTTAATCAATCCAATAAAGTGGATTGATCTTCTAGGGAGCTAATAGAAGCAAGCTAGAAGAGAATAAGAAGCTAATGTAGTTAGAACAAGGCTATAACAACTTGTTTAAATGGTTTATAAGAGGAAAAACAACCAAAAGGGTGTCGTAGGAAGGGAGTTAGATAGGTTTAACTAGCGGTGTGCCATCAATTTGCAAAGGGAATAAACATTAGTGCACCATTAGAAATAATAGTGTTTTGACCAAACTACAGGTGTTTACATTTGCCCCTCTTTGAGGTGACATAAGCTACGTCACTTCAAAGAAAGTAGACAAACACAAACAAGTAGATTTTTTTTTAAGGGGTAGAAGAAAAATTAATAGGATGAAGGATGACGAATTCCCCTCAAGTGTAAATGGAGTGATGAAGAAAATCGATCTACGATCGAAAAGAAAAAATAGAAAGAAAAGTTGATAGAGAAGATGAGAAACTTAGAAAAAAGGGATATTGAGCTATGCGTAAATCAATTGCTATCAATACTTAATCATCATAATGCTTAGAATCCTCCTCATGGGTCCTTATTAAAATGTGAGCATGCGACGGAAGCATAAAATGACATGAAAATCCAAGATACAAACAATCTGTCTTGTGCTAAACAATGACCAACTCCATGCAACATACACAAATGTAATGCAATACGAGAAATAAACAGAATCACCTAATAGGGAAATAAGTACAATCACACACACTTAAACCAACAACGTTTAAGATAGTTACACAAATATTTTGTTATCGAGATGAAGTCCCAAATGTTCTGATAAACGACAAGGGTGAAGAATGATGCCCCAAGCAAGGTGTATTATGCAAGGGGAAAGATGGAGGAAACTTGATCCGCGAAAAAGCAATGTGCAATGCACGACAAAAATAGTACCGTGGCAATTGATAGTACCCCGAGTACAAATGAAGTAAGAAGCATAGCTTGTGTAGGTGATTGAAGATTTTGGTGATGCGCGAGTCGTTGTTTGAAACATTTGAAAATGTCAGCAAGATCTGGGATGAGTGCCATGCAATAGACACATATTTCAGCCGTAGATGATCGGTTTAATCCAATTCGAGCCATTTTTGATGTATTTTAATGTTTTTGTCTTTTTAAATTATTTGAAATTATTTGAAATTTTTGACCAGTTAGAAGAATTTTAAAAGATCTAAAATCTTCTAAAAATACACGCAAGGGTGATAGTGGGAAGGAAAAGCTATCAGAAAGAAAGAATATATTCCCAGAAGAAGAAAAACAGATCAAGAATAATTTATTTAAAATAAATTAATAAGTAATTATCACAATAGGGGAGAAATAGATGAAAAAATATAGGAAAAGGCACCTAAAAGGCTCGTAAATTATTTCGGTGCGACGGAGAAGTGATCGTGGACGGCACAAAGTGCCCCAAACATGTGAAAATTAGTAAAAATAATTATTTTAATACAAAAATAATTATCATACCGAGATAGAAGAAGGTTATAATGATCACGGTGGAAAAAACATGCCCCAAGGGCATTGCGACGGGTTAATATACCCACTCGGGGTCGAGTAAATCAATCATAACCAATTCATTTCTACCAAAGCTCTTGCAAATTTTTACCGTGAGTGAGAGTGATAGTTTTGGAGTGAGATGGCGAGGATACCAAGGAGGATGATGCCTGTAGATCACATCCGAGAGTACATGCAAGACCCAACGGATGGACCATTCATGAGTGGCCTAATCCCCCCTATTAATTACGCATTTATTGCATTTTTAGGGTTTTCTAGGGTAGGTAGGATGAAATTTGACACATACATGTGGGCGTATGAGTCAATTTGATGGGTAAACACACACATGCATGTGTCAAAATAGACATGGTTATGCACGTGCATCCATTCATGAGAGGCAGAGCGGTGATGCGTACACATACCTGTTTGGAAGAAGCGGTACACACATGCGTATCCATTGGAAGAGGCGAGAACGTGCATGCGTACCGTAGAAAAAAGTTAAAGGGGGCACATATGCATCAGCTAGGTTTAGAATGGCTACACGCATGAATGTGCATTGAAGCAAGTGCATAGGCATCATACTAGGTGTGTATGCATCCTGTATGGCCGACGCGAAAAGGAGAAGAAGGGGGTTGTGTGTGTATGCATCTGTAAGGGCACATACGCATAATTTAGGGCATGTAGGTGCCAAAGGAGGCATAGGTGCTAGAATGAAGTGAGAAAAGACAACTAGCTAAAGAATAGCCAAGTATAGAAGAATATAGGTGAGATTAGTTCAGAAGAAAAGAATAATTAGTAAGTTAGATGCATTAAAAGAATTATTTTTCCTTAGAAAAATATATAGAAATAGGTAAGTGCCTAACACTTGCATTGATTTTGTAGCGTATGTTACCCATTCTTCTAGACTCACGAGCACTACGGTTGGTTAGCTATGATAGAGGTGCAGTTTGATGATGATGATAGAGTGACTCTAGAGAGCCTCTTACACGTGATGAGATCCGACTCATGTGGCTGAGATGCCACATATTACATTAGACCATAACAGAGTGATGACACAACAAGAGTCGGTGTTTTCAACTCCCGACTGTGGGAGAGATTACCATTACCTTAGAGGATTTATGGTGCATCATATGGGTCCCGATTCAAGGACAGATTATCGAGACTATAAGCCGTTGGACCGATATTCAACGACATATCATACATTTTTTGGTGTCCTTACTATACCATAGCGCATGATGTCCATCAGATTATCCCGATGTATAGATGATCCAGTGTTAGACCGAGTAGTGGTCTATATGATGCCGTTTGTCAGTGGAGTTCTACTCCTTGACAAGACTAGTGCTTCATTTCTGCTTGGACTCCTGGGAGTGATTCTTGGTTTGGTGGAGGGAGAGACCTATTTTTGGGGTCATATATCTGGGACCTTCATTTGATCACTAACTACAATCAGAAGATGGTAGGACCTGCTTGCCTACTACAGATTTGGGCGTGGGACCACATTGCTATTGGTTTCCCCTTAGGTGTTTTGAGAGTTCGGGCTCCCGACGAGCCTTCTACGATGGGATAGGTCTCGGTAGGGGAAAATGTGTGACTGTTTATGGGAGTTACATAAACTACCGTTACGAATTGGATGAGCTGCGGAAGGCTTCCATTGTATGAAGACCTTATAGACATTTCCAGTGGTCAGAGGATGGTTTAGAGCTCAACACTGCTACCGTTGAGTATTTTATCTTGGGAAGCCGCAACTATATGCAAGAGTTATATAAAGTAGGTTGGTGCCAGAGGTAGTTTGGAATTACCCAGGATGTTCCTGGGTGAGACAGATGGTATGCTCATAGAGCAAGAGAAAATTTTTATATGGGTCCACATATTTCCCATGACAGAGCACTGGATAGTTTTTGATAGGTGGCACCTATTATTTGGGTGCCATTGAGATAGATTAGACATCCGGGCACTACACTAGATTATGGGCCATGGTACCACGGTGTGCTCCCATGCCATTTGAGCATTCCTAGAGTGGCGTATGATGTCGGTGTGAGACCTCCTCTAGTGGAGCCTCCTAGCAGTGGTGAGGGTGGAGCTGATAGTGATGATGACAATGATGAGGTTGGGCCCGACGCGCACCAACATGTTAGAGGTAGAGGATATGATCTTATACCACAACAACCATAGGGATAGGGCCCTAGGCCCAGGCCGAGATATGTATACAGGTCCATGGATATAGAGCTTCCCCTAGTGGGCATTCCAATGTAGGGATATATACTCCTCTTTAGCAAGTACTTCCATAGTAGGGCCCATCATTTGATATTCCAGAGAGTAGTAGCACTTTGGTGGGCGTGAGTTTCTCTTCAACATCATTGTAGGCAACCATTTTTATATAGTTGCATGTGGCTGGTGAGAGAGATGAAGCTAGGGCATAGGTACATGCCCTCACAACAGAGTGAGATCAGGCACTCGTCCAGGTGTAGATTTTGACAGTGGAGAGGAATCGGGCTAGGGCACAAGCAACCCAAGGTAGCAATAGTGCCTCATGGCAGAGTCATATGTGAGAGATGGCCACATAGGGTGCTCAGAGATTTATCCTCCTACACTAATCCCGGTCTCAAAGTGCTGATGGTTATTTCTCATAGGGAACATACACAAGTGTAGTCACAGGGCTATTTTACATAGAGAGATTAGGCACGATCCCGAGCTATAAGCTATTACCACGACAAATATCGAGAGGAAACTACCTTGAGATAGGCTCGGATGATATTGGTAGGTTGATAGGCCGGTGATATGATGCCCTAGAGTAAACTCTTACTTCGGAGACGTGGACTTGATACGAGTTGTGATGAGATCCGGTGGTGAGGCCTTGTATTATAGGACTACCTACTTTAGAGCAGTTCTGGAAGATCAGTGATTAATATCATTTCACCAGTAAGATGTGAGTACAACTGGCTCCAAGTCACGAGAGATCAAGTCATTCAACAAGATTAGTTAGGTAGCCCATACGGGCATCCGCCCGGATAGGGGCCATCTAGATAACAGATTTGGTGGTACCCTTGGTGTAGGTCCACCACATCCACTATTATTCTCATCGACCAAGTGATAGACGTGGGAGCCCCAATGAGGGCAAGAGATGTGGTTAATCTCTATATTCTTTTTGTTGTATAGATATCTTGTATCCATGCCTCTTATGAAGGCTAATTTTGATGTATAGCTATGTATACCATTATTTTGATGATGCCTCGTGATGAAGGATAGATTCTTTTTTATGCATGCCCCTTTTTTTATGGCATATTGTATCAATGATGTATTATTTTGAGTATTGACTTGGAGAGTTATACATGTATATATGGCATTTTGATGTATCATGATGGATTTAGGATGTATGATTGTTCTTTTGTTTATGTATGTGGCATACTTTAGATTTAGAAATGTGTATATTTCCTACTTTTATATTTGATGATGTATCTGTAGATAGCACCACATTTTTTTAGATTCATGATTTATTTTTGAGTTTGTATTCTAACACTTGGGATGATACTCGATGATATTGGTTTGGGGGATAGATTTGTGATTATGCGCAACCCCTCTTGCCCCCATTGATGATACGATATGTGATGATTTGCTTAGCGTACATGCATGATGTAATACTTGGCATTTTTGTATATGTATGATGTAGTGAATGATGTTAGAAATGTGATGAAATGATAGATGATAGATGTGATAACAAACAACTATGCAAAAATACACAAGCAAAAGTTAACAAAACTAAACAAATATATACATACAAACAACACAACAAACTACAACTAAACAAACACATGTAAAAGCTTAACAAGAGATTTAAAATGAAATCTAATCTAAGAAAGTAAAAATGAACCTCAAAAAGATGCACATAACAAATAAAGAAGCCTATAACAATTGTTTACAAGCATTAGAGTTCCTAAATGTATGTAATGCAATACATAATTTAAATCAAACGAGATTCAAAATCAAATAAGCAAATGATCCATTTTAAAGAACCAACAATTTAACAGATTAAGTACACCAAAACTATACAAACATATATAGAAATAGGTAAGTGCCTAACACTTGTGTTGATTTTACACTTATGTTACCCGTTCTTCGACTTGCAAGTGTTACGGTCGGTTAGCATGTGATAGAGGTGCAATTCGATGATGATGATAGAACAACTCGGAGAGCCTCTTACACATGATGGTACTTGACTCATGTGGTCGAGATGATATAGATTACATTAGACCATGGCCTTTGGACAGCCATAATAGAGCGATGGAATAGTTAGAGTCGGTGCTTTCACCTCCCAACCAGGGAGATTACCATTACCTTGGAAGATGTATGGCACATCATGCGGGTCCCGATTTAGTGACATATCAAAAATTTGTTCGATGTACCTACTATACCATGGCGCAGGATGTCCATTAGATTATCTTGATGTATAGATGATCTAGAGTTAGACCGAGTAGTGGTCTATATGATGGAATTTTTCAGTGGAGTTCTACTCCCTGACAAGACTGGTGCTTCATTTCCGCTTGGACTCCTGGGAGTGATTCTTGGTTTGGTGGAGGGAGAGACCTACTATTGGGGTCAGTGCATATTAGCACATCTATACTGGGACCTTCATTTGATCACTTACTACCATCAGAAGATGGTAGGACCTGATCACCTAGCTATAGATTTGGGCGTGGGACCACATTGCTATTAGTCACCCCTTAGGTGTTCTAAGAGTTTGGGCTCCCGACGAGCCTTCTACGATGGGCTGGGTCCCGGCAAGGGACAATGTGTGACCGTTTATGGGAGTTACATACCACTACCGGCATGAGTTGGATGAGTTGTGGCAAGCTTCCATTGTATGGAGGCCTTATAGACATTTCCAGTGGCCAGAGGATGGTTTAGAGCTCAACACTGCTACCATTGAGCATTTTATCTTGGGTATCCACAGCTATATGCAGGAGTTATACAGAGTAGATCGGTACCACAGGTAGTTTGGCCTTACCTAGGATGTTCTTGGGCCAGACAGATGGTATGCTCATAGAGCCAGAGAGCATTTTGATATGGGTCCATAGATTACCCGTGACAGAGCAATGGCTATATTTTGGAGTGGTGGCACCTATTATTTGGGTGCCACTGAGATAGATTAGAGATCCAGGCACTACACTAGAGTATGGGCCATGGTACCATGGTGTGCTCCCACATCGTTTGAGCATTCCCAAAGTGGCGTATGACGTCGGCGTAAGACCTCCTCGAGTGGGGCATCATAGTAGTGGCGAGGGTGGAGCTGATAGTGATGATGATGATGATGAGGGTGGGTCTGATGCACACCAGCATGTTAGAGGTAGGGGGCAGGGTCCCATACCACATCAACCATAGGGACAGGGGACCTAGGCCCAAAATGAGACATGTATATAGGTCTATGGATATAGATTTTCCCCTAGTGGGAATTCTAACAGGGATATATACCCCTCTTTAGTAGGTACTTCTAGAGCTAGGCCCATCATTTGATATTCTAGAGAGTAAGCAGCGGTAGTGGGTAGCAAGCTGCTCTTCAAAGAAGCGATTACAGAAACCATTATTCTATAGTTACATGTGGCTAGTGAGAGAGATGTAGCTAGGGCACAGGTACATGACCTCAAATAGAGTTAGATTGGGCACTTTCCTAGGTGTAGATTTTGACAATGAGAGAGGATCGGCTTAGGGTATAGGTTGCCCAGCCAGCAATAGTGCCTCATGGCAGAGTCAGATGCGAGAGATGGCCACACAGGGGTGCTCAAATATTGAGCCTCCTACACCAGTCCTAGACTCAGGTGTGGATGGTTGTTTCTCAGAGGGATCATGCACAAGTGCGGTCCACGGGCTATTTTACATAAAGAGATAATGCATGAGCCCAGCTACAGGTTATTACCACAAACAGAGATTGAGAGGCTACTACCTTGAGATAAGCTCATGCCAATATTGGTAGGTTGACAGGCCAGTGAGATGCCACACTAGAGGTAACTCTTACTTCTAGAGATGTGGACTTGATATGAGATGCGATGAGATCCGGTGGTGAGGCCTTGTATTATAGGACTGCCTACTTGGGAAGTTCCGACAGATTAAGAAGTAGTATCATTTTAGTAGTCGATGTGAGTGCAATTACCTCTAAGTCATGGAGATTAGGTCATTCAGCAAGATCAGTTAGGCAGCCCATACCAGAGCAACTCAGGGGACAGTGGTCCATATAGACGGTTTGGTGGTACCCCGGTGTAGGTCCACCACAACCACCATTATTTCGTCGACCAAGTGACAAACCTATGAGCCCTAGCGATGGCGAGAGCTGAGGTTGAGCTCTATATTCATTTTTATTATACAAATATCTTATATCCATGCCTCTTATAAATGATGATTTTGATGTATAGCTGTGTATACCATTATTTTGATGATGCCTCGTGATGAAGGCTCGATTATTTTTTATGCATGCCCCTTTTTGATGGCATATTGTATCAATGATGTATTATTTTGAGTATTGACCTGGATAGTTATACATGTATATATGGACATTTTGATGTATCATACTATGATGGATTTATGATGTATGATTGTTCTTTTCTTTATGTATGTGGCATACTTTAGATTCTAAAATGTTTTTATTTCCTACTTTCATATTTGATGATGTATCTATAGATAGCACCACATGTTTTTAGATTCATGATTTATTTTTGAGTTTGTATTCTAGCACTTGGGATGATACTAGATGATATTGGTGTGGGGGGATAGATTTGTGATTATGCGCAACCCCTTTACCGCCATTGATGATACAATATGTGATTATTAGCTTAGCATACATGCATAATGTAATACTTAGCATTTTTGTATATATATGATGTAGTGAATGATGTTAGAAATGTGATGAAATGATATATGATAGGCGTGATAACAAACAACCGTGTAAAAATACACAAGAAAAAGTTAACAAAACTAAATAAATATATACATACAAACAACACAAAAAACTATAACTAAACAAACACATGAAAAATCATAACAAGAGATTTAAAACGAGATCTAACCTAAGCAAGTAAAAATGAACCTAAAAGGATGCACATAACAAATAAAGAATCCTATAACAATTGATTACAAGCATGAGAGTTCCTAAATTTTTGTAATGCATTACATAATTTAAATCTAACGAGATTTGAAATCGATAAGCAAATGATCCATTTTAAAGAACCAACAATTTAATGAGATTAAGTACACCAAAACTATACCAACATATATAGAAATAGGTAAGTGCCTAACACTTGTGTTGATTTTGTAGCGTATGTTATCCTTTCTTCGTAATCGTGAGCACTATGGCCGGTTAGTGATGTGATAGAGGCGCAGTTTGACGATGATGATAGAGCGACTCTAGAGAGCCTCTTACACGTGATGAGACTGACTCATGTGGCCAAGATGCCACAGATTACATTAGACCATGGCCTTTTGAAAGCCATAGTAGAGTGATGACACAATGAGAGTCAGTGTTTTCACCTCTCGAATGGGGAGATTACCATTACCTTGGAGGATGTATGGTGCATCATTCGGGTCCCAATTCGAGGACAAATTATCGATACTACGAGCCACGGGAATGATATTCAAGTGACATATCATACATTTTTTCGCTGTCCCTACTATACCACTGATGCAGGATGTCCATCGATTATCTTGATGTATAGATGATCTACGATTAGACCGAGTAGTGGTCTATATGATGGCTTTTGTCAGTGGAGTTCTACTCCCTGACAAGATTGGTGCTTCATTTCTACTTGGACTCCTGGAAGTGATTCTTGGTTTGGTGGAGGGAGAGACCTCTGCTTGCTAGGGTCGGTGCATATTAGCACAACTATATTGGGACCTTCATTTGATCACTTACTACTATCGGAAGACGGTAGGACCTTCTCACCTAATATAGATTTGGGCATGGGACCACATTGCTATTGGTCACCCCTTATGTGTTTTGCGAGTTCGGGCTCCCGATGAGCCTTCTATGATGGGCTAGGTCCTGTTAGGGGACAATGTGCAACCATTTATGGGAGTTAGATACCACTACTGTCGCGAGTTGGATGAGCTATGGCAGGATTCCATTGTATGAAGACCTTATAGACATTTCCAGTGGTCGGAGGATGGTTTAGAGCTCAACACTGCTACCGTTGAGTATTTTATCTTGGGCAGCCATAACTATATGCATGAGTTATATAGAGTAGGTCGGTGCCATAGGTAGTTTGGCCTTACCCAGGATGTTCCTGGGTGAGACAGATGGTATGCTCATAGAGCCAGAGAACATTTTTATATGGGTCCACAGATTGCCTATGACAAAGCACTGACCAATTTTCAATAGGTGGCACCTATTATTTGGGTTCCACTGAGATAGATTAAACATCCAGGAACTACACCAGAGTATGGGCCATGGTACCACGGTGTGCTCCCGTGCCGTTTGAGCATTCCCAGAGTGGCGTATGATGTCGGCGTGAGACCTCCTCTAGTGGGGCCTCCTAGCGGTGGTGAGGGTGGAGCTGATAGTGATGATGATGATGATGAGGGTGGGCCCAATGCGCACCAGCATGTTAGAGGTAGGGGATAGGGTCCCATACCATAGCAGCCACAGGGACAAGGCCCTAGGCCTAGGACAAGACATATATACAGGGCCGTGGATATAGAGTTTCCCCTAGTGGGCATTCCAACGGGATATATACCCCTATTCAAAGAGTGCTTCTAGAGAAGGGCCCATCAATTGATATTCCAAGGAGTAGCAGAAGTGCGGTGGGCAGCAAGCTTCTCTTTAGCATTAGTTACAGTGAGGCAACCATTATTTTACAATTACATGTGGCTAGTGAGAGAGATGCAGCTAGGGCATAGGTACAGGCCCTCACAACAGAGTGAGATCAAACACTCGCCTAGGTGTAGATTTTGATAGCGGAGAGGGATCGGGTTAGGGCACGAGCTACCTAGGCCAACAATAGTGCCTCATGTTAGAGTCGGACATGAGAGATGGCCACACAGGTGCTTAGATATTGACCTCCTACCCTAGTCCCGGACTCGGGTGTGGATGGTTGTTTCTCAAAGGACCATGCACGAGCACGATCTCACAGGGCTATTTTACATAGAGAGATAAGGCATGAGCCCAACTACATGTTATTACCGTAAACAAAGATCGGATGTTTCTTCTTTGAGATAGGCTCAAGATGATATTGAAAGGTTGACAAGCTAGCGAGATGCCACCCTAGAGGCAAATCTTTCTTCTGGAGATGTGGACTTGATACGAGATGCGATGAGATCCGGTGGTGAGGCCTTGTATTATAGGAATACCTACTTAAGGGTAGTTCCGAAAGATCAATGAGTAGTATCATTTCAATATTCAGATGTGAGTGTGACTGGCTCTCTAGTCACGAGATCGGGTAATTCAACGAGATCGAGTTAGGCAGCCCATACCAGAGCGGCCAGGCTACAGGGGCCATCTAGACAGTTTGGTGGTACCCCTAGTGTAGGTCCACCACAGCCACCATTATTCCATCAACCAGGTGATAGACGTGGGAGCCCCGATGAGGGAAAGAGCTGTGGTTGAGTTCTATATTCCTTTTTTGTACAAATATCTTGTATCCATGCCTCTTATGAAGGTTGATTTTGATGTATAGCTATGTATTCCATTATTTATATGATGCCTCATGATGAAGGCTCGTTTCTTTTATGCATGCCCCTTTTTGATGGCATATTATATCAATGATGTATTAGTTATAGTATTGACTGGATAGTTATACATGTATATATGGACATTTTGATGTATAATGATGGATTTATGATGTATGATTGTTATTTTGTTTATGTATGTGGCATACTTTAGATTCAAAAATGTGTATATTTCCTACTTTTATATTTGATGATGTATGTGTAGATAGAACCACATGTTTTTAGATTCATGATTTATTTTTGAGTTTGTATTCTAGCACTTGGGATGATACTATATGATATTGGTGTGGGAGGGATAGATTTGTGATTATGTGTAACCCCTCTTGCCCCCATTGATGATACGATATGTGATGATTAGCTTAGCATACATGCATGATGTAATACTTAGCATTTTTGTATGTATATGATGTAGTGAATGATGTTAGAAATGTGATGAAATGATAGATGATAGATGTGATAAAAAACAATTGTGCAAAAATACACAAGCAAAAGTTAACAAAACTAAACAAATATATACATACAAACAACACAACAAACTACAACTAAACAAATACATGCAAAAGCTTAACAAGATATTTAAAACAAGATATAATATAAGAAAGTAAAAATGAACCTCAAAAAGATGCACATAACAAATAAAGAATCCTATAACAATTGTTTATAAGCATGAGAGTTCTAAGTGTATGTAATGCATTACATAATTTAAATCAAACGAGATTCGAAATCGAGATAAGCAAATGATCCATTTTAAAGAACTAACAACTTAACATACTAAGTACACCAAAACTATACAAACCAACAACTAAAAGTAATTAAAGCACTACTTTGTTTTTGTGGGACAACATTGACATATTTTCTAATGTTTTTGGGTTTATCTAAAAAGATAAGTTTTCGTAGCTATGTTTTTCAATTGTTGTCTAGGTGTCCCTAGGATAACATTGTGAGATGAACGTAGCTTTATCCCTGAAAAGGGAAATTTTCCAGATGTTTAGATTTTTGTGTATCATTTTCCAAATGTTTTTGTATTTTCCAAGGTCATGTTTTGAAAGCAATGTACAAGAAAAAAGAAGCGTGGATGCCCCCAGCGTGATGTGGGAATATACAAAAGGCAGAATGCCATGTGTGTATGTGTGAGAAGGTGGAAACGGTACTTTCATGCTCAATGTTAGATGGGAGTATACAAAGGTGATGTCCTCCATGTAGATATAAGAGCAAACAAACCAGATCATGGCAAGGAAAAGGTGGTCCTAGTAGGGTTCCTAGACCTAGCAGAAAAAGTCGTATCTAAAAAGTGGTAATGATTACCCGTCCTTCCGTAAGAGTAACTTGTGTCCGGTGAATCTTCCTTGAGTGCCAAAAACTAGTTTTCACTCAAAGACCTGCCTGTGCCACAATTGCGTGGTTTTCACATGAGGACGACCTCTTTTTCTTTACTATTTTCTCTTTTTTCCATTTTTTTCTTGTTTTTTCTTTGTTTTCCAATTTTTAGTTCCTATTTGATATTCTCGTCATACCTAAGCATAGAACCGCTTCAAGTGCATGGCATTCATAGGTTTGGAATCTCTTCACCATTTGAATATGCAAGTTTGTAGGCTTCTGATCTATATTTTGTAATTACAACATAAGGACCTAACCAGTTAGCCTCAAACTTTCCTTTCTTTTCTCTGTCTTTGATGGTGTTCTTCTAATTTTATTTTAGCACTAGATCTCCTACATCAAATTATTGATGAATGATGTATTTTTTATATCCTCTGGACACTCTGTTCTAATAGACTTTTAGGTTATTGAGCACTCTGATACACCTTTCATCTAATAGTTATAACTCTTCTAGGCAAGCAACTATGTAGTCTTCATCTTTATCAAGATAGTCTCTAAGAGATATTATCAGGGAGGTAAGCTCCACTTCCAAAGGTATGATGGCTTCAGTGCCATAGACAAGTGAATATGGGGTTACACCAGTAGGAGTGCGGATGAAATTATGATGGGCCCAAAGGGTGGGATGTATCTGCAAATGCCAATTAGGGCTGATTTTACTGACCATTTTCTCCATAATCCATAAAAGGATCTTATTGGTGGCTTCACATCCATTACCTTAAGGGTAATAAGGGGTGGACCACTTAAGTTATATATGGAAGCATTGACACAATGTTTTAACCATTTTATTTTTGAGCGATTTACCGTTATCGGTGACAATGGCCGAGGGATCCCGTAAGGGCATATGAAATGGTTCCTAATGAATTTTGAAATCTGCGCACCGATGACATAGGTAAGAGGGACAACCTCTACCCATTTGGTAAAATATTCGGTGGTAGTAATGATGTGAATATGACCGTCGATGAAGAAGGATGGAGATTCCTGATCCATAGGGATCCAGAGAAACTCTACTTCATCAGAAATAGTCAGCACAAGGAAGGAAAACATTAAATAGAGGTTCTGTATTTTAAGTAACAGGACCACCACCCTATGCATGGCGGCGAAATCACAAAACTACTACTCGGCCCGGTGGTGGTGGTTACATAACCACTTGTCTACACAGGTGGCAGTCCTGTCCATTATAGATAGAAAGAAAAATTTGAAACGAACAGACTTCCGAATTTGAAAGGGTGTTCATCTCCCTTCACCTTCATGACCTTTCCCATTCTCCAGTGCATGGGAGGACATGAGAAAGGCTATAAATTCATGATTGTAGAAGTGTAGAAGATCATCAAAGCATGAGAGCAAGTGAGCAAGAAGTCTTAGTGCTGGAAATTGTATTTTTGAGGAAGAAAGGAGTTTGAGACAGAGCAAGCAAGTAACTGAAAGGAAGTGTTGAGATATTATCTACTTCCCTTTCATACTTACTATAAATTTTGTACCTGTGATTTGAATTGTCTAATAGAAGTGGGAAGAAATATAAATTTCCCTTCCCGACTGGTTTTCCTCCATTGGAGGTTTCTAGGATAAAATTGTTGGTGTTTGAGTTCTATGTCCTTTCCCTTTGCTGCAATTATTGATTCTAAGCACAATTATAATTCATTCACTAGCTTTCTCTGTTATTTCTAATAGAAAGTAAACAACAACGTGAATTTTTGTGATTTGTGAATTATTCCAAAGTTGAAAGTTTACGGATCATTTTGGTATCAGAGCTAACAAGTATCCAGGACTGTGGTATTCATTCTTGAATTTGTATGACAGTGACAAGATCTAAAGGTGAAGAACCTTTACCTTGCGATCCAGAGATTTCTACAAAGAAGTGGAAACAGAGAATCTAGGGAGAAATGGAGGAAGAGAACTTGGTCTAGAGGATCGAGATGCTGGAGACCATGATGGATAGGATGTTTAGAAGGCAAGAAGAACTTGCAGATTTGTAGAAGACAGCTTCTGTCAAACAAGACTCCATGGACTCGGTGGTTCAAGGCTTAGCCAAAAATTTTGGTATAGGCAAGAGTCACCATGAGGAAGATTATGGAGAAGAGCATGGAGAAGAGACTTCTAACACAAGAGAGAAGGTAAAATCTAAACATACTCCTTTTAAAGTTGAGACTAAAGTTGAAATCAAAAGCTTTGAAGGACAAGTAGATGCAGAGTTTCTAGATAAATGGTTAAAACAGTTAGAAGTCTACTTTAGCATCCATAATGTTACTGAGGCACAAAGGATCACCTTTTCACATCTCAAAATGGAGGGACATGCTCTAGTTTGGTGGGAAACCCATCTAACTACTTGTGAAAAGAAGAAATGTCCTATTGTGAAGTCTTGGCAAGAATTTAAGGAATTACTTAGAGCTAACTTTTATCCTATTGGCCATAAAACTGACCAAATGATTAAATGGCAGTATTTTAGACAAGGCAGTGGTCAAAGTGTGTAGGACTATACTACGGAGTTTCAGAGGCAAGCCATGTTGCTAAATATGGACTTGGAGGATGAGGATATTCTGACCAAATACTTAGGCGGACTTCACACTCACCTTTGAAGAAAAGTTATCTCCACAAAGCCCAAGGATCTCAATGAAGCATGTGTACAGGCATACTACATAGATGATGAGAAGAAGCAAGGAGAAGCAGATCTAAGGGTAAAACAGTCAACAAATCAAGAAAAAGGATTATGGGAAAACAAGTAACAAGCATAAGTGGAAAGGGAAAGGTAAACAAGCTGCCACTACTTTAAATACTTGTAAATATCCCAAGAATTTTTGCAATAATTGTGATATCAATGGTCATACTGAGGCTACATGTTGGAAGTTACATCCAGAGTTACATCCGAAGAACCAAACCAAGGACTCAAAGAAGTCTATGAAAACTGTAAAGACAGAGGAGCAGGTAGAAATCAAAGATGACTCTGATGTAGACGAAAGGCTTGGATGCACGGCCACCAACGGGGACAGTGAAGAGGAGATGAGTAGACTATTCCAAATCAAAATCCAGATCAAGAGAACTAAGGTAAATTCTTTGGTTGATACCGGTTCTCAATCTAACTTGATTTCTGAAGCAGTTGTAAAGAAGCTTGGTCTTGAGACTTACGAGCATCCACACCCTTATCCTTTGGGTTGGGTAAAGAAGGGTGTTGAAATTTAGGTAACAAAAAGATGTAAGGTCAAGTTTGGGATAAATTCCCAATATATAGATGTTTTTGAAGCTAACGTTATTCCACTTGATGCTTTTGATGTGGTATTCGAGAGTCCTTACTTGTATGTTAGGGATGCTATATTTATGAGAAGGGAGAACCGGTATAGATGGGTCAAGGATGGGATCAGCTACAACATCTGGGCACACTAGCGTAAGACACATGTTACTATGGTGAGTGCTAACCAAGCAAAATGGCTAATTCAGGCAAATCATAATTAGTTTTGTTTACTTTTTCTAAAAGATAAGAAAGATGGGGTAGAAGTTTCAGAAATTTCTAAGGAAAAAAATATTTGGATACTATTATTTAGTCTTTTCAGGAAGTATTTCAAACTCCTAGTGGATTACCACCAAAATGGGAAGTAGAGCATGAGATTTAGCTGTTGTCAGAGTCACCTCTACCGAACATCGGGTTGTATAGGAAATCCTTGCTTGAGAGTACTAAAGTAAAGAAGCAACTCCAGGAACTGATAGACCAAGGGGTAATATGTCCGAGCACCTCACCATGTGGTTCACCTATTATGATGGTGCCAAAGAAGGATGGTTCTTGGAGAATGTGCATCGACTACTCGTGCTTTGAACAAGATCACCATAAAGAACAGATATCCACTTCCCCATATAGATGATCTCTTGGACCAACTTCAGCATGCTAAATTTTTCATGAAGTTGGACCTCAAGTCCGGTTATCACCAAGTTAGGATGAAGGAGGAGGATATATGGAATACTACCTTGAAAATGAAACAGGGGTTTTATGAATGGTTAGTACTTCCTTTTGAGTTATGTAATGCACCCACTACATTTATGAGATTGATGAATGATGTATTGTAGGATTTCATAGATTCATGTGTCATTGTATATCTAGATGATATTTTGATTTTTAGTGCCACATGGGAAGAACACTTAACACATTTGCAGCAAGTCTTGCAAGTTCTCGGAGAGAAAATGCGCTTTGTAATATGAAGAAATGTGAATTTTCCAAGCAATCACTTGTCTATCTTGGACACATGGTTGGAGTTGAGAGCTACGAGTGGATCAAAAGAAGGTGGAAGCCATCACTAATTGGCCAACACCAACAGGAGCCACATAAACTAGAATTTTTGTGGGAGTAGTACAATACATGCGGAAGTTCATTCCAGGCTTCTCTGCGATTGCAGCACCTCTACACACAGTGGCCGCAAAGAGTAAGGGTTTTGAATGGGGTAAGGAACAAGAAAAATCCTTTGAGTTATTGAAATACAAGATTAGTCATGCTCCAATACTTGCTCTTCCTAGTTTGTAGCAGCCTTTTGAAGTAGAGACAGATGCCAATGATTATGCTATGGGCGCAGTGTTGCTTCAAGGAGGTAAACCCGTATGTTATCATTCTAAAACTTTCACTTCAGTAGTTAAAGGATATTCAGTATATGATAAATAAATGTATGCACTAGTTCAAGCAATTAAAAAATGGAAACACTATTTTATGGGTAAAGAAACTATTGTGCACACCGACCAAAAACCTCTACAATATTTGCAAGCACAGTCTAAATTGCAGCAGGAAAGGCACTACAAATGGATGGGGTTTCTTCAATAGTTCCATTTGGTGATCAAATACAAGAAAGGTAGTACAAATTTTGTGGCAGACATGTTGTCTAGGCCACCCACATAGGAGAAATTCTCCTGCTTGGCCACTATTTCTTAGATCGAGCCCTTCACGAAGGAAGCATACAAAGAGGCATATGCCCAAGACAAAGACTTTGGGGTGACATTTCAAAAGTTGCAGTCCCAAGGGGCTGAAAGGATGGGGATTAAAGATTGTTATCTCAAGGATGGGCTGCTCTACCGATGGGGAAAACTTTGTGTGCCTAAAGAAGAAAGACTTCTATTGATGAGGGAAGCACATACCTCGAAAGTAGCAGGACATTTTGGTGTTGGTAAGACCGTAACCCACTTGCAAAGGTATGTATATTGGCCCAATATGCAAGAGGAAGTATCAAAATTTATTCATGGATGTAAACTTTGTTGTACTAGCAAGCCAAAGACTAGGAAGGAAGGTTTAGTAAAATGTGTATTCTTATGGTATGTAAAAAAAGTAGTAAAAGCACATGATGCGGTAGATCTTTTCTTTGCTAATCTATGGGTGAATTTTGGTTTGCAAAAGTCTATTGTATCCGACAGGATTCCAGATTCTTGGGGAAGTTTTGGACTACATTGTAGGACAAGATGGATACCAGTTGCAAAAGAAGCATAGCTTTCCATCCGCATGACAGATGGATAAACAAAGGTGGTAAACAGACTTTGGTACAATTAATAAAAGGGTATAACAATAAGTACCCAAGGACTAGGGATGAGTCCTTAGCTTACATTCAACATTCCTACAACCGGGTAGTACACACATCCACCATGAAGTCACCATTTGAAACATGCTTGGGATATATACCTACGAATCTGCTGGACATAGCAGTTGGACAACATGATGAGGAGGATAAACGAGACACGAGAGTGACTAGAGCAAAAAAATTCATTGAGAAGATCCAGAAAATCCATCTCAAGGTTAAATAACAACTTGAGAAGTCTCAAGTGAATTAAAAAGCTAGGCATGATCAACATAGAAGGGAACACAAGCTTCATGTTGGAGATAAAGTTTGGCTTTACTTGAGCAAGGAGAGACTACAAGGTCAAGCACGAAGCTCAAGCCACTACGATATGGACCTTTCACCATATTTGAGAAGATTGGAGAAAATGATTTTCGACTTGATTTGTTGTCATTCATGAGGATGTACTGTCAGTAAACTACGATAAATTGCACCTATATGAGCCATCCATGCTATATGAAGATGAAGAACTACAATTTCTACCTTCCATTGAGGATTGTGTCTGGACTCATGAGGTGAATTGGAGGAGGATGTAGTACTGCAGCAGAAGGTCAGAGAGACTAGAAGAGGTCCATAGGAGTCTTGGTAGATTGGACTGAAAGGAAAGACACCAAGGCAGGCCCGATGGTATTCAAAGGAGCAAGTGAGGGAATTGTTTCCTCATCTACTCCCCCACTAAGCTTTTGTGGGACCAAAAGCCTCCTAAGAAGGGGAGGTGTGATCCATAGGGATCCAGAGAAACTCTACTTCATCAGAAACAGTCAGCACAAGGAAGGAAAACATTAAATGGAGGTTCTATATTTTAAGTAACAAGACTACCGCCCTATGGAGGGTGACAGTCCAGAAACCGCCACTCAACCAGGGGTGATGGTTATAGAACCACTGCTTTTCATAGGGCGGTGGTCTTGTCCATTACGGACAGAAAGCAAAATTTGAAATGAATAGCTTCCGAATTTGAAAGGGTGTTCATCTCCCTTCACCTTCATGACCTTTCCCATTCTCTAGTGCATGGGAGGACATGAGAAAGGCTATAAATTCATGATTGTAGAAGTGTAGAAGATCATCGAAGCATGAGAGTAAGTGAGCAAGAAGTCTTAGTGTTGGAAATTGTATTTTTGAGGAAGAAATGAGTTTGATGCATAACAAGCAATTAATTGAAAGGAAGTGTTGAGATATTATCTACTTCCCTTTCATACTTATTGTAAATTTTGTACTTGTGATTTGAATTGGCCAATAGAAGTGGGAAGAAAGAGCAATTTCCCTTCCCGACTAGTTTTCCTCCATTGGAGGTTTCCAAGATAAAATTGTTGGTGTTTGAGTTCTATGTCCTTTCCCTTTGCTACAATTATTGATTCTAAGCACAATTATAATTCATTCACTAGCTTTCTCTATTATTTCTAATAGAAAGTAAACAACAGAGAATTTTTTTGATTTGTGAATTATTCCAAAGTTGAAAGTTTACGGATCACTTCCCTATGAGATCTAGGCCCCATTTAGAGAATGTTCAAGGCATTGCAATAGGCTATAAGGCTTATGCTGGTGCATGTATTAAATTTCCATATTTTTGGCATAGCTCACACTTCTTTATGATTTACAATAATCAGATTCCATGGTAGGCCAATAATAGCCTACTCTCAATAGCTTTTAGCTAAGACCATGCCACTAGTATGTGCTCCACAAATACCACTATGTACTTCCTTAATTGTGTGGATAGAATCAGCAACATCCAAATAACGAAGTAGATTCCCGTCATAGCCATGACGATAAAGGGTGCCTCCTAGGAGGGTATAATAGGCTATGCGGTGAATAAGGGATTTCTTTTTAGAATGGGTGATGTCAGGGGGAAGAGTTCCATCTTGTAGGTATTGGAAGATAGGGTCGTACCAAGGGGATAAAGGACCAACAACTTCACATGCCAAACATGACTCCGACATATCATATGCAGGTACCTGTAAATGTTCCACGAAGAAAGGCATCTTGCTTTCTTCAAGTGCTATGCATAAGAGAGACCCAATAGTAGCCATAACATCCGTGGATCTATTATGTGATCTTGGTTTTTGTTCAAATATAACTTTTGTGAAATATTCCTTCAAAGTTTCAACCATTTTCTTATATGGAATAAGCTTCTCATCTTTAACCTTGTACTCATCATTAACCTATTTTATGATAAGTTGAGAGTCCCCAATGACTTGCAGTTGTCTGATGTTCCATGTAATAAATATCTTGAGACTAGCGATGCGTGCTTTGTACTCAAAATTTTATTTGTACATGGGAATCCCAACTTGAATGCTCGTGGTATGATCTCACCTGTTGGAGTGATGAGCACCACTCCTACTCTAGATCCATGGTAGGTAAAAGATCCATCAAAATGAACATGTCATTCTACGATTCCTCAATATACATCATAGATGCATCTGGTAAATCAAAGCATAAAGGTTCCATTCTTGGGAGAGGAGCTTCTGCCAACTAATCAACTAGTACCTATCCTTTTAAAGACTTCTAATTCACAAACTCAATGTCAAATTCACTCAGAGAATGATCGAATTAGACATTCGGCCTATGAGGGTGGGTTTGGATAAAAGGTACTTGAGTGGGTCAAATTTGGATATGAGCTTGGTTTTATTATTTAAGAGATAGTGGCAAAGCTTTGGAAATGTGAAACAACCGCTAAGCATGCCTTTTCTATTTAGGGATAATTCAACTCGTATGTGATCAAGGTACAACTAAGATAGTAAATTGCTCTCTCTCTATAGGCTAAGTCATATTGGGAAAGTAATGCACTAATGGAAAATTGGGTAGATGAAATGTATAAGAGGATAAGTTTACCAGGGGTAGGTGGCATTAGTACAGAAAGCTGGAAAAGTACCGCTTGAGTAGTAGCGAAGTATTTCGGTAGTCGTGTCCCCAATGAATGTGACATCTTTCTTGAGCAAATGAGTAAAGGGGTGGCACTTATCCTGTAAGTTTGTGAAATAAAATGATGGATTTCTGAATCTTTCCTTGTAGACTCCTTATCTATTTGAGAGTGGTAGGTGGTGGCATTTCTTTGATAGTTGTAACATTTACAAGATCCAATTCAATCCTTCTTTGTGAGACAATGAACCCTAGGATTTTTCCTGATAAAACACCGAAGACATATTTCTTAGGGTTCAAATGAACCTTATAGTCTCTTAGATGCTGAAAGATACACCTCAACACTTCAGGGTGTTCTTTTCTACTTTTGGATTTTGCTAGGATATCATCAACATAATCCTCCATGATGTCACTTATCATATCATGGAAAATAATTGTCATGGCCCACTGATAAGTAGCCCTAGCATTCTTAAGCCTGAAGGGCATGACTTTGTAGAAAAATATTTCCCCAAGGGGTGATGAATGTTGTCTTATGCTGATCTTCTTCCATAATTTGTATCTGGTTATAACCTGAAAAACCATCCATCAAGGACAACATTTCATAACTAGTTATTGAATCGACTATCATGTCGATGTTAGGTAGGGGAAAATCATCTTTTGGACATGTAGATCCTTATGCCAATAGGATTTTTCTATAGTGGGACTATGTTAGAGATCCATTCTGAATAGTCAATAGGTTTAATGAAATCAATAGCTAACATCTTTTCTAATTCTTCTTTGACTAAGAGCACCACCTTAGGATGCATCTTTCTCAACTTTTTTTTGATTGGTTTGGCATCTGGGTGCACAATGAGGTTGTGCACAACTAGCTCGGGGTCCAAACTAGGAATATCTACATATGTCCATGTGAATATGTCCATGTATTCTTTTAAGAGCTCTACAAAGGTCTTTTGTTCCTGAGCTGAGAGTGAAGCTCCCAACTTGACTATTCTAGGTTGCTCCTCTGAGCCAATGTTGATGTTGATTATTTCCTCAATAATCATTTTAGAAGCATCTTCCATCCACGTAGGATCAAGGGGAAGAGTAAGATCAACCTCCTATGGTAGTTCATGATCATATTTGAATGGATAAATCACTTCATCTTTAGACTCTTCATTCTGTTTGTCTATGAGTTTATCAAAGAGTCTGTCACTATGGGATTTTTGTTGAGCCTTCTTGCTTGGTTTCTCAGAAGTAGGTGTACTTTTATTTACAGCCTTTTTATTCAACCATCCACACATCTCTAGCTTCTTCCCCGAAGTAGGCGTAGGTGTCTAGTTGAATCTTAAATCCTTTCTTGTGGTCTCTAGCTAGAATAAAGTCCCTGAGTCCCATGAACTCTACGAATGCCTCATCATTTTCAAATAAATCCAGGGGCACGTGAAGTTGTTGATCCCAATATATAAGTTTGGGATATATAAGGGCTACTGGATATTTATCTAGGGAGATGGATTTAGATAAGGTAAGGACCGAAAAATCTAGGAATAGGTTCGTGGAGGAAAGATCTTTGTAAAGGCTACATTGGGAATCTACGTCACTATCAGAATGAGATGAAATGTCCTCACTTTTAGAAGAGGTGGCATCATTCTCAGAAGGTAGAGCATCATGGGGCCTTATTCCAAGGCCATGTTTATCATTTTTAAAATGAGGGATAGGGATAGGCTCTAACCGGCCTTGTGCATTAATGCCACATCCAAACCCACTATAGCCCATGACAAACATCATGTGGGGACCTTTGATGTACTGAGGTGCTTGATTGCATGAAGCCATGGTGCCTTCTGGCACTCTACTAGTAGGGTCTTCTAACATTTTCTCCTCAGATAGGAGGCCACTATGGACAAATTTTTCCAATGGTTTAGGACATTGCTTGCGGGTGCTCTTGAACTGAAAATAAGGCTTACCCCTTGTCCTGGGGGATACTGATAAGTCTGATATCAACAGAGCCTGCTCAAGAGTGAATGGCTTATTTGGGCCATATTTTGCTGATGTGGCCTCCCATGAAGCAAATGGATTGACCAATGAGGGAAAATATTGATTGAAAGGTGTGAGGGACTCTGAATCTATTCATTTTTATAGCCTCCATTTGTAGAGGGACAACAACATCCGCAGAAGGACATTCATAAGCGACACGAGAAAAACTGTGCAATGCTCTACAATGTGTGAATGGTTCCGGGTCACCCAAAATGGTAACCACCTGCCCTTCATGACATAACTTGATGCACTGATGAAAATTTGATGGAATAGCTTGCATGGCATGGATCCATGGGCGTCCCAAGAGCATGTTGTACGGAAGGTCCAAGTCAAGGACATGACATAAACTTGTTGTTTTTCCCTGGTTTAAAAGAAAAATCCATGTGTGCTCTTATTTGTGCCCTAGGTTTTCCAATTTTTGGGTGTGTCATTTTCCCTTTGCCAGATCATGCAAATCAAATTGATCAAATCTAAATTGTATGAGTTAAATTCCCAATCCCAAGGTCGAAAATAATGTCAAAACATGATTCAGTTGATTTAAAATCAAAAATTTGCAATCCTTGTTGAAAAATTTGATTTCTAGGGCATCCTTTAAATTTTTCACATTTTGATGGTCATACGGGTGTCATTTTCCCGTCAAATTCATCATCGGAAGGTAATGGCAACGTGGCGGTTTCCTATTGGCCAAGGGGTGTCGGGAAATATTTCTAACTTATCATTTTTGAAATTTTGGCAAAAAGGAAAATTTTGATCCGTGGCTCCGCCTTCTACAAAGAAGTGCCTACGTGGCATGTTTTGATTGGCTAGGGGATTGGCGGGTGGTGGACTTTCCTTAGGAAATTTTGATTTCATTTTGCAAAATTTTCAAAGACAAATTTTGGCCCGAAGGCCCACAACGAATAGGGAGAGGACACGTGGCACATATTTTGGTCTGAGGGCATGCGGATGGTGGAGACTTGGAGAATTTTGATGTTTTATGGCTCAAAGTGATAAAGTGAATTTTTGGCCCAAAGGCCCTCGGCCAATCCCTAGTGGACACGTGTCCAGAAAGGATAGGATGGGGCAGCGGGTTTTTGCAATGACTTTGAAGTTTTTAACTTCAAATGGTAAAAATCAAATTTTGGGCCAAAGCTCTCAACAATCAAAAGAACACGTGTCCAAAATTTTGAAAAAATGGCGGGGGGTTGAGAGTTTTGAGATTTTTTCTTTGGAGGAAAAAAATTCAAAATTGAAAAATGGTCCAATTGCACACTTAAAGAAATTTGTATGAGGAGGCGGAGGTTCGGACCTCGAAAAACTTTTGAAAATTTTGCAAAAAAAGGCAAAAATGTTTTAAAATCAAAATTTTGTGCGTGGGAAAGGAAGGTGTAAGTTTGAAGCTTGTGCGGGATCATGGAGCTTCGGGGGAAAAGTAAAAATTTTGCCTTTTTGGCAAAAGGAGCTAAAGTGTAAATGAAGAAGCGGCCTCATGCAGCCTATCCATGGTGGACACATGTGGCACATTCTAAGAAGTCAAAGGAAGAGCGCGGGCCCACGGTAAGTTTTAAATTTTTCAAATTTTGTAGGAAGGTTTGAAGGCAGAATAGGAGACTTGGCCCACTGGCGAATCGGAGAGAGACATGGCGGGAGGGAAGAGATCGGGCAGTCCGGTCAGGCCCGGGGTTTTGTGAAAAAAATTTTTTTTCCAAAAAAGGTCAAAATTGATAGAATTGGTGTGATTTCAATGGACCCACCTTTGGACATGTGGCGGCTCAGGAGGAAGGTGGGGGGCGGAGGAAAAGTGGCAAAATTTTCCAAATTTTCAAAAGGTCACAAATGCATTTTTTAAAAGGCATGGGCCCGATCCAATCATTTTTGACACGTGTCCCACCTTATCCAAAGTTTAAAAAGGTAATATTGAGCTTATTTTTGGATTGCATCTTCCACGTGGAGGGCTGATATTAAAAGGTGGATGAGATCGATGGTT
Organism: Taxus wallichiana var. yunnanensis; assembly: GCA_018340775.1. Lineage (NCBI taxonomy): Eukaryota > Viridiplantae > Streptophyta > Pinopsida > Cupressales > Taxaceae > Taxus > Taxus wallichiana. The sequence continues at coordinate 87,086,316 of CM031234.1, forward strand.
ATTGTGCATCCATTTGTTTTGGCCACCATGGGAGCTCCAAGAAGCTTGGAAATCACGTTTTTGCATCAAATTTCATCAAATCTTATATGATTTTGTGTCGTCTTGGCCTTCTTGAGAACATTGGCATCATTTTCATGACTTAATTCTTTGATCTATGGTGTTTTTGATGTAATTTTTTTCAGGCCCAGAAAAAACATGAAATGACAAAATTAAAAGTTGCAGAGGTAATTTGAAAAGGTAAAAAGGTGAAAATGATGAGTGAAAGGTGTTTGCATGCCTCAATGATAAAAAATGTGCCTCCAGGATGGATAATGATCCAGATATTTGTAATGATTTAATCTTTTTGGCACACCTGGCAACATGCGAGTGTTTTTCTATTTGATGTCATTTTCATTGAATCATGAAGAATTGTTGTAACAAACTTGATCCCATGGCATATTATTTTCTTGGGAAAGAAGGCTCCAATGTGGCATAGGGTATATAGTGCATTTTGGAGAATTGTAAAGGGGGGGGAGTTGAAAATCACGAGAAAATTCTGAGAGAAAGCTCATTTTCTGAGAAATCCACCAAAGAACCAGGTTAATGTCTCATGTGTTGGAAATTCATGTATGTGAGTTGGTTACAAGTGTATAGCCATCACACAGCTCTAAGATTGTTCATGTAACTCTCCCCTATTGTTGAATCTAACAAGTTTTGAATTAAATCTATGTTTTCTTTGGGCAATATGATGTCTGTTATCATTTTTAAATGCTTGTGGATAAATTTTATTGTTCTTGTTGCAATCTTGCATTGAAAGTCTTTAGAAATCACACAAGATCTCCATTTCTTGTTGATAGTTTAGTGGCATTTGCAATCTCATATTCAGAAGAGCCTTCATCTGATAAGGAGATAAACAAATTTAAAATCACTTTACCTTCCTTGATTAGAGATTTTTGTAAGCCTTTGGGGGTACCTTAGGCGTGGTTTGATCATGGATTTTTGTGTTTAATTGAGTTCTTTACTTCAAGATTTTGTGGTGAGTTCTCAAATATTGTGTGAAGAGTGCAACCTGGGCTTCCATTTGTGCCTCTTCTAGTTGAAAGAACATCCTGATTATTTTAGGCATTTCATCTGATAGTTGTTCAAGTATTGTAGATTGTCAAAGATCTTATCTATCCCAGTTTGTCTTGTCAATCCCCCACCAAAAAATCATCTAAACAACAAAGATCCTATCATGTACTATCCCTGATTTGCATTTGTATACCCACAAAGATCAAAATCCATTTGCAAAAGTATGCATAACAGATCAGATTTCCAATGTCTCTAGTAACCTTTGCCTTGTTTTGAGAACATACCCATGTTTTGAGAAGTGACAACTTGTGAGAGTTCAGATCTGGGGTGTTGATCATGTTTTCATCAAGGTCTCCATCATAGAATTTCAAGCAAAGAGAAGGACATCTTCATCTCCTTCACCATTACAAGGTTACAAAATAGGTCCTCTTACCTTGGTTGCAAGGCACAACCTAAAATAGCTAGGACAAGATCAAGTCCTATTGGAGTGCTATCCATTTCTCCACAAACCTAGTGCCAGCTAGACCATATCCCCAGCTACCAATGACATACAACATGGTCTAATCTGTCTTTAAGCTCCATGACATATCTATGGTGTTGCTCAGACTGAAAAAGGAGAACAAATTTGGATACCAACACGAGTGGCGCCATTGCCGGGGACTTCTTGGAATTTCTTGGTGTTTTTGAAGTGTTTGAAGAGTTTGAGCATTTATGTATTCAATTATTTGAGCTGCTACATTGTTAAAATATCATTCTATGCTTCAGATCTACAAGTTTTAAGCAAAATTTTCAAGCTTTTCTTGCCCTTTTTTTCATTTCCTAGCAGTTTATACACTTTGGTTGCATTGTGATTGATTGATCTAAGAAGAAGAAGGTCTGATTTATAAGGCTTTGCAAAGTTTTTCAGTGCTAGCAAACATTTGACAAATTATTTTAGTGCATTCTTGCACAACTAAGGTGAAATTCCTTAGTGGCGACTCCATGCTGATTTGATCTTGAAAATACCAGTTGTCTTACCTTTCTATCATTTATAATTTGTTGCTCAAATCTACAAAACTGGAAGGAAGAAGATCTCTCTTCATCAAGGACTCTACCAAGAAGTTGTTTACAGATTCAAGAAACTCAGAGCTAGAGGGGAGAAAGGTGTGGAAGGTTGTTGGAGACTTGACTATAAGAAAGGAGATCCCTATTGTTGAGTTTGAAAGTGAGCAGCCTGTTATTGAGGACTATCAATTCTTCTTCAAGTGGATCTGATTCAAACAATCCTATTGCTGATTTGAATTCCCCATCAGGTGAGGGACCTTCTTGTGCATTTGAAAGGCTTGCTCCTAAATCTACTCCTATATTTTCTAAATTTTCTAGAGATCATCAAGAAGGAGTGCCCTTAAGAGAGATCTATTTTGAAGATTTCATTCCCATTCCCCAAAGACCTTGCACTCCTCATCAGCTTGTTTCACCTCCAAGATCACCTCCACCAAACAATATGGATCAGCCTAGACCTCCATTTTTGTTAACACCTTTGGTCCTATAAATTTTAGAGGAATGGATGGTTACCCAAATGTTGTCCCACAAGATGTCAGAAATAGGTTGCCAAAATTCCAGGGTAACAATGTTATTACTGGTGATCAACATCTCAAACTTTTTGATAATATGATGGAAGATTTTGAGATAGAGTTTGAAGATGTGTATATTAAGTTGTTTATTCATACACTAGAAGAAGATGCTAGGGATTGGTACAAGGCTCTACCTGATAATTCTATTGATTCATGGACTGAAATGAAAAATGCATTTAGGTTGCAATATGGTGACAAGACTGATCCTAGATTTCTTTTATCTGAGTTTGAGAATATCAAGAAGAACCCTAATGAATCAGTCCATGACTTCAACACAAGGTTTAACAAAACTTTGAGAAGGCTTCCTATTAATCTTGAGGCCTTGTGATGAATCTTGTTTAATCAAATATGCAGATGCATTTGATAAGAAGGCAGCCTATTACCTAAGAGACAAGAACCCAACCAATCTAAGACAAGCTTTCTCCATGGCACTTCAAATTGAGAACAATATCAAAGCAATTGGGAAACCTCTCAAGAGAGATGGTGTAAAATTGATAAACCCTAAAAAACCTCAAGCTAGCAAAGGTGCTGATTTAGAAGAGGTTGTGAAAACTTTGGCAGGGGTTGTCAAAGAAATCTCATACAAATTAGCAAGGCAAGAGAGAAGGGAATTGGGTAGACTTCACAAGGTCAGCCTAGGCAGCAAGCACAAGATAGATTTGGCAATCATCCTAGGGGTGATCAAAGGGTAGATGATAAAGGTAAAGGACCTATGGATCTACAAATAGACATCCTCAAGCACGTGAAGGAAGAGTGTTGCTGATCCCTTAACTGCTAGGGTTGTTGTTGTTGAAGAGGTTGCTTGATATGGATTGGTGTGATAGATGTTTTCTTCCTCATCCTCCATGTGAAGTGGACCAACAAGTTGATGAAGCTGATAATGATGATGGAACTGATGATGATATTTGCATGGTGGGTTGTTCTTCAAGCTCACAAGGAGGAGCAACATCTACTGAAGTAATAAGTGCTAGGACTATTGCTACCTTTTGGGATTGCATCAAATGGGTACAAATATTTCTCCCCCTCATGCTCTTGAAGTTGATGTAGTGCAAGCTTTTGAAATTCCTAACAATGACTTTGAATACTTAAGAGCTTTGATGATTAAGAAGTATGATGGTGGTATCCCTTCGGAGGAAGATAGACAATTGTTGATGAATGTTGTTGTAGCTCAAGAGAAAGACTATAACACTAGAAGAAAAGTTGTTAAGGGAGTGGGCCTCAAGCCAAACCTAAAACACCCTTGCTCACAAGCATTCCAAAAGAAGCTCCTAGGAAAGAAACACTTGCTAAAAGCTCTGTTGTCCCAAGAAAAAATTACAATCCTCATCATGCCCAAGCTGCCAAGAATCCTTCACCATCTATGAATCTTCTTGTCTCCCTTCCAATGTTGTTTTTCCAAAGAGTGTTCCCTATGACATAGCCCAAGTATTGAGCCAAATTAAAGTGAGTGTTCCAATCATTGAGTTGCTTAGAATTCCTGAGCATAAGAAGAGAGCATTTGAGTACTTGGGATTGAAAGAAGAGAAGATCACTCCAGGAAGAAATGTAAATGTTGTTGAAACTCCACCTCAGATCATTGTTGACTTTGAAACACCACCAGCAGTAGAAGTTCTTGGAGAGACACCTGAGGTATATTTGGGGACATCTTTGGTTGATTCCCAATTGAATGTTGATCCATTCTTCACAACTTTTCTCATAAAAGATAGGCTACTTCACAATTGTATGTTTGATTCTGTGCATCATGTAATGTCATGCCTCTAGAAGTCATGAATGAGTTGGATATCAAAGTGACAACTACCTATGGGAAGTGTACTACCATGGATTCAAGAGGAAGTCTGGTGGTTGGTTGTGTGAAGGGTTTGGTAGTGCAACTTGCAGCCTATCCGGGTAAGAATTTGAAACTTGATGTTGTAATTGTTGACTGCCCTACCAAATGGGGTATGCTTTTGTCAAGAAAATGGGCTGCAAGTGTTGGTGGCAGCATTCAGATGGATATGTCTTTTTCCACCATTCCCATTGAGGGCAGCCTTGTCAAACTTTATGGTGAAAAGAAGATGTTGCACCTAATTGAAGATCCCAACAATGCTTCCTATGAAGTGTTGTTTGCTGATGTAGATGCTGAGAATTTCATTGGTTTTGCTGATGGAAAAGAACACAAGATGGAAAATCAAAGTGCCTTGATATGGTAGGTTCTCCTTGGACCTTGCTATTTGATGGAGCTTGCTCCAAATTTGGAAATGGTGCTTGGTATAGTTCTGCTTTCTCCTAGTTTGGAAGAGTTTGTTTTTTCCTTCAAACTTAATTTTGAATGCACTAACAATGTTGCTGAGTATGAGGCATTGTTGTTGGGGTTAAGAATTGCATGGAAGTATGGAGTGAAAGATATTGTTGCAAAAGGAGACTCAGAGCTGGTTGTCAAACAAATAAGAAAATTGTATGCTACAAAAAATCAGCGTATGAAACAATATAAGCATGCAGTTTGGGATCTAATTGAAATGTTTGATTCCTTTAACATTGTGTATCATGATAGAGGTCTCAATGCTGCTGCTGACAAGTTGGCAGTGTTGGGTTCTAGATTTGGAAATTGCACCATTTCACCTTATTGTGAGTACAATGTTGAAGTGTTGACTAGGCCAGTTGTCCCTGATAATGTGAAACATCAAGCATTGGCAAGTGTTTGATGATGATTCTCAAGTGCTAAGGTTCTTGCAAAACCAAGGTGAGTTTGTAAAATCAGAATATTGATTGGGAGCCAATGGTATGCATGACTGAAGGAAGAGAAACTTTGTTTGGAAAAGATATCATCCAATTGAAAACAAACACCATTCCTAGAGGTCTTGTTGCACTTGAGTCAAATTTTAACAATGTTGATTGCATCATAAATAGAAACATGTCTACCTCAAGGGATGTGGAAGAGCATGACTTGGGAACAAAGGAAAAACCAAGGAAGGTTTGGTTGGGCAGCAATTTAAGTAAAGAAGAAAAACAGTCCTATGCCCAACTCTTGAAAAAATATCAAGACTGCCTTGCTTGGTCCTATTCAGAGCTGAAAGCATATAGAGAAGATTTATTTCAGCATGAGATCCCTCTTGAAACAAATGCCAAACCATTCAGATAGAGGCAAAGGCCAATTAATCCACTTCTCTCCATGAAAATGCAAGAGGAGTTAAGGAAGTTGAGAGATGGAGGTATTATTCAGCCCACTAGATATTCATCTTGGGTTGCAAACCTTGTGCCAGTCAAAAAGAAGAATGGAGACATCAGAATTTGTGTGGATTTTAGAAATCTAAATAAAGCATCCATGAAGGACAACTATCCCTTGCCAAATATGGAAAATATGTTGCAGCTTGTGATAGGGTCTGAATTGCTTTCTACATTGGATGGTTTCTCCGGATATAATCAAGTGGTTGTCAAAGAATCAGAAAGACTTAAGACAACATTCACTACTCCTTGGGGACATATGTTTTTGTTAGGATGCCCTTTGGTTTGATGAATGTTGGTGCCACTTTTCAAAGAGCAATGGATGTTGCTTTTGCTTGGTTACATCAATGAGTTCATTGCAGTTTACCAAGATGATGTGACTGTATTTTCAAGGCAGAGAGGTGATCATTTGCAGCACTTGGAGAAGATGTTGATCAGATGTAGGGAGTATGGCATTTCTCTTAATCCAAAGAAGTGTCATTTTGGCATGTAAAAGGCCAAGCTTCTTGGTCACATTGTGTCAAAAGATGGTGTTATGATAGACCCTGAGAGAGTGGAAGCAATCAGCAAAGTACCTATCCCAAGAACCAAGAAAGGCATCCAATCTTTCTTTGGTCAAATTAATTTTATTAGAAGGTTTGTTTCCAACTTTGCTGAGTTGACTCTTCCAATCACAAGCATGCTAAAGAAGGACCAAGTTATCAAATGGGAGGAGGCTTCCATTCAAGCTTTTGAAGGAATTAAGGATGCACTTAAACATGCACCTATTTTAGCAGCCCCAAACTATAAGAGGCCTTTCCAAATCTTTTCCTTTGCCTCTGAGTATACCATTGCTTCTGTTTTTTGCAAAAGGATGAGAATGGGGCTGAGAGGCCTATTGCCTTCTTTAGCAAGGCTTTACAAGTAGTTGAGTTAAAGTATACAATCATGGAGAAACAAGCATTTTCCTTGGTGAAAGCAACAAAAGTTTTCAGGCCTTATATATTGAGTTCAAAAGTTGTTGCTTATGTTCCCCACACCATGGTGAAAGACATCTTATCAGAGATGGAGATCTCAAGTAAAAGATGTAGATGGGTGAACAAACTACAGGAGTATGATATGGACATCCAAACCACAAAGTTGGTAAGAGGTTTGGGTCTTGCTAAGCTCATGGTTGAGAGCAACTTGCAGAATGTGGAAGTGAATCAGCTAGAGGAAGAAAGGGTAGATGTGCTTGCAAAGTTGGTAAATTCTGAGTGGTACAAGGATGTAATCTTTTACCTTAGACACCTTTGTTGTCCTGATCATTTAAATAAAAATCAAAAAAAGAGCCCTCAAGCTGGCTTCTCAAAAATATATCATCACAGACCTTGGGCTGGCTTGGAAGAACCCTGAAGGTGTCCTCTTGAAATGCATAACTGAAGATGAAGCTCCCAAGATAGTTGCTGATTTCCATGGGGAGTTTGTGGAGGACACTTTGCTTGGAAGAGTAACAACACATAAGATTTTGAGAGCTGGTTATTGGTGGCCTTCTCTCTTCAAAGATGCAACCCAGTTGGTTAGAAAATGTGATAGTTGCCAACATTTCTCTGGAAGACTGAAAGCTTCAGGCTCCCTTCCTTTGCAGCCTGTATCAATTGAAGCTCCTTTCAAGCAATGGGGATGGACTTCATTGGTGAGATTTCAGATCCTTCTAGTGCTGGCCATAAGTGGATTCTTGTAGCCACTGATTATTTTACAAAGTGGGTTGAAGCAATCCCATCTAAAAAAGCAACACACCAAATAGTTATGGACTTCTTGTTGAATCAAATCATATGCAGATTTGGAGTCCCAGTCAAGATTGTAGCTGATAATGCCATGTGCTTTAGAGCTAAACCTTTAATGGCAATGTGCAATGAATATGGAATCAATCTGACTTATTCTTCAAACTATAACCCCCAAGGGAATGGACAAGTGAGTCCAAAAATAAGAATTTGTTGAAGATCATTAGAAGAACCTTGGAACAAAACAAGAAGAAATGGGGTGAACAATTGAAATTTGCAGTTTGGGCTGATAGGATAACTCCTAAAAGAGCTACTGTAAAAGCCCATTTGAATTGGTGTATGGAACTCAGGCTTTGCTGCCCTTACACTACAATTATCTTCATTTCAGTTTTCCCAACAGTTGGAAGATCAAGAGCTTGGCCCATATGAATCAAGGATCAATCAGATTATTGAGCTTGATGAGGAGAGAAGAGCATCCCATCAAAGGCATGTCAGATTTAGAGAAAAATTGAAGAGATTGTTTGACAAGAAGGTCACTCTAGAGCCTTCAATGTTGGAGATCTGGTTTGTTATGGGATAGTAGGCATGAAGACAAGGGCAAGCATGGAAAATTTGATGCATTATGGATGGGCCCTTATGCCATTGATATCAGAATTGGTGAACATACCTTTTTTCTCAAAGATCTAGATGGGGAATTGCTGGAGCTACCTGTTAATGGTAGACATTTAAAACATTTCTTGGATTAATCCCCAAATTGAGGTATGCACAAATTGTATAGTTGTATAGTCTTTTTTTTTTTTTTTTTTTTTTGTTTTTTTGTGTGGTGTGTGTGGTTTGCCCTTTGTTCTTGGCAGCCATTCTTTTTTTTCGGTCTTCATTTTTGGTGGTGGTTCTAGTTTTTTGCTGCCTTGTGTTTTGACTCCTTTTCCCAATGGTATTTTGGCACTTGGTCTACATTTTTCCTTGTGGCACTCACTGGGAGTGCCCATCCCCAAGCAAGAGCCGATGTTGGTGCCATTTCTGAGCTTGCATAGTGTGCCCTAATTTTTCATGTCCAATTTTTCTCAAAAACATTTTATTTCTCAAATTGGTGACTCTAAATTCTCCCCTCCAGTTGAATGCTTCAAAAATGCCCATAAACTTGTTGTTTTTTTTGCCTGGTTTAAAAGAAAAATCCATGTGTGCTCTTATTTTGTGCCCTAGGTATTTCCAATTTTTGGGCTGTGTCATTTTCCCTTTTTGCCGATCATGCAAAAATCAAATTGATCAAATCTAAATTGTATGAGTTAAATTCCAATCCCAAGGTCGAAAATAATGTCAAATCATGATTCAGTTGATTTAAAATCAAAAAATTTGCCATCCTTGTTGAAAATTTTGATTTCTAGGGCATCCTTTAAATTTTCACGTTTTGACGGTCATACGGGTGTCATTTTCCCATCAAATTCATCATCGGAAGGTAATGGCAATGTGCGGTTCCTATTGGCCGGGGGTGTCGGGAAATATTTCTAACTTATCATTTTTTGAAATTTTGGCAAAAAGGAAAATTTTGATCCATGGCTCCACCTTCTGCAAGAAGTGCCTACGTGGCATGTTTTGATTGGCTAGGGGATTGGTGGGTGGTGGACTTTCCTTAGGAAATTTTGATTTCATTTTGCAAAATTTTCAAAGACAAATTTTGGCCCGAAGGCCCATGCAATGAATAGGGAGAGGACACGTGGCACATATTTTGGTCTGAGGGCATGCGGGTGGTGGAGGGACTTGGAGAATTTTGATGTTTTTTTGGCTCAAAGTGATAAAGTGAATTTTTGGCCCCAAAGGCCCTCGGCCAATCCACGTGTCCTGGACACGTGTCAGGAAAGGATAGGATGGGGCAGCGGGGGAATGACTTTGAAGTTTTTAACTTCAAATGGTAAAAATCAAAAATTTTGGGCCCCAAGCTCCCAAAAAGTCAAGAAGTGACACGTGTCAAAGGAAAAAAATGGGATAAAGGGGGGGTTTGGAGAGTTTTGAGATTTTTTTTTTTGGAGGCAAAAATTCAAAAATTGAAAAATGGTCTCAATTAATTGAGGCCAAAAGTAAAAATTTGTATGAAGGAGGCGGAGGTTCGGACCTTGAGGGGAACTTTGAAAATTTTGCAAATTTTGGCAAAATGTTTTAAAGTCAAAATTTTGTGCAAATGGCCCCAAAGGTGTAAGTTTGAAGCTTGTGTGGGATCATGGAGCTTCGGGGAAAAGTAAAAAAAAATTTTAACCTTTTTGGCAAAAGGAGCTAAAGTGTAAATGGGAAGCATGCCTCCATAGCCTATCCATGGTGGACACATGGCACATTCTAAGAAGTCAAAGGAAGAGCAGTGGGCCCACGGGGTAAGTTTTAAATTTTTCAAATTTTGTTAGGAAGGTTTGAAGGCGAAATAGAAGATTGGCCCCTGGTGAATCGGAGAGCACCACGTGGGCGAGGAAGAGATCGGTCCGGGCCATGGAGGTTTTGTGAAAAAAAAAAATATTCTTTTCCAAAAAGAGGAAAAATTGATAGAATTGGTCCATGTTTTCAATGGGACCCACCTTTGGACACGTGTCGGCTCAAAATTCAAAGGCGGAGGCGGGGAAAAAGTGGCAAAATTTTCCAAATTTTTCAAAAATGTCAAAAATGCATTTTTAAAGGCATGGGCCGATCCAATCATTTTTTGACACGTGTCCCACCTTATCCAAAGTTTAAAAGGGTAATATTGAGCTTATTTTTGGATCTCATCTTCCACGTGGAGGGCTGATATTAAAAGGTGGATGAGATCGATGGTTACTTGTGCATCCATTTGTTTTGCCACCATGGGAGCTCCAAGAAGCTTGGAAATCATGATTTTTCATCAAATTTCATCAAATCTTATATGATTTTGTGTCGTCTTGGCCTTCTGAGAACATTGGCATCATTTTCATGACTTAATTCTTTGATCTATGGTGTTTTTGATGTAATTTTTTCTCGGCCCGAAAAAAAATGAAAATGACAAAATTAAAAGTTGCAGAGGTAATTTGAAAAGGTAAAAAGGTGAAAATGATGAGTCAAAGGTGTTTGCATGCCTCAATGATAAAAAAATGTGCCTCAGGATGGATAATGATCCAGATATTTGTAATGATTTAATCTTTTTGGACACACCTGCAACATGCGAGTGTTTTTCTGTTTGATGTCATTTTCATTGAATCATGAAGAATTGTTGTAACAAACTTGATCCCATGGCATATTATTTTCTTGGGAAAGAAGGCTCCAATGTGGCATAGGGTATATAGTGCATTTTGGAGAAATTGTAAAGGGAGGGAGTTGAAAATCACGAGAAAATTCTGAGAGAAAGCTCATTTTCTGAGAAAATCCACCAAAGAACCAGGTTAATGTCTCATGTGTTGGAAATTCATGTATGTGAGTTGGTTACAAGTGTATAGCCATCACACAGACTCTGAGATTGTTCATGTAACTCTCCCCTATTGTTGAATCTAACAAGTTTTGAATTAAATCTATGTTTTTCTTTGGGCAATATGATGTCTTGTTATCATTTTTAAATGCTTGTAAATAAATTTTATTGTTCTTGTTGCAATCTTGCATTGAAAGTCTTTAGAAATCACACAGATCTCCATTTCTTGTTGATAGTTTAGTGGCATTTGCAATCTCATATTCAGAAGAGCCTTCATCTGATAAGGAGATAAACAAATTTAAAATCACTTTACCTTCCTTGACTGCAGAGATTTCTTGTAAGCCTTTGGGGGTACCTTAGGCATGGTTTGATCATGGATTTTTGTGTTTAATTGAGTTCTTTACTTCAAGATTTTGTGGTGAGTTCTCAAATATTGTGTGAAGAGTGCAACCTAGGGCTTCCATTTGTGCCTCTTCTGGTTGAAAGAACATCCTAATTATTTTAGGCATTTCATCTTATAGTTGTTCAAGTATTGTAGAGATTGTCAAAGATCTGATCTATCCCAATTTGTCTTGTCAATCCCCACCAAAAATCATCTAAACAACAAATATCCTATCATGTACTATCCCTTGATTTGCATTTGTATACCCACAAAGATCAAAATCCATTTGCAAAAGTATGCATAACAGATCAAGGATTTCCAATGTCTCTAGTAACCTTTGCCTTGTTTTGAGAACATACCCATGTTTTGAGAAGTGACAACTTGTGAGAGTTCAGATCTGGGGTGTTGATCATGTTTTCATCAAGGTCTCCATCATAGAATTTCAAGCAAAGAGAAGGACATCTTCATCTCCTTCACCATTACAAGGTTACAAAAATCTAATTGTTTTAGGATGGTAGATAAAGATTATGTCAAGGATGTGAACATACGTTTTGTAGGCGCTTTGGGACGAGGCCCTCATGCGAAATCTTTAAGAGTGGGTCCTGTCTGCAGCTTGGACTCTCTTGGATTCTTTAATGCCATCACCAACAAAATGCTTATTCTTATTGAATAATTTAGGTTTATTTGTGGATTTGGCTTCATGTTTATTTTTAGTAATGGGTTTAAGTGTTCCTTTGGCAATGAGTGCTTTCTCAATTTGATTTCCTTTCTCTATGACTTCTTCAAATTTTGAGCCACAATGAATTTATAAGTGAAAGGATATTTATGGGTTCAAGTTAGGAATGAATATGCTCACTAACTATTTTTCCGTAAGGCACAAGGAAAGTGACTAGCTAACCCACGCCATCATTGCAAAAATCCTGTAAATGTCTCATTGGTTTTTTTTTTTATTGCATAGATCGTTCATTATAATGTCACTCTCCATATTATAGGAGTAATGCCTTATAAATTTATCTCATAGCACAAGCCATGTTGTAAAGGAGTCCTTGGGTATGCTATAAAACCATTCCAATCCCATGGCTCCTAGGTGTGAGGAAAAAGTTGTATTCAGAAATTATTGATATACGCAACCTCTTGGTAAGCCATGTAAAAGTCTTTTATATGATCAAGAGGATCACTTTTGCACTTATACTTATCAAAATTGGAAATAGTAAAGTGTTTTAGGAAAGGCTATTGTAACATGTCCTTATCAAAGTGGTAAGGACATAGTTCTTCATATGAATATTTTCTATTTTGGCCTACATTTCCCTATTGTAATATATAGTAAGCGTATCTTTCATAGATTTCAATAAATCCTGAATGAGTTTCTTTTTAGTAGGTGATATTGACCTTTGAGCCTGAGTTGCCTTAAAGGTATAGTCTATATGCGATCAAATCAAACTCGTTAAGTTTTTTTGTCTTTGTCTTTGCATATGTTTCTTTTTGAAGAGCCTAGGTTTGCTAGTTTCTGACTCATCTTCAAGATCTATTTTTGGATGATCTCCTCCTTAACCAAGGGTTCCTCTTCTTCATCAAATTTTAGAGGAGGGGAAGCTTTACTTCAATTCTCACTTTATGTGAAGCCTTAAAGTGAGGTTTCGTGATGGTTCACCTTTGATAGCAGCCTTATGTTACCCAAAAGTGGAAGTGTACCCCACATCAAAAGGATTATCTGTGTCTAAGAAAAAAATTTCTCTCCTAAGTTAGGGTTAATGACCTTTGTTTCTTCTTCGCTCTCATGCAGAAGTTTAACTCCTAATTCCAAGACTCTTGCGAGTACTTGATCTTTATTATAATATAGGAGTTCATCAAATATACTTAGGCCTAACCTTTGTTGTTCTCATGAAGAGTTTGACTCTTCTCCACTATGATCAATTAATGTCTATGTATCTTTAACTTGAGAGAAGAGCGGTCCTAAATTGTGACCACTGAATGGGAAGGCATCGAAAGGGTTTTCTCCTATATCATGCTCAATTGATTTGGATGCCATTTTTATGTAGCTAGCGTAACCCCCAAGTGTATGGTTTTCTACAAGACATTCAAGGTGATGTTGGAATTATACTACAGTGTATCCTAGATGTAGTATTATGCAATCGTCTTTATCAAGGAACACTCATATGCACACCTAATGTAATGACCACTCAATTTGTTGTTACCAAGTCTATGCCCTAAAAATAGATAGTGACAATGATGTATCAATATGTAAGTCAAGTTAGAACCCCAACAAGGTCTAAGCACTGATGTGATGTTGTTGTAGTCCCTCAACAAGGTATACTTAAAAATAGTTTGAATGTCGATGAAATCCAAACCTTCTGAAAATGGAAGTCGCGAATAGATATAGTGTAATAATGTCACCATGATACATTAACCAAGAAAGCAAGGTGTTAGTACCATGAAAACTTTATTATGATATATATAAGGTGTTATCAACACTTTTCAAGAAGACTCAGATGACATCGAAACTAAAACCAAGTGATAAGTATAGCAAGGAGTTTTTAATTGTGTGAGCAGCGTAACCACACAATAAGGGGACTTATACCATCTTCTCACAAAATGAGAATATGATGTAAGTACCGAGATTGTATGTCTAGGATGCAAACAAAACTATCAACTCAAGAAGAGACAAAAGATGAACCAAACACACAACAATGAATATGATGTTAAAATCAAGATGGACAAACTTTTATCAAAGATACAAAAATTGTACCCGCACACTTTATATGTTTAACAACCTAGCTGAAAATATGGATGGGCGTAAACAGAAAAAAAGTGACAAGTACTATCTCTAATAAAAATGTGTGATGTATGCACCTTTCTCACCCCAAACAATGGGCGATGAGAACGCAAGGGTAATGATCAAAAGATGGAAACAAACCAAGCACCTATTAGGTAGAGCTTCGCCTCATCTGAATACAAGAATAAAACTAAGCAAAAAGTGACATGTGGTTTAGTTTCATGATGAAAGACACTCAGATGAAACTCATAAGGGTTCTTTTCCTTGTTCGACAAACAAGGTTCATATTCCATATGAGTTGTCACTTCATGATGGCTTGATGCAACAAGGACTAGTAAAGTGGGATCCAAGAACAAATGGATTTTCCTAATAAGTTCTCTCAACTAGGTGTCACAAATTTATCCACGAGCGGGGTGATTTACCCAAAAAGTCACAATGACTAGTTTGGGAGTATCTTGGCTTTGCCCCCTTCAAGCACAGTGGGCAATAAATGCATCCATTGTGTACTTTTAATAGGGTCACAATAGGGAAAACTTGTAACTCTATCTCACAAGGAAAACTAATCAAGTGGGTAAGCAGAGTGCTTCCTGTTTCATCCACGAGGTTACACAGTGGTGGACTACTTTAGGGTTCTTGGAACCACCCCCATTGTTATAGCTTAAGGCGTTATGCCAAAGGGGTTATGTTCCAGTTGAGCGGATAGGGACGTACCCTTTTCTAAAACTTGTAATACAATGTTTTTAATATGGTGTGTTTTTTATCTTTCTTAGCTTAATGTGGTTTTAAGTAGCACACCATTTGGCAACCTATAAGAACACGTGTATTAGAAGGTTTGTGTTTTTTTATGCCTTTCTTTGACAAGTGATAGGTCCTGTAGACAACAAGTTTTTAGTAATTTTCTAGTTCATAGGTTGATGTTTAAGAAAGAGAGTTTTCCACTTTTCTTTTGATTCCTAAGATCGCTAAAATGCGCGAAGGAAGAGCATACACAACGTGAAAAATTCTATTGAAATCACATGAAAGTTTTACTTCAACCTTTATAAAACAAGTGTTTTTGAACAATTGATATGAGTTTTGTATAAGTGTTTTTGATCTCTAAGATTTCCTTGGAAGACACAAGGAGAGAGCATACACACTTCTATAAAGCTAATTTTAAGCCAAGAACAAAAACACTTTAACTATGCAAACTGAAATGTTGAGAAAAAACCCTATTTTTCAAATTGTTAGTCCTAGAAACCTACAGTAATGGATCGTAGAAAAAAATTTACAGATCAAATTTTTCAATTTTTAATAAAAACACCTTCCCGCCTATACGACACCAATGCTTCCCAACCGATGGATACACGCCTACTTAATGAGTATGCCTGCAGTCAAAAATTAATAAAACCTAATGCAGTAAAACATATATGCTCACAACATGATAGAGACACACCCATATTGACATGGACACTCAGGTTTTTATGTGTACATGCCCAAGCCTGAAATAGGAAATTTTAAAAATTTTTACACAGTCAGACCATTTACGCCTGCGTGGCCAGAGAGGCGGATACTCGCACTGGATAACGAGACGCATGCGCGTCTCTGTAGAGAAAAAATTACAAATGATGAGGACCTCTTGACAGGTACGCACCTGATCTAATGGGTATGCTAGGGTTTCAATGTGTACGCGCCCTTGTTTGACACGTACGCGCACCCCGTGAAAAATCCTATAAAAATATGGATTTTCAAATTTTCAAAAGCAAACAAGTTAGTCGAAGTGTCCTATTTCTATATCAAACCCACGAAATGTAGATAAATGAAGGTCATTTATCTAGGTTTAGAAATAAAAATGAGGAAATAACAAGTGATTTGAGTAAAAAACTTGAAAATGAACTTTGAAAAACCTAAAAGACCTCCATTAATGGAGGGTGGACATAAGTGTCCCACTGGGCATGCCAAATGTGTTTAATGAAAAGTTGCAAAATCCATGGATTTGGGGTAAGAATCCTTAAGGAAACCCCAAAGGATTTTGAAAATATGATCAATGGACCATGTGATAATAAATGAGCAAGGTTTTCTTCTTTGCATACATTAATTTGAAATAGACATGCAAACTAAACAAATGAAGTTAATATCTATTCTTTGAAAGCTTGAAATAATGAACCTAATAGGATCTAAGCATTCTACTTATGTGTTAAGAGAAAGAGATCTCCCCATTAATGGTTTCAAGGCCAATGGATCTTCCCTTTTACTCCATATTAATACTATGAAATAGAAAATCAAATGCTTTCAGCTCAAATGGAAGAACATGAAATATAATCTAAAGCCTAAACAAATTGCTATGATCTATGCTAGGAAGAAGAGAGAATTCTTAGGAAATGAGGGAGGGGTATAGCCCTATTTATAGTTTTTGGTTGGGAAGAAAAGGGATATTTGGGTGCATGTGGGACAAAGGCTAAAGTCCAAAAAGCACTTTTAGCAAGTCAAAGTGTGATTTGACTATGTTTAAGGTATTTAACCTAGGTTAGACTAATTAATCTCTCTAGAGAGTAATTAGGGTTCGGAAGGATTTTGAGGAGCTTGATCAATCCAATAAAGTGGATTGATCTTCTAGGGAGCTAATAGAAGCAAGCTAGAAGAGAATAAGAAGCTAATGTAGTTAGAATGAGGCTATAACAACCTATTTAAATGGTTTATAAGAGGAAAAAAAAACCAAAATGGTGTCCTAGGAAGGGAGTTAGATAGGTTTAATCGGTGGTGTGTCATCAATTTACAAAGGGAATAAACGTTAGTGCACCATTAGAAATAATAGTGTTTTGACCAAACTACAGTGTCTACAGAGATCTCTATAGTTGACTCAATGGTCTTCAAAACTGCTACTCCTTTAATCATACAATCATCCTCTAGTTCGATCCTTGGACTCGTAGCACATGGGTCCACTTGCTTCTGTTTCCTAACTTTGATGTTGAAATTTCCAAATCATGAAAGAAAATATCTGTCTAGTCTTTCATAAGGACTTTATAATTCAAATTTAATTACCAATTTTTGCATGATAAACACTAGGCATGATAAACCTATCACGAAGTATTACCTTACTTGTTATCTATGGTCTTGTGTCATCTTCCTCACTACACTACAAGTAATTAAGACAAGGTATATTTTTCCTTTTCTTCATGGGTCATAACCCTCTTGGTGTGTTTCTTTTGTTTTCCACACCAAATCACACAATGGCTATTGGATCCATAGTAAGCACATGGATATGTCCATAATAGCTCTAAGGTTATTATAGGCTCTTTCTTGTAATCAAAGAAGACATAATCATACCTCTTAGGGATATCAACTTTGTAAGACTCATGGGGACAAACTAAGCCTTCTTTTATTTTGTCGATTCATGATATTTCTTACATTCCTTAGTAGTCCTCTTCTTTGGATTAGATGATCTCCACCTTTGAAATTTCTACTTTCCTTTTATGTCACAATTTTTTGAAGAGTCTAGTTTATACCGTACTACAAGATGCCTCAAGAGGACTAGTGTCCCTGGGCTCTATGTTTGATGCTTGTCTCACTTCGGCAATCTCAGAGCATTCTCATGCCTCATTTTTTCCACTTCTGTAACCGGGACCTACATATTGATGTCTTTAATCCAAATGGAAAGGTTTAGCTATACCTTGGTTATTTATACCAAGGCCTTTTCCTTCATATCCCATTTTAAAAAGTAATTTTTATGTTATAACTCTAGTGTACTTTCCAAAATCACTAAAAGTAGGATTTACCACTTCACAGAAGGAAAATTAAATGAATCACTTATAGTGTTTTTTATTGGTGGGTGTACCTTTATTCACCATTTCTTCACCATCCTATAATCTTGCTAGGATATCCTACTTATCTTACAGCTTCACGTTGTAATTCTATGATAGGCCAAAGGCAATGTGGTACATTTAATCTCTATGTGTAAACTATATGTACAATATTTTGGTTCCATTATTGGAACCCATCATCATCATGATAATATGGTGAAGTGGATGCAAGATGTTTTGAATTACATAGGAAATTCTTAATCATTGGTAAGATAAAGTAGAATAATCTTCTATGAAAAAACATCCCGATTAGAGGAATTACTCTCAATATTTCCCTCCAAGGACTTAGGTGGAATATATATATATATATATATATATATATATATATATATATATATATATATATATATATATATATATATATATCTTCGATAATTTACTCAGAAAATCCTAGAAAATATTTACACTAGTTTAGTAGCATATTTCTGAAGTAAATATTAAATATAGGAAATAAGTACAATTATAATCCCAAACGCACTAGAGGCTCAAGAAGCACAACATGACTTGGATGTTTTACATTAATTTTTGTGGAAAGGTAAAATTTTAATCTATGTCATAGAATACACAATATCTTTTATTTCACCGGTGAATAAAAGTTAAACTTCTTTCATGATCCACGAGAACTTATTTACGTAGGTCCCCAGAGATAAATAACTTAACTATTGATTTGAGAATTTAAACCCTCCATATGAATGGATAAACTCCCAACATACATGAATGGTACAACAGGTTGGGAGAAAGGAGAATTTTTTGATGTGGCATGAATTTATCAAATGAGAAATTTTTGATAAGGTTGCACTATGAAGAAGATTGATACAAGGCTATAGCTAAAAAAAGATTGATTTGTGAGGATGAATCAACCTTGGAATTGTTGAGGAAAACTAGGAGAGATGAGTATGGAAAGAGAGAGATAAAAGTGAAGAATAATAAAAAAGTAGAAATGAGATGCATGTTATAACAAAAATAACTTAATATGATGATAAGGCATAATATAACGTGGATAGTATCCTTTCCTAACTAATGTGCATATTCATGGGATATAATCTCATGATATTAAAGACAAAGTAATTATAGAAACTACTAGTGAAGAGGAATCAGATAAGGAGAAGGGAAAATTTGTGTTGGAAATTAGTTTCTTATTTTTGTTATAAAATATTTCATTGACACCACAAAGAATACAATTTACATAAACTCTAAATAATACAAAAGAACGCAGATTTGGGATGATGAGTAGTGAAAAATAATTCATGTGGCTAGAAGTGTATATGGAGGAGGAGCTTAGTGTTTTATATTGATTCAACAAGTAGAAACAACCCAACCAAGTGGAATGATCACATGCATGGTACTAATTAACACTACGTCGATTGTGAGTGAAGAAGCGGTGGAATTTTTGGATCACCAACAACAAACACAATAACCTAGGGAAGAGTTATGATTTATGTGTTAAAAATTATGGTAGCTAACATATTTTTTATATGCGTTTACACCTTGTGGGGTATCATGGTGTTGAAAATTATTTTGAACATGTTCACAAATGCAATCTTATTTTGCACACCAAGGGGTTCATATCTCCCAAGAATAAGGAAATACAATTTGTTACTACCTTACTAGATTACACGTATATGCAAATAATGAATTATAATACATAATAGGATATTATGTACTATGAAAATCTTAAGGATGTCTTATTAAAGGAGTTCAATATTCTAGAATTTGAGCAGTAGTGTATCTTCATGCTCAAATAAATTAACCAAGCTATGTATGATAACATGCATGCATATGAAACATAATTCAAAATGTTAATCTCTC
Organism: Taxus wallichiana var. yunnanensis; assembly: GCA_018340775.1. Taxonomy (NCBI): domain Eukaryota; kingdom Viridiplantae; phylum Streptophyta; class Pinopsida; order Cupressales; family Taxaceae; genus Taxus; species Taxus wallichiana. The sequence continues at coordinate 87,106,119 of CM031234.1, forward strand.
ATTTGTCTTATGATATCCAAGCTACACACCATGTGATGGTTTTTTGGAAGGTTTAACATGTTTTTCAGGAATGTATTATCCCATTAAACCTTCAAAACCCGAGAGAATCACTTAAAGAGACAAGGGATATTGAAGTAATTAGATTTATAGATGTTTTGGTTATACCATTCATGGAATCTCATGTTACATCTATGGTGACCCAATTAGAGAGACTAACTATGAACAACTATAGAGAGACATGTACCCAAATCTAGTGCATAAACTATGAATTAGAAGGACACATAAATAAAATGATCCCTAATCATAATTTGAAAGCCATTATTTAAGCATTTGAAATTTTGAAGGAATCCATGATGTGAGGAATTTCCCCTTGCTTCATCACATAATACAAAAATCAAAGTTGTATTGTAATATTTGTGACACACAAACACACAATAAAAAAATCACGTGATTGATCAAATAAATGAGGCTTGGCCCATTGGGATAAGGAAGAATATAGTATGGAATAATCAAGAAAAACATAGTAGAAACATGCATGGATAATGTTTTTATATAAGAGTTTTATGTAGAGCTATAAGATTCCATCGAGAAATTGTTACAAGTGTGTCTCACTAGATCATTACTACTGAGACTATGTAGAATTTCCAATTTTCATGCATTTTCAAAGTGATCATAAGATAGAGGACTAACTTAACCTATACTCACTCATGAATTAAATGAGTGAGAAGTGTGTATGGATGATAAATATCATATGTAAATTTCTATAGGGATGTCAAACAAAGACTAGAATTTAAAAATATAATCCATCCCCTATGGTACAAACCACCACTATAGGAGATGCAACACATGTGAAAATTTTCATGTCACCCTTGGAACATATTGAGATTTAAGAAATATATACATGAAAAATCTATCCTAATGGAAGGAATTAAAAAAGTTCTTCAAGATACTAAGGAGTTATTTTGATAGCTCCAAGGTGAAATTAAATTCCTTAGGGAAGATGTACGAATGAGGAATGAGTCATTAAGAATCCTAGAATTTGAAAAATTAGAAGAGGATTAGGGAGGTATGTAGACTTTTGTGCATAATATTTTTTTCTACATGGTCACTTGTTGTCTCATCAAATTAGAAATTTGACACTCGGTAATAAAATAGGTCTTTCTTAGAAGAGGAATATCAAGGAAAATAAGGCTAAGGAATATAATAAGGAGTTCATAGTTCACACATGTGTAGATGACTAGATAATTAATGATATCTTGGTATACTAGCATAAAAATTGGCATATTTACATTTGATGCATGGAACAAAATAGGTTCCAAATGTTGAATCCCTCTCCACATGTCTTATTCATAGCTAGCAAGATGCACGTCATTCCAATAGGTGTGTTAAATAATGTCATCATTAACATTATGGTAGCCATTTTTCACAATGACTTTGAAGTAATTATTTTGGTGGAAGTGGATAATTTCCCAACACTACTTAGTAGGACTTAGTATTATACGAATAATACAAACTTGCACTTTAAAAGGCACTATATTAGTTTCAATAATGAAACTCAATTCATGATCATACCTCATTGAAAATGTATAAGAATATGAATATTTAGAAAATCTTTACAAGATGTAAGTTGAGGGTTTTGGGAACTTTGACTCAAATCGAGAAGGATAATTGAAATGGAATGATGCATAATCTGTGTCAAATACCGCAAGTGTGACATGCAAAAATTAGGTGTTTGGTTCCTATGAGTTGATCAAAATGTATTATGGTGCAAACTTAATCACATAAATGGTATTTGATTAATGTGGCAAAAAATCTAGGTAAAATTGTGTTAAACATCTAGCCAAGGTAAATACCATGCCTATGCCGTAATACGAAGATGGAGATGATGTCCAAAATTTTCTACGAGAGATGGAAAATTACGTGTCACCCAAATAAGAACACTTAAATTGTGTGATATACATAGGTTGAGGAATCAAAAATGATTGTGGGAAACTCATATCCCATTTATTAAAATATAGGATCAATTCCACGAGGTCATACATTCCAAATTTGATAAAAATAATATTATGCACAAGCTACCCAGCTTCAATTAATTCATAAAGAAAGAAGAACATCTAAAGTAGTATGAGGAGGTTTAGAAATAAGGCATTCATTAAATCATGCCAGCCCTATGGACTCATATATTTTGTCATACCTTTCATATTTTGGCATTCGCTTGGTACATAAGAAGAAAATAACTCAAGGAAAATTCTCAAAGTGGGAATAATTGAAAGTTTATTTTGTACACACATTCTCCTTCACCTCAACCACAACTAAATTGGATCTATCACTCCAATGTATAAAGCACACCATTTTAGGAGATGAATTTATCATAGAGGAGTAATAAGTAATAATACACAAGAAAAAATGTTGGCATTTCTAAAAACCTTTAAGGATCATGGTACAAACAATGAATCAATTAAAGAATGTGAATTTTTATGGATGGTGCATAGTTAGAGAAACAAGGGAAAATTAAAGATGGTTCATAAAAGTGATGAATAAAAATTTCCAACCACCTAAATATTTAAACTTATTATGGGTCAAGGAGGGAATTAATAATAAGGATTTGGAAAAAAATGCATCACGAGCCACTAAAAACCATCAAAATTAATAGAGGCACATGAAGAGACCTTGAAAATAACAACAATTAGAGATTATTGGTCTAAAGATAGGGTTTTTAAAATAATTAATATTTTTCCCAATTATGAGGATTTATTCCCATGTAGCTACCAAGAGAAAATATAATTAAATCATTTTTAGGGAAGATGCATATCAAGTTGATTAAGGGTGAAAAACCCACGCACAAAATATCTTGTATGATAAAACCTAACTTGTGTGCCAAGATAAAAGATGGGATTGATAATATGTTGGTTTATGGAGTTATTATACTAATGAAATAATATTAATGGGTGAGTTTGATGGTGATAAGTATAAAAATATGGTTTCATCAAAATATGTATGGACTATCAATAATTAATTTAGTATGTTTGGTAGATCATTTCACTACACCCTTTACAGAAGAAATTGTAGAGGGTATGGTAGGGGGAATATATACCTTTACAAATGTATTGTTTAGGGTATCACCAGGTAAATATATAAAAGGAAGACCACACAAAAACCACTTCCATGAAAAAATTGGGATCATTTTCATATATGGTAATACCCTTTGGACTAAAAATGCGGCATCTATTTTCTCATGCATCAGAAGTAGGCACCTTTGAGGACTTTATCCTTAATTTATTATAATTCTACTTAGATTATTGGAAAATTAATGGTCATGTCAAATATTATTGTTTTATTTTACACCTCATGATTGAGAATTGTAAATTGCTACAAATTTCATTGAACTTGAAGAAGTGTGTCTTTACAACCCCTTTTGAAACTTTATTAGGGCATATCATATGAAAATATGGTTTTTTTTTGACCTTCTTAAAATAGAAATGATCATGTAGTTATAGGTTTCCAAAAAATATAGGTACACACATTTCTTGTCCATTATGGATATCACATTAAGTTCATCACAGGATATGAAAAACTTTTTGCACCACTTGAGAAATTTATAAATACACAGGGAAAGTTTGAGTGGGGTGAAGAACAAAAACATGTGTTTAATGAACTAAAGTAAAACCTTTTGAGCATTCCAATATTGTAAATTTTATATTAGAATACCATTTTCATGTGTATGTAGATGCAACTAAAATGGCATTTGGGGTGATTCTCACGTAACCAATATATGAAAAAATGGATCATATAATCTTCTTTGAAAGTAAAAATTAGACATTCACAAAATAGAATTTTATAACCATTGAGAGAGAATGGATATGCATGGCCTATGTGCTAAAAAAATTCAACAATGTTTATCGAAAATACCTTTTTCTATTACATTGATCACATGGAATTGATGCATTTAGTAAAAAAATGGTCTTGCATGGTGCATATGTATGTGATTGATACTATTTCAATATTTTTAGTTCTCGAGTCATGGTAAATCCAAGGAAAAATAATGCATGTCCATACCACCTCTCATGCATCAACACAAGTGAGGAATCTTATACTACTCGAATATGGGATGCGTAACATGTAACTCCTACAAGTTAAATTTTTCTAAATGAGATAAATGATGTTTCATTTTTCTCCAATATGGGGTCGTGTAAAAGAATTAGAGAACACAACAAAAGAAACATATAGTAGTAAAAATTCCATAATAAATAATAAGTGTGGAATTACATAATATGGGTATAGATGAGGTGTTGCAAATGATGTGTCATGAAGCAGACCAATTGGAAATTATCCTAGAGGCAAATTAACAAATTTTAGGTGGAAATTATGCTAGAGATGCAACCATGAGAAATATCTTGACACCAATTATTTGGTGGAAAAACACATGGGCATGTGACCATTTTTAATGCATAAAAACTAAATAAGTAGGATGAAATGCACTTTTTCCCCTTTATTCCCTAAGAGACATTTCAAAAATGGGAAATTGACTTTTTTAGGCCCATTTATCATGTCGCATGAAGAACATGTGTGCATGGTATATCATCACTACAATTAATTACTTTACATGATGGGCTAAAGTCATGCCCACTAAATATTTCACTATATAAACTACAACAAGATTCATGTGGGAAAATATTATAAGTATATATGGATTTTATTTAAGCCTCACTAGTGATAGAGGAACTCCTTTCCTCTATAAAATTGTACACATTCTATTGTATGATTTTATGATCGTGTTTCATAAAACAACACCATATCACCTATAGGTTGATAAAAAATGGAGGCATTTAATAAAATTCTAAGCAACACATCAAATTTTTTTTTTGATATTGGAAGGAAATATTGGGATGAAAAATTCTTAGTGGTTTTATGGGCATATAGAACTATGTACATGAAATTTAAAAAATCTTCCCCCTATCAGCTAGTGTTTGGAAATCAAGTGGTGTTACCTATTTAATCATGGTACCCTCCTTACATATTGCGCACATTGAAAATTTAGATAATGAATCCTCTATCACAAATCACCTCACCAAACTTCTAAAACTTGATGAACAAATAGTGCATACATGCTAGAGCAGAAGAGTGGAAAAATTATACCAAAAATATTGGTATGATAGACATATCAAAAATAAAACTTTCTCTAAGTACGAAAAGGTAATGCTTTATGATTCAAAGTCCACATACCACCCTATAAAGTTAAAGATGCACTTTGGTTGGGACCATATGAGGTTCATGATATCTTACCCTTAAGGTCATAAAAATTGAGAAATTTAAATGGATTACCCTTTTCTATATCACTTCAATGACAGTAGGATAAATCCCTACTACCAATGAAGGTCTTATTTTAAATGAATAAGGCATATGCCATTAGATTAGAATTTATTTCATTCATCAAGATTTTTTATTCCATGCATATTTTATAGTAGTGTAATTTTTTCATGCATTTATTTAATCAAAATTTTCATTCACGAAATTGATATCATATATTGTAATGTTGTTAACAATTTGTTTCAAAATAGTTCTTTATAGGATATCAGTTATAAGAATGTATGCATGCAAAACCATTTTTGGGGAAATAAGGATATACACATCAAAGTTTAACAATTTGAAAGATTCATGGTATTAATTCAAGTGTGTGGGTTTTAACAATCATTAGGTGGAATATCAATATAGTGTAGGGTGCACTCTAACATGGAATATGTTCATAACTTGAAAAAAAAATAGAATGGGAAAATGTGTGCTTTGTTCATAGGAAAAATGATAAACATGATACGAAAAAGAATATTTAGGTTCTTATAAGTTAAAATTTGAAAACTTGAAAAGGGATGATGGAAAAAGGCATAAGGAGAGGTGGATAAATAAAGTGGAATTGAAAATGTGTTTTTATGAAAGCTACAGGGTGAGGAAGCACATGGAAGGAAAGGAATGTGCACAAGGAATTCAATGTGGCCCAAGAAAAAGCTAACAACATAAATAAATGCATGGGGAAAAATCAACATAGATCCATGAAATTCACATTGCACACAATCATATTGATGGGTTCATCGCTAAGTTAATTCAAATTAAAATTATGAAAAAATTATGAGAATAACGAGTGGTAAGTAGGTGGAAACCATTTGGCATTAAATGTGGTTGGTGAAGAAGTGAGAGTTTAAACATAGAAAGGTATTAAATGCAAACTCATATACCATTTTAAATGATTATAAATATGGAGGAGGAAGTCATTTCTTAGTTATTTGCATCCTTGGGTGAAACTAGATTTCAAATTTAAATAAAATTCTAGTTTAAAAGCAACACAAAGCATAGAAAATAAACTTTTCCTACCATTATTACATATTTTGAGTATTATACTACATAGACAAAAAAAGATAAATAAGGTACATGTTGCATGTTTGTAGGGATTCTGCTTCAAACCTTATCGACCATTAATACATGGGTTAAGTTCATCTAGCATAGATGAAGGGATTTGGGCACTAAATTTATATAGGGTGAATCAAGTAGGGTTTTTGAACTAGATGAGTAGATATAACTAGATAAGAGGAATCATATGATATTAATTCCATGGAATATTCAATTTCTTTGAGTAAGTCTAGTTTAAATGATTCAGAGACTCGGTGTTGGGAGAGGAAGTAAATAGAATTATAATTGAAGATCTTAAGAAATAGGAGGAAAAATAATAATCCAACACATCCTCAAAAAAATAAGAAGTATGCACGTGAAATAAAAATCAGTAGGAAAGTGAAATATAAGGAAAAAAATCATGTTCTTTTTCCAACCATGAACCTATAGATGTAGTACACAAAATCTCTCATATGTGGAGATAATTGGAAAAACATGACACACACATGAATAGAAACATATTTTAATCACTATGCATTAGGGATTGAGGCTACTTTTTTATAAGATTATATGTGCCAAATAGAATAAAATACATCCAAATGAGGAATTGTCTTTGATGATAGTGTGAATCACGCACTTAAAAAGTTGGATTTTTATACTATTATATAAACTACCCTATTTTGGAAAACCATATAATTAGTGAAATTTCTATCTTTTCATGTGCATGAAGGATACTTCTACTTTGCATGTTGAAGAATGAAAATAATTCCCACATGCATTATTAATTCAACTTGGTTAGTCTATACAGGGGATGACCTTGGGGTATATCTACATGATGATTAAGAGGTTGATAAAACTATAGACTTGTTAAAATATAAAAATGGAGGGTACACATTCCCATTATAAATATTATAGATCTAAAAAAAAGGGTTATGGTGTGACTTGTCACTACTAAGATATTTGGCTCTAATATAAGGGTCAAAATAAAGAATAAGTTTTTGCACATTATGCACAAAATGGCCAAAGGAACTTACTACAATATCACATAATTTACATTGTCAATATCATAGAACAAGGTGCAAAACTCATGCATGTCGAGGAGGAAAATTTATTTGGGGTGCAATATTGTTCCTTTTGATCTTCAATGAGAATAAAATTTTAGAAGGGAGAGGGACACCAATATGGAAGTACCCAATGAAAAATAAGTTTCATTTGACCACTACAAGGAGTACCTTGCCCAACCACCCTCACAAAATCATACAAATCTTGGTTAGATAATTGTTTTAGTAACTTAAGAACTACCTTTTAAGATGAGTGGTATGTTCCCAAGAACCTTCTTGACTTGGTAAAGGGTGTGGATTTTTTCTTATAATATAGCACTATTTTCTAGCACACTTCACCTTACAAAATAATTAATTATCTTCATGGGCCAATATTCCATTTTATTTCATATCCAAGTACTTTGTGTGACCCATAAACTAGATCGAGAATTCCAAAATATACAACTGGATGAAATTTGCATAGATTCTTACATACATCTCCTTTACACAAAAGATATGTATCAAACAAGATTAATTACATTAAGACACAAGAGACCGGTCACCGTGACAAAGATCCATAGTAGATGATTGTGGTAAACAACTAGGAATGCAAGTTATTTTACTATCTTAAGTGAAAGAAAAAGGTAGTGTGGAGAGTGAAGGAAAAAGATGAGGAATATGAAGAGATTTTTGCACCAAATAATAAACATAATATCCTACACAATAATTCCAAGAGGACAAAGTATCTATATGTTCCCGCAAGGTTACTCCGAACATGCCATAAGGAGTGAAGAAAAAGATGAATAATACGATTCAGATCATGTATATCTAATAAGAAAGAAGAGGATAATCTCTTCAGTGGAAGATAAAATGGGAACTTAACTATACCATGAAACCACAGTTAATCTTGCAGCAAGTAGTTCAAAGTGAATAATAAAGAAATAATAGTTAGACGGTTTGAAGGATACTACCGCATTGGAATAAATAATAAAGAATACTAATAATAGTGTCATTCAAATAGATATGTGCACATGTGAAGAGGAGAAAATGGAAAGACAACATACAAAAGTTTGTAACACCTCAAAGGGCACCTTATCCATCAATTCAATGCATATGGAGGTCAAATAAGGTGGTAGTCAAGATCCTAAAGACTTCAACATAGAACCCATATCACCTTTTAAGACACCTCAAAAAATAATAAATGTTGAAGGAGAGGAGGAAGAAAATAAATATAGGGAGAAATAGGAGAAAAAAATGGGGAGGAGGAAGAGAATCTAGATCATGCATGCTATAAAATATGAAGAAGAAGATCATGAATTCTACATGGATATGGGTAAGGGCATACAAGAGGAATCAAGAAGAATATAGAGAGATAGAGATTGATGAGAAAGTTCCCCTGAAGACTTTATGGTCCAAATTTCAAAAAGAGAGAAGACAAGAATAAATTTTAATTTGTACTTACCTAGAGGATATAATTTCCACTTCCAAAATGAAAAAAGTCACTATTGTTCACTTTATACATGTGTACCAATGAGACACAATTCGAGGTCCTAATGTCAAGCTTTCAAGACACCAAGAATTCACCAAAGGATTGTAATTGGCCTTCATGGATAGTTATGTTAGAGATACATTCCAGTGGCATGTTATTAAAACTTATTGGAGAGGTTTTTTAATGAAACATTTTAAACAAAGGTGTCAATAGTTAAACACAAAGGGCATGTATGTAGGAGTTGATAAAGAAACTTCAAGAGACCAAAAATAAATTGGTTGCATAAGAAAATGAATATAAAGATCTTATAGAGAAGTAAACATGTGATAATTTGAAGGCTCTTAACCTTTACAAATGTATCCTCGCTAATGAACCCAAGCTATCTAAGGTAATACCATTAACTCATAGGGGAGGTGTGGATAAATTATAATAATTAATCATCCTACTACTTAAGTAGAGAAAAGAAAGAAAGAACCCATGCGCAATAGGTAAAGAAGGAAAGAGATAAAACTAAATTTCTCTATGTGGAAAAATTAGAATTATGCATACAATGCTACCAAGTTTACTTGAAAAAGGTTGTGTATATAGATAAAGTGTTCAAAGTGTTTATTAAGAAAACGAACATCATTGATGTGTGTGTAGTCCATGAAATACAAAAAAAAATCCACTGGGTATGCAAGTTTATACCATTACCTTGGATAATGTAGTTAGGGATAAGTTTCTCCAAAACATTAAATATATGGAGGAGATAAACATGAAAAAGATAAGATCAATCAATTCCCAGGATATTTTAGGAAACAAAATTCTAAGGAAGAAAGCATGCTTGATATTCCTAATAAAAGGGTGTGTAAAACAATGTGGATATTCCAAATTAAGGCCTGAGATCCTAATAAAAGTGAAATTTCTTGAAATAAATACCCACATTCATTGACATATTAATCCCTCTCCTTTAAAAAACCTTGGATTACTAGAAGACGCACAAAGATCAAGTAAAGAATGAGGTTCTTGAAGTTTTTGAAGAATCCAAAAAATAGTCACCGAATGGTAAGAACTATTTTAGTGTGGGGTAATGTTGAGCCCCAATTTTTTATAAGGATATATACAATTTTGGATAAGTCTTAAGAAGACACCAGTTTTAGTGCACACACCTTTTGGAATGTTGTGATAGCTATGTGCCCCTATGTTGAACTAAGAAAATATACCTGCATGCATGGATTACAAAACTAGGATTATGAAACATGGGGATTTTATAAAATAGGAAGCACAAGAACACTCAAAGAAGTTATATGTAGGTTAAATATCAGTACACAAAAAAAGAGATAGATAACTCTAGTAACTATTTTTCAAATTATACACATGGAAAGGTGGAACTAGTGGCATGCACAACAACAAAGCAAGAGTAGTTAAATAGTAGTTTAGAGTCCCCAAGGTCATAATGATTTCATACAAAATGATAAAATCTTCCGTACAAGATATAAGAATAATATATAGTGATATGTGGTACACACACTACCTATTTTGTATTATTTAAAATATTATAAATTGAGCTCAAGGGATTGTATTAAGAGAAAAGGTTTTGGAGTAAATGTTTTATTCTTATGCACGAATGTTTTTACTAATGATGATTTTATTTCCATAATCTAGTACTTTTGTATTTAATTTGTTTATTTTCTAAGTAAATAGAATAGAATACTTCATATCTATGCCAAATATGATGGGTACAAGACTTCTCTCACACCTCAAGTGATTATGCTAAGGTTTTACCTTAATGTGACAGAAGGCATAGGGTCGTACATTTACTCTTTGTGCACCATGATGGTGTAGTCTCACACGCGTAAATCTAGAGTGTGGTAATCTAAACATGTAACATTTATTGTAGTTTGTTTATTTATCTATGATATATAATTTTGTTAAGATGGTCTTTGGGCCAAGACAAATAAGGAGAAATATGGTCCCGATGGAATTTTTAGAGACTATCATATCCTCATAGAGTGTTTCTAGTTGACGAGAAATTGGTTTCCCCATAACCTAGTATCTACAAGAAGGAGAAAGGAATTATGTTCATGAAAAACATATCATCAGTCATAGCTCTCTTGAAATAATTGTTATATACCCATACTTTTAGATATAAAGCAAGGTCCCCTCTCCTAGTAGTTTTGCAATCAAAAGGAATTTTCTTTATGTCAAAGAAATACCTAGTATCTCTATAATTCTACCCAAGAGGGTGTATGCCAAAATAAATATGATTGATCTGAGATTCTAGAGAAGGGGTAATGGTGATTAATTTATCAAGGAAAAGTACATCAATAATATTGGAATGATGAGTGGAAGAATTCTTAAAAAAATGAGAAAAGAAACGTGGGAGAATTTCTTAGTCAAATCCACAATTAAATCATACACTCCTATTGGTTTGGGGATAATATTGGCATCATTTTGTAAAATGGAAAAGGTAAAAGAATAATGTGAAGGATACTCTCTAGTTTTATCTATTGTGTTAACCCTGTGTTCTGCTTCAAGCTTAACCATGCCTACATTTTTTTATTTTTTTAGTTTTAGTTTGGAGATACATCAAGTTTTTTAGAAGTGGAGGCCTCAACATCATTAGTTCCTCAAATTATTCTTTGACATATATTGGGGGAATTTTTTTATTAAAATAAACTTATGAAAAGGATCTTGGTATATGCATATATTGGTGTTTTGAGGTGGAATATATCCTTTATAATCGGTTGTGAACCTCCATTAGGACTCCTTAAAAATATATCAATTAATAATCATCATCGATCTCATGGAAGTCTATAAATGGAATTATTTAAATATCTATAGGTTTAAGCATCATGGCTAACAACTTGATGGAAAATACAATATAGAATGAGATTGTAAGCCGATATTGTAATCCCTAGGCATTTGGTTTTGATTTTTTTGTTGGTTAAATTCTTGGTTGTTATTTTGAGGTTTTTATTTGTATGTTTAGTTTTTGACCATTGATTAGATTTTTTGTTTTGAATTTTATTTTTCCATGGTAGAGGAATATAAAAATTCAACCACACTAATGGATGGGATGGATTTTTGATTCCTTTGGTTTATTATGCTACTGTTGTTATTATGATGTAGGAGTATCACTCCTAGTTTGTATATAGGGTTAATCACATCAAAATTTCCCTTTCTTAGTGGATTGATAGGATATTGGGGTCATTAGGAATCATCTAGTATGTTCAATTTTTCTGTAGACCTTCATAAATTTGAATTGGATAGTTTCCCTCCAAAATTACCAATTTAAATCATTGAAGTCAATTTTGGTTCTTAATTCATGTTTTGATGCATTATTTAAGCTTGCAAACCTTGTAAAGGGTAAATTAAGGCATGACAGGGGTGTCTTAATTCATAACAAGTTAGTAGTCTTATAAAATCTAGACATGCTATATAAATTATCTCCTAATGGTGAACTAACATTTATAAAAATGGTTTAAGCGGCCCGATGATTTAAAAACCACAGTTAGAAGGATTTAGGATCATAATTAAACCTTAAATGTAATTGTTTCTCTCATTGCATTCAAATGAGAATAAAAGAGCTCCAATAATTGAAGGAATTTTAGTGTGAGTGATTTTTTTCTAGCATAATATGTAAAGTTATATTATTGTTTTGATGCTATAAAATTTTGAATGCATGTGTGTGGATGGTGAACCTAGTTGGTAGAGGTATTATAAGATTAATTTGTGTTGGATGCATTTATTTCTTCTATTATTGATGTTAGATTGAACTTGAGACTCGTGATAGTAAATGTGAAGGTGAAAAGCATGCTAGGTTGTGACTAGAAATGAAATATTTAATCTAAAAGGGGGTGCATGCAAATGAAAGGGGTATATAGAAAAGTTACAAACTTAATTTTACCAAAGGGAATTGTGAGAAGAAATATTTATTCAAGATTTTTAAGGAACCATTGAGAGTAAGACACCTGTTAGAGTGAGGGCAGAACAATCATGAAAGGTTTGTATCAAACCATTTGTACACAATCATGTTGAAACCTATTCATTTGGGAAGTACACGAGTAAAGAATGAGGAGTGAGTTATACAAGGAGATAGTCCATGCATGTGAGTATTTAGTTAGTTTTTTTATTGGAAGTTATTACGACTCGTAGTAGGGGGTCTTAAGGCACAATCATCCCAAGGAAAACAAGTGGACCAAGTTTTGAGGAGTAACTCAAGTAAATAGTTGGGGAAGCTTTTATAGAATGACTAGAACATGATCAACCTCCAAGAATACCTACAAAGTGATCGAGAAGACTATAAAATTTGACGATAGCCTAATAAATAAGATTGCGAAACTATGTTCCCAAGGCAAAGTAGGAGAAAATTGGGGTCCTTACCTAAGAAAGAGGGGTGCAAGACCTCACCGGTAATATTTAGAGTTTTTTAATGTTCATACATGCCTTAAGAAAGAATCTTAGGACTTGGAAACTAGATTTATAACTTTTAATCACCAAATATGAGTTTGTGGGTTCATAGTTAAAAACCTCATAGGGTTTAGCAAATTAACACATTTAGAGCCCAAGCACGTGTTTTTAGAGACTAAAATTTTGTATAGAGTATCTCCACAAATCCTGGGAACATATTCAAAAATAATTTCATCACGGAAGGGTTTCAGATTGATTGGATTTGTTGATAGTCTGTTGGAAAACTCGTAGGTGTTTAGGAAAGACCTATTTTTACACCGATTTGTTGAAATTTTGACTTTTTTGTATAAAGAAAAGAACCTTGGAAATTAACCCAAATATGAATGGACCAAAAGGTTATTTTGAATTATATAAATCAAGAAATATGCTTGAAAATACATAGTGATAGGGCTTGTAAGAGGCTTGTGAAGCTAGATAGGAAGAGGAGTTGATTGGGAAAAGAGATTAATGGCTTGAGATTTGAAATTTACCAAAAACCACAAACAAAATAAAGAGTACTAGTATTAAGTTCTAATTTTTTTTGAACCCTTATATATGTTTCTAACTATGAAAGGACCAAGAGCAATTAGTTGAGAAGTCTAGACAAGGGTAGTTTTGCACAAAAGTGGTAAAGTTGACATTTTGATGATTTTAAAACATTTTAAAGGTGGATTTAGACTATTTCAATTTTTAGAGACATGATGAAATATATGGTTAAATACTAAAAGGTGATATATCAAGAATTACATGTTCTAGAGGTGAATGAAATTGAAGCAAAAGAGCTCATTTGAAGGTCTAAAAGGCATAGTTTGAGTTTTAAATCAATTATAACATAGTGAGTTGTTTGAGATTGATAAGGCTATGCATCATTTGATATTAGAGCATGAAATTTATTTATGAAAATAAGAAAACATTTTTTGAGAAGTGATTGTAGGAAAGAGAAGAAAAATGGTACAGGTTAGAGAAGTGAGAAAGTCACTTGGGAAGAGAAGATGGAAAAGATGTTAGAAGTTTTGTTGGGTAGGTTGTAAGGTATGGAAGAAACAAATATAAGGATGAGAACAAGTATAATTCTCTTGAAAATATATGGGACAAGTGGCGAGTGCAGTTTGTAGGAAGATGCTATAAGTGTTATATGACATTTGAGTATTGTGAGATGGATACAAAGATGAGTGAGGATGATAGAATTTCTTATAAAATTCTTCGATATAGAGGTAAGTCACTTTTATGTAGAATATTCATTTTGAAACCAAGTAAGGTGATGCAGGATGTAACTAAAAGAAGATGTCTATTCAAAAGTACATGTTAAGAAAAGGGTAAATTTTGTAATGTGGTCATTGATAGTGGAAGCAATGAGAATATTGTTTCTTTTGAGATGGTAGAGAAGCTAGGATTGAAAACTACAATGCACCCTAATCCATATTAGGTATCATGGATGTAAATAGGACATCATATCTTGTTCAGTGAACAATTTCAAGTAGATTTTTATATTGGTAGGTATAAGGACAAAGTATTATGTGATTTGGTTCCTATGGATTTTTGTCATGTGTTGTTGGGAAGACCATGGCAGTATGATAGGAAAGAAGTACATGATGGAAAGAAAATACCTACACTATTCTATCACATGGATAGATTCGTATAATTTCACCCATAAAATATGAGCAAGAACCACAAGTAGAACTAGTGATGATGATGAAAACCTAGATATTATTGAAAGAGATTATATAGGCATGTAAACAGACACTATTCAAGGTTATTAAATTTGATTTACCTAATGGTATTGATGATGGTGAATATCATATAAACATAGAGATATAGATGGTTTCAAGACAAGAGGAGGTGAAAGATGAAGATGATGATGAGATATAGGAAATAAATGATAGAGAGAAAAGAGAAGCACATGTTAAAGTGCTTATAGACCAAAAAAGAGGTCTATTGGAAGAGGAATTAGTTGATAAAGTGGATAGAGGTGATCATAAAAGTATGATGAAGGAAATTATAGTGAAAAGGATATGTAAGGAAGTCAAGAGAGAAGATGAGGAAAATCATGTCAATAAGAATAAAGATGAGGCATGCAAGACTCTTTTTGGAACTAATATTGCCTTGAGCATTGGTTTTTAGGTATAAGTGGACTGAATGAATATGAGGATCATATGACAAGAAGAATGAAAAATAAATAGTGGACATGGTATATTCAAGAAAATTTACAAGAGGAAATGAGCAAGGAAATTGAAATAAAATAAGGAATTGCAAATATAAAGAGGGATGGAGACCAAGGTAAGATCTTAAGGGCACCAAAACTGAGCAAAAAGAGAAAGAGATAGAGCATAATGGAGAAAATAAGAAACCATCACTTGCAAGAGTAGTAGCTAGTCAAGAAAGTGGAAGAATAATAGATCCAGAAGTCAATAAAGAGAAAGGACAAGATAAATGAAATAAAGTGTTAGGTGAAGAGATCAAGCAAGGTGATGTAGATCAGTTTACTCAATATGATTTCTTTCTAAATGATAAGTATATGGGATTGATAACTGAGGAAGAGAAGGAACAATTAAGACAAGGTGATCCTTTCAAGAAGCTAATGTTTTCAAAATGAAAGGAAGAGATGACTTACAAGAACAAAAGGAATAGGAGAAAGAAAATTTTACATTCATGATGGATGAAGATGCATCACATATGAACCTGAATCAGATTTATAAACTCATATATGAGGTGAAAAAGTTAATATATAAACTTATAAGCTTCATCTTGATCAAACATATGAGAATTTCACAAGAAAACTAGTTGGTAGAAGGTAGATCACTACCGAGAAGGATGAGGAAAGGATGGTATACAGTCAAGGAACATTTCCAAAGGATCATCTTTAATTGGAAATAGATAAATAAGAATAAGAACAAGGAGAGATAACATAAATAATGGGGAAACTTTCCTTTTCCCTTAGGAGTATGATTCAGGAGCATTAATCCTAGTTTGTATATATGGTTGATCACATAAATTTTTGGATTTCCTAGTGGATTTATAGGTTCTAGGGGTCATTAGGAATCATCTAGTGTGTTTGGTTTTTAATTAGACCTTAATAAATTTGAATTGGACATTTTCCCTTCAAAAATTCCAATTTAAATCATTGAAGTCAATTTTGGTTTGTAATTGGTATTGTGATGCATTCCTGGAGCTTAAAAACCTTGTAAAGGGTAAATTAAGTCATAATAGGACTGTATTAAGTCATAAAAAGTTAGTAGTCTTATAAAATCTAGACATCTTGTGTAAAGGACCTCCTAATGGTGAATTCACATTCAAAACCATGGTTATAAGGAGTTAGGAGAATATTTAAACCTTAAAAGTAATTGATTCTCTCTTTCCATTCCAATGATAATCAAAGAGTTTTAAGAATTAAAGGAATTTTAGTGTGAGTGCTTGTTTTTCCTTGCAAATTGTATACAATTCTATTATTTGTTTGATGTTTTGAAATTTTAATGCATATGTTTGGATGGTGAACCTTGTTGGTAGAGGTATTCTAATATGCATTTTTGTTGATGCATTGATTTCTTGTGTTATAGATGTTAGGTTGAACTTGAGACTCGTGATGATCCAATGTGAGGGTGAAAATCATGCTAGGTTTTGACTGGAAATGAAATATTTAATCCAAAAGTGGGTGCATGTGAATAAAATGGGTATATAGAAAAGGTAAAAACTTCATTTTACCATAGGTATATGTGAGAAGAAATATTTGTTTAATATTTTCTAAGGAACCTTTGAAGAGTAAAACACCCTATTAGATTGAGAAAAAAAATCATGATAGGTTTGTATCAAACCATTTGTACATAATCATGTTGAAATCTATTCATTTGGGAAGTACGTGAGTCGAGAATGAAAAATGTGTTATAGAAGGATATATTACATACATGTGAGTATTTAGTTGGTTTTTTTATTGTGGAAGTTCTTGAAACCTATGTAAGGGGGTCTTAAAGTACAATCATCCTAAAGAAAAAAAAGTGGACCGATTTTTTAGGCGTAACTCAAGTAAAGAGTTGGAGAAGATTTTATAGAGTGAATATAACATGATGAACCTCCAAGAATCCCTATAGTGACATAGAATACTGTAAAATTGGTGGATAACCTAATAAACAAGATTGAGGAACTTTGTTCCTAGGGAAGAACAAGAGAAAATTGGGGTCTTTACCCAAGAAAGAGGATTGAAAGACTAGACTGATAAAATTTAGAGATTTTGAATGTTTATAAATGCCTTAAGACAGAATATCAGTACTTATAAACTAGATTTAGAAGTTTTAATCACCAAATATGAGGTTGCGGGTTCACGCTTAAAACCCTCTTAGGGTTTAGCAAATTAACACATTTAGAGCCCAAGAACGTGTTTTTTGGAGACTAAAATTTTGTATAGAGTATCTCCATAGAGCCTAGGAACATATTCAAAAATAATTTCATCAAGGAAGGGTTTCATTGATTGGATTTGTTGGATGTATCTTGCAAACTGTAGGTGTTTAGCAAAGACATATGCTACACTGATTTGTTGAAATTTAATTTATTTGTTAAAAGAATGGAACCTTAGAACTTCTCCCAAAGATGAATAGAACAAAAGGGTAGTTTAAAGTAGCTTTATTTTTCTCATAAAGTGTATGAATTGAGAAATATTATTGAAAATACATAGTGACAAGGTTGGTAAGAGGCTTGTGAAGCTAGGTAGGGAGAAGGGTAGATTGGGAAAAGAGCTTAATGAATTAAGATTTGAAACTTACCAAACACCACAAATGGCATAAAGGGTACAAGAATCAAGTTTTACTTTATTTTGAACTATTATATATGTTTCTAACTATGAAAGCACCAAGAGCAATTAGTTGATAAGCCTAGACAAGGGCAAGTTTTCACAAAAGTGGTAAAGTTGACATTTTGAAGTTGTATTTAGAATATTTAAAGGTTTAGAGACATGAAAAAATGCAAGGTTAAATACTAAAAGTTGATATATCAATAATTTCATGTACTAGAGGTGAGTGAAATTGAAGCAAGAGAGCTCATTTGAGGGTCTAAAAAGGCATAGTTTGAGTTTTGAATCAATTTTAACATAGTTTTTTGAGTTTGATAAGGATTTGTATCATATTATTATTTGATTTTCAATTGTTAATAATGTTAGGTTTTTTTATTGACCAGTGATGTCATCTATGGTGGACCCCTAATTGTGGTTCAATAATTTAGGTCCTTTATTTTTATTTAGGGTGTTACTTTTATAACTTCCATTTCTTTGGTTAGGAATTATCAATTTCCTATTTGATCCATGTCTTATGTATATTATCAATGTTTTTTTGTAAATTAGTAGAGTACCTTATAACACTTCCTTTTAATTGTAGAATAATAATTTTTACACCTCTTCCTTAATTTTATGATTAAGAAAATGAAGGAATATATCGCAAAAAGCTCCCATTAATCCATGTTGGGAGAACTCGTTGAAGAATAAAGGTATTTTCACCATCTCAATATAAAAGGAAGATGATTCATTTTGATCATGTTTAATGTGTAGGAATTCTATGAGTCACATAAATAACAACATATTCATGTCAAATGCCTTAGGAAATATAGATTATAATTTGTTTAAAATAGTGTATGAAGGATTTGGGTATTATTTCATACCAATCAATAGAAATCCCTCAATAATGTTTAAAAATATCTTAGTTACCACAACATACTAACGAAGTAACTCCATTACCACAAAGTAACATATGCCTTCATGTGGCATTGGAATTCCCATCCCTTTGAATTTAAGAATATCTAGCAATATAAAAGGCACTATGACACTCCCGATTATATATTAAAGAATCTCTTTAAGTTTCTCTCCATGTGTTCTCATTCTATAATATTCTACCATATATGGAGTAGGATAGGGAGTGGAGGAGTAATAGTTTGAAAGGAACTCATATAGGAAGTATCAAGAGTGTATGGAGATCCATGGAACTACATAGGTTAACTAGGAAATGTGCTAGGTTGTGGAGCCTGTTTTCATGTGTGAAAGTGTTGAAGACTGTACACTAAGAGTATTATACACTTTCCACATTGTCTTGTTGGGGTTCGGGGCAGTGGCCCTGGTAGTAGTAGGGGTTCGAAGTAACCCCCAAAAAAATTTGGGCTTTAAAATGTGCCCGATATATTGGGAAATGTGATTTTCTCATATGGGTGGGTTTTTTTACCCATAGGTTTATGGGACAGTTTTGGCCCATGGTTTTGATACCCACGGTTTTGTAAAATTGCTTAAGCAATTGTCTATTTATATGGTTTTGTGCATATGGTAGATAAAATGTAAAACATTGCAGATGTGCTTTGAATTTGGGTCAAATTCTATAGAGTTTGTTGAACATAGCTCCAAACAGATCTGGTATTGTATTGAGAGAGCGGTGGCTTATAATAAAATCTGAGCAAGTGATTCTTGGTGGATGTATCCCAATTGGGTGAACCACGTTAAATATTGTCTCTTTGTGTAGTGTTATTTTATTCTGCACTTTTATTTTAGATCTGTAATATTTTCTCGCATATTAGTTTCTACATTACGATTATGTGAAGGATTATTCCGCATATTTTATCCCTTATTTCCTAAAAATTGGTATCAAAGCCTTGTTTGGTTTGCTGAAGTTTTGAATCACAGGGAAAGTCTTATCTTGAGTGAGAGCTATGGCAGATGATGGAAGATCTAGGGTTGATAAATTCAATGGGCAGAATTTTAGTCTTTGGAAGATGTAAATGGAATATTACATTTATTAGAAGGATCTTTATATTCCGTTGTCTGAGAAGGTGAAAAAATCCCCAAGCATGACAGATGTGGAATGGGATTTGCTAGGATAGAAAGGCACTTGGGACAATCCGGATGTGTCTTGCATCTTCGGTATTATTTAATGTTTCAAAGGAAAAGACTACAAAAGAACTGATGGATGCATTAGGGAAGTTGTATGAAAAACCCTCTGCCTCTAATAATATATTTTTAATGAAAAATTTGTTTAATATGAATATGTCTGAGAATGGTTTAGTAGCAGATCATTTAAATGATTTTAATATGGTTGTAAATATGCTAGCTTTGGTTACAATATAATTTGATGAAGAATTTAGGGATTTATTAGTTCTATGCTCTTTACCTGAGAGTTGGAATAGCCTGGTAATGGTGGTAAGCAACTTAGTTCCAGCTAACTCAAAGTTGAAGTTTGAGGATGTTGTAGGGGTGATTCTAAGTGAGGAAATGTGAAGAAAAATCTCTAATGAATCTTCTACTTGAGGGTATGCTTTGATAGTGGAAACTAGAGGGAGACAGAAGAATAGAGGAAGCCATGGAAAATCAAAGGATCAAGCAAGGTCAAAATCCAAAAGCAAGATAGTATGCTGGAATTTTGGAAAGTTTGGGCATGCAAAGAAGGACTATTAGGAGCTTGGGACAAGAAGAAACAACAGAAGAAAACAAGGACACAAATGTGGCAACATGGTAATGTATGTCGGGATGCTTTGATTATTTTTTTGTACAATATTATTGAATCTTGGGTTTTAGATTCGGGGGCTTCTTTCCATGCTACTCCACATAGGCATTATTTTGTTGATTATGTTCAAGGATATTTTGGGCATGTTTTTCTTGGTGATGATGAGCCTTGCAGAAGATAATTGGAAAAGATTCTTTTCGAGTTAAGATGCATAATGGGAATACTTGGCTATTGAAGGATGTCAAACATGTGCCTACATTAAGATGAAATTTGATATCGGCAAGGCAGTTGGGAAGTGATGGTTGTATTGTGATATTTACAGCGGACTCTTGGAAGGTTACCAAGGGTGCTCTTGTGGTGGCAAGAGGTAAGAAGGTTGGAACCTTGTATTTAACCACTTATAACACTAATGTTTATAATCTTGTGGATTGAAGTAGATATAACATTGTGGCACTATAGGCTTGGTCATATGAGCCATAAGGGAATGGATATCATAAAGAAATATTTTCTTGGATATACGAGAAACAGTTTGGAGTTTTGTGAGGATTGCATATATGGGAAATAGAAGCAAGTAAGATTTCTCAAGGTTGGACCTACAAAGAAAGAGAGTAAGTTAGAGCTGGTGCACTCTGATGTGTGGGGGTCGACTCGGGTATCATCTCTTGGGGTTCAAGTTATTATGTTAATTTTATTGATGATGCAACAAGGAAAGTTTGGGTTTATTGTATTAGATACAAGATGTATTTGACACTTTTTTTAAATGGAAATCCTTGGTAGAGAATGAAACAGTCTTAAGCTGAAATGTCTCAAGTTAGATAATGGAGGGGAGTATTTCAGCAATGAATTTGATGATTACTATTCTAAGAATGGAATCTGCATGAAAAATATGGTTCCAGGAACTCTGCACTAGAATGGGGTGTTAGAAAGGATGAACAGAAAATAATGGAATGTCTAGGAGCATGAGGTTACATGCACGACCCTCTTTCTTTTTGGGCGAAGCGGTGAGCACACTGTACTTGATAAATGAAGGACCCTCAAGTGCCTTAGATGAAGACATACCTAAGGAGGTTTAGTATGGTAAGAAAGTTGATTATTCATTTCTTAGAGTCTTTGGATGTGAGGTGTTTGTCTATATAGACAAGGATGATAGGACCAAACTAGAGGCTAAATCGAAAAAATGTACTTTCATTGGTTATAGTGGTGATGACTTTGGATATAAATATGGAGCATTAAGGACAAGAAAATCATTCAATCTAGGGATGTGGTCTTTAATGAGAAAGTCATGTATAAGCAGCGATTGCAAGAAAATAGGAAGAATCCAAGAAAGAATATGCGGGGTAGAGGATCTTCCGATGAGAAAAGTGAAACATGAATCGGTTCGGAACCTCCTCAACAGAACCCCAAACTCCTATATTGAGGAGGTCTTCTAGGGTAAGAAGAGAACCTAAACATTTTCTCCTTCTCTTTATTATTTATTACTCACTTGATAGTGGAGAGCTAGAGAGATTTGATTAAGCAATGCGGGTAGATTCCAGGAAGAAATGAGAGCAAGCCATGGATGAGGAGCATCGAGGCTCTCATGGAGAACCAAACATGGGATTTGGTGAAGCTACCCAAGGAAAAATAGCATTA
The DNA here is from genome assembly GCA_018340775.1 of Taxus wallichiana var. yunnanensis. NCBI lineage: Eukaryota > Viridiplantae > Streptophyta > Pinopsida > Cupressales > Taxaceae > Taxus > Taxus wallichiana. The sequence continues at coordinate 87,128,549 of CM031234.1, forward strand.
CTGAGAACAAGTAGGTGTTCGAGTCAAAGAGGAAGAAGGAGGAAAGAAAAGATACAAGACTCGGTTGGTGGTCAAGGGGTTTGCACGAGAAAAAAAGTCATAGATTTTGATGAGATTTTTTCTCCCGTAGTAAAAATGACTTCTATTAGAACTATTCTTGGATTAGTTACAGTAGAATACTTGCACTTAGAGCAGCTTGATGTAAAGACTTCATTTCTCCATGGTGATTTAGAGGAGGAACTATAGATGCAGCAACCAGAGGGCTATGAGGCCAAAGGTAAAGAGGAGATGGTGTGCAAACTGAAGAAGAGCTTGTATGGCTTGAAACAAACTCCACATTAATGGTATAAGAAATTTTATAGCTTCATGATGGAGCAAGGTTATATTAGATGTCATTCAGACCATTGCATGTATACAAAGAAATTTGAGGATGGCAATTATATTATCCTTTGTCTGTATGTGGATGACATGTTGGTTGCAGGTAAAAACATGCAGGAAATAAAAGTACTCAAGAAGCAACTAAGTGAATCCTTTTCTATGAAGGATTTGGGGGAAGCCAAACAAATCCTTGGTATGAGGATATCTCGAGATAGGAAGGAATGGAAGATGACTTTATCTCAGGAAGAGTACATTAAGAAGGTCTTGGAGAGGTTTAATATGTAGGATGTTAAACCGGTTGGGACTCCTTTGGTAGGCCATTTCAAGTTATCAAAGGAGTAGTGTCCCAAGACAGAGTAGGAGAGAAACCATATGTCCAAGGTACCTTACTCATCAACGGTTGGTAGTTTGATGTATGCCATGGTGTGCACTAGGCCTAATATTTCCCATGCAGTGGGAGCGGTGAGTAGATTTATGAGTGATCCAGGTAGAGATCACTGGCAGGTAGTAAAGTGGATCCTTCGGTATTTGAGAGGGACCATGGGGACAATTTTGTGCTACATTGGATCAGACACCACTTTGCGTGGTTATGTAGATTCCGATATGGCTAGAGATCAAAAAGGTTATGTTTACACTTTGTAGGTGGGACAACATTGAGTGGATTTCACAACTACGAGAAGTTGGTGGCTTTGTCAACCACGGAGGTGAGTATGTTGCTGCCGAGAGGAAAGAAAAGAAATGATTTGGTTACAAAATTGCTTGAGGAGTTGGGGCATAAGGAGGAGGAAGGAAAGTTGCATAGTGATATTCGAGTGCTATACACCTAGCTAAGAACTCTACTTTCCACTCTAGGATGAAACATATACGAGTTAAGGCACCATTTCATCGGGACAACTTTGGAGGAAGAGAAGTTGAAGCTAGAGAAGATCCATACCAGGTCGAGAATCTTGTAGACATGATGACCAAGGTGGTCACAAGGAAAAACGAAGTTGTGTTTAGCTTTGGTTGGTCTTCACGAAAAACTAATGAAGGGTTGAGAAGCTTGCTTTGAGAGGAAAACTAGTCTCCAGTGGGAGATTGTTAGGTTGTGGAGCTGTTTTCATGTGTGAAAGTGTTAAAGATTATACACTAAGAGTACTGCACACTTTCCATGTTGTCTTGCTGTGGGTTTAGGGCTGGGCCACGAGTGGGAGTCTCAGGGCGGCAGCCCCTAAGTAGCAGAGGTTTGGGGGCGCGAGATCCGAATTTTTGTTGGGCCTTAAAATGTGCCTGATATATCGGGAAACATGATTTTCTCATATGGGTGGGTTTTTGACCCATAGGTTTATGGGATGGTTTTGGCCCATGGTTTTGATACCCACGGTTTTGTAAAACTACTTAAGTAGTTGTCTATTTATATGGTTTTGTATATATGGTAGATATAATGTAAAACATTGTAGATGTGCTTTGAATTCGGGTGTGAATTCTGTAGAGTTTGTTGAGAATAGCTCCAAACAAATATGGGTATTGTATTGAGAGAGTAGTGGCTTGTAATAAAATTTGAGCAAGTGATTCTTGGTGGATGTAGCCCAAATTGGGTGAACCATGTTAAATATTGTCTCTTTGTGTTGTGTTATTTTATTTTGCACTTTTATTTGAGATCTGTAATATTTTCTACATATTAGTTTCTATTGTTGTGATTCTGTGAGGGATTATTCTGCATATTTTATCCCTTATTTCTTAGCAAAATGTATAACCATCTAGTTGTGTAGATTTGGAATACATACGCATATAGGGGAATGGTACTAAAAATGTATTCATTGTATCTTTATGGGAACCAATGGCCAATTTATTAAAAATTGTGTATGAGGTGGTGGTATTGACATCTCTTTCGATGAGATGTGTGTAGAAGGATGAGAACCCATACCTAATGTGCCTTTCCCTACGAGAAGATATATATGGTTTGGTTTGATTGAGTAGTTGGATTGATTATATTGTTGCATTTTCTAATTCTAGACTACATCCAACCAAGGTGGGGATGGGATCATTTTGTGAGGACTGGAGTTTTTTTGTCTAGGATTATGGTTAACATTTTCCTCCATATGGGAATAATAATACCCTTTTATGAATTGTTTAAGGTTTCTTCTTTTATCCATGTGTGTGGTTAAATTAATGTTACACCGTTGTGAAATTATAATTTAAAATCATAGTAGTGTAATTTTTTAACCTCTCTAATGATTTTTCTATGGCAAAAAGTGGATCATCACTTCGTTTAATTCAGAAAAGTGTTCATAGTATCACATTTGTAGACTAATTTGTGTTCCTTATATGACTTTTGAATAGAAACTACTTCTACTAGTAAAAGGAATGTTTTTGAAATAGAATCGCCATCTTGAAAACTATGAGTTTTGTCAATATCTTCTATCCATACAATATATGATGGTATTAGAATATAGGTAGAAGAGTTGTGCGACAGACATTCTAAAATATAGTTATCTACCAAGCTAGAGAGATAAGGAGATTGTTGGGATTATATGTGAGCATAATAAGCAGCAAGACACAATATGGGCCAATCAAATTCCTAACTTTGACATATTTAGGGGTTTTTAAACATCCACATAATAATGGGAGAGGAAAAAGGTGAAATGAAAGAAAACAAGAAAGGAAAATGAGAATGAAACTAGTCCTTGACATTGAGTTCACCGAGATTTATACAAAGGGAAAATGACATGATTAACCTACACACTTAACTTCTCAAGTTCAAGACAAGATAACTAAAATGTCGAATATGATGTGAAAATGGCAATCTGGTATTGTGATGGAAGAAATGGATAATGATATAAATCATAGAAGTATGGATCACTAATGATTGGGATGATTTAGGTAAGAAATCCTTTCCCAAAATATTTTTGAGTGCATAATTTGCTCGTTTAAGGAAATGAAAATCCTACTTGTTGAAAATGAACAAGATTAATGATAATATTACATGAGATATTTACAAATAGAAATTTAATAATGTTTGGATTCACACAATATAAGTTCATTCTATATTAATACAGATTCCATCAAACATATAACATATTAGGATCCATTAAATTAGGAGGTTTCCCCAATTATTCTCCCCACAAAAATCTCTCCATACTCCTATTTATGTCGAGTTGATTTAACAATCAAATATCACAAAATAATAACAAACTAAATAAATATATTAACCCATATATTTTCAATGTGAGCACTAACTACACATTTTTCCTAACATCCCCTAGTGTAAACATGGTATAAATATGTTCACAAGTTCAACTACAATATTCTTGACATAGACCCACGCATGCAATCACCACAATTCACCAAATCAATCAACATGTGAAGGCATTAGATACATTACTTAGCCAAATCATTGATAATCATGAATTAGGACCTAGTCAAGAACCTTGATATTTCTTGAATACACTAAAATGCATCCAAAATTGTATCATAGGCTAAGAATTCTTTGAGCATGCCTAATTTCACCTAATAAACATGATTATACCTTTACCAAATTTTCACACCATCAATTCCACTCATTCTCCCTTTAGACCTCAAATATAGCTTGTAGCCCTATAAACTGGAAAATATTGATGAGAATGAAAATTTCCAAGGAGTTAAGCTTCACCGGTAAATTATTTGGATACCCTTTTTCCTTGTTAGGGTGCCTATAAAGTTTCAAAACTTATATCTTTACCCATCAAATGTTATTCTTTTTTATCTCGAAATTAGTTGTATTTCTATTAGCCCTTCTAGCACAAAAACGATTATATCTGGATAATTCTACAAAAAAAAAAAAGTAATTGGTGTTTCAGGTCCCCATTAAGCTCCTCTTGCTTTTGGATTAATTTTGTGCTCTAAATCCTTGCATAACTTACCCATCTCAAACTTACTCATTTTCTCAACTAGTCAATTAGGCCTTCTTAGGGTTTGATGACCGTTTTAGGATTTCAATCCTTGTTAAATAACTTGTTATCCCGTAAAATTGACAAGGGAAATTTTACCGATAACCATACCAAAATTTTGTTCCGATCCCTCGTTAGGGATCCCTTGCGTTCGAAACGTTGTAAAATCCCTTCCCGGGAAATCTGGTTTTTCGAACTTAGTCTTTTGAGCCTTTTTTGGCTGGGCGCATGAAATTGCTATGTAACACCAACTTTTGGTGCGCCCCCTTTAAAACCTTTGGCGCATGATTTTTAGTGTCAACACACCTTTTGGTGCACCAAAGTATGTTGAGCCTTCCCTACGTGCGCCAAGGCGCATGCGCCTTTGTGTTGGCACAAATTTTGTTGCGCCATGTTTTGGTGCGCCAAAGGGCGCACATAACTTCATGTCGACATAGCTTTTGGTGCGCCAAAGGCGCGCTTAATTTCCTGCTGGAAAACGTTTTCATGCGCCAAAGGGCGCACACTTTTCCCTGTCGACAGCAACTCTCATGCGCCCTTTAAAAAGTGGGTGGCGCATTGATGACCAGCTCACCTATATATATATATATATGTGTGTGTGTGTGTGTGTGTGTGTGTGTGTGTGTGTGTGTGTGTGTGTTGTGCGCCCAAATGTCATTTTCACTATTCGCAGAGCACGTGATTTCCTTTCTCTGAGCCTATCAGCCCCTGACTCATCGTTTTCAACGCGTTGTGGACCCGTTTTCCAGATTTTTGCTATTTATCCGGGTAAGTGCTCTTGTCTCTTTCATGAGTTTTGCTAGATAGTGCTTCTTGCTTGCTTGGGTTTGGTTTTGATATGCATGTGTTGAGCTTTTTCCCCATGTGCTATCTTTCCTTATCTTCCTCTTTCCGGATCTGCTGGAGGAGGATGTCATCCTAGAAACAATGGTTTGTAACCCTCCTGGTTTAACCATTTCATTTACCCAAATGACTTCAAAAGGAAAAGAGGAGAAGAAGAAATCTAAACCATGTAAAGACCCCTTTGAGAGTGATTTAGTTCATTTGTTTCTCTCTTGCCTTCGGCGCATCCCATCATCCCCCATACATGAACAAAACCCGCCCCTTTGGCGCACCTTTCATACTTGTTGCATCATTAACTCCTACGCCCTCAAGGCGCGCCTCTTTCACATGCTGCAAGTGCTAAACTTGCACCCCTTTGGCGCACAATCCTTCCTTGCTGAATCACATTTCCATGCGCCAATGGCACACCCAGCATCCATGCAACACAAGCTTTATCTGCGCTAAGTACAAATCTTTGAAGGCGTAGGTGCATCCCCGATTACAATAACATCATGTTGTGTAAACCTTTCGTGTGCCGCGCCATGCTCCCTTTGGCGCATGAAAAGTTCTTGTTACACGAACCATCCATGTGCCAAAGGGCGCACCAAATCCCAATGCAACATGAAAATTCCATGCGCCAAAGGGCGCATCCTGTCACTATGTAACACGCACTTTTCATGCGCCCTTTATAAAATGCAATCTGTAGTATGCATGCGCCATGCGCCTTTGGCGCCAGTTTTATCCTTGCAACACCCTCTTCCTGTGCGCCTTACCTATTTAGCCCTGTAAGCTGCAATTTTCATGCGCCCTGTGCCCTGAGCCTAAAAATAACTAACTCTTTCTTCTTTAGCACTTCAATGGAAGATCAAATGGCTAATTCAACCTTTTCGGATTGGGTCTCGCTTCTTCTTCATGCAGATCAGCAACTGAGTTCGAAAGAACATATGTCTACATCCAGCAAGAGACCCACCAAATCGAAAGGAAAGGCTAAGCTTACGGAGGAAGAAATGAAATACAAATATCAGAGGGTCAGAATGCCCGAGTCACAGGCCGAATGCAGCATGGATGTCAGAGATTCAGAATTGGGGCATATTGATATGGAGGAATTCTGGGCTAGAACTCAGAAAGTTACAAGGAGTCCATGGATGGACAAACTAATAGGCAGTGCCCTGCACTTCACCGGAGGAATCCCCGTCAGCGCCGTCAACAATGAATTTATGATGGTGGTTGCCCAGTCTTATAATAAAGACACAAGGTGTGTCGAAAACAGCAAGGGCGAGGTAGTCATTAACCTCACTGCCCGTCATTTTGAGATCATACTCGGCATCCCTCACCACCGGCACTTTGTGGCCGTTAGCCAAGCAGAGTGCATCAAGGCCTGGGAAGACAATGAAGACCAATGTATGCAGCTAATGAATGAAGTATATCTGAAAAATAAGAAGGTGGTAACCCGGTGGCCCCAAATCATCCACCGCAGTGACTTCTCAGAAGAGCTCAGCGATACCATTACCTTCCTGAGCAGGGTCTTCGGGCTTTCTGACACCCATTACTTCCATAAATGGATGTTGCGCTACTTGGAAACAATGAACAAGAATTTTCCTGATCAGCGCTTTTGCTGGGGGGAAATTATAAGCAGCACCATCTCCGAGTAGCTACAATAATTCAGCACAATGGGAGTATTCCATATGAACTCCTACGTGGTCTATGCTGCAGTGTCAGAGAGGGATTATCCAGGCCTAACACGAAGTGGAGTTTGGCCTCAGGTCAAAATATATGAATATTATCCAGAACTGAGGCTGGAGAATAGCATCGCCCAATTCACCAAAATCAACGATGCATTCTTTTACCACATCATCTACCTGCTGAGGCCGAACATGACTCATGGTCGTATGACCAAAAACATAGTGGCAGCCACGGAGAAATGGGGGGCCCTGTTCACCCAATTTCCCACATTCACCTATCTGAGGGCTGCCAACTTTTTGGGAGAGCCAACCAGGCTACCAAGGTATGCTGGACCTAAGCTGATTCTGCTGGAACTGTCAAGGCAGCTAATCACATACCATGAAAAATGCCTGAAAAGGAAGAAGGGTGGAACTCCTTTCCCCCTCACAGTGGGCCGATATACATGCTCTACCCACCACAAGGGGAAGGAAATGTTTGCAGAGCTAGAGTTACTTAATTTGAAACACGACTTCCCAGCCAGGCCTACCTTTGACCCAAGGGGCTACCTGCCAAGAGAAAAGCTTGATCCAATCCATGTTCCTCAGATCGAGGATATTTATATTGACGTCCTCCATAAGGTAGAGCTCAGAAGAAAGGATCATTCTCACCTAACATTGGCAGAAATCATCCAATACGGGATAGCCATTGTCCCCAAAGGCTTCCAAACTATGGAAGATGAAACAGACAAGGTATATAATGATACAGATGGGGTTAATTGGCCCTTTCCGACTATTGACAGAAACAAATCTCCTCAGACAATAGAGGAGAGGGTCAAGGAGACTTTGCGAAGGACAGAACACTGGTGCCGAATGAACGGGCTAATCTACCTCGGGGTAGATTTCACAACCTCCCCATTGGGCAACGCACCTTCACGATCCAAGAAGCAGCTTAAAGGAAAAGGCGTAGAGGGTGAGTCCAGCACCACCCAAGAAGAAGCCCCTGAGAGTCCTCCTTCCGCGGCACCCGAGCAGGTAATATCTCTAGTCACACCAGAGAAAGAAGCAGAAGAGGAAGTTCCAATTGGCCCATCCACTCAGGATGTCGGCATTGTTACAACAACCGAAGTTCCTTCCGTCCCTCCTTCTTCTCTTCCTTCCCCTCCTCGAGTGACTCAAGTGACCATCCCTTTGGTCGTGTCCTCTTCCCCTTCTTCTACTATTCCCCTCGCCTCTTCATCTATCTTCTCTTCCCTCGCTGATCTTTCCTCCTCCATTTCTTCCCTCATCTCCGGGCTCCCTTCCCTTCCTATGTCTTCCGCAGCTGCAGTTTCCCTTCCTCTCGTGGACACTTCTTCGGCTATTCTCTCAATGCCGCCGCCGCGTGTCTCCACGTTTTCCCCTCTTCTACTGTAGCTGCCTCCTCCTCTGTCTCTGGTCCTTCTTCCATAGGACCAGCCTAGATCTCTCAGCAGCTAATCTAGTAAAAAGAGGAAAGTTCCCATCGCTCCGATGGACTTTTCAGTGATCCCAGCCAAAGGGGTGAAGAAGCAGAAGCCTGTTGCACGCTTCTCTAAAAGTGTTGCAGGTGAGAGAATCATGGAAATTGCATACCCCGATCCCCTCAAAGAGAAAAAGGATCTGTCTCCGACAGATTTTACTGTGACCCAAGTCACAATGGGGACATCTTCTGAAAGTCTCCAGGGGGAAGCTCTTTCCGCGGTTGACGCCCTCTGTCAAAAGCTTCAAGAAACAAAAGAAGAGAAAAGGCTACTAAAAGAGCAAAACAAATATCTGCTCCAAGCCTTACAGAAGATGGGTAGTGCACCTCCCACAACTGCCGCCGAGACTTCTGAGCTTCTCAGCCAGGAGAAAATCAATGAATATGCAAAGATCGGTGAGCAGGGTATGGCCGTTTTGCTTGGAGGAGCCAGATCCTCAAGGACAGTGAAAGAGTGATCACCGAGTTTGTCAATTTGTATCTGAACATCGGAAAGGCAAACAAGGAGCTCCAAGCATTAGCGGGGCCCATATCAGAAGAGCTGGAACATGCTAGACTGTGACACGAGACCTTTCAACAAATGTTTGACTGTTCAGTCGAAGATCTGGTCAAGTTCGGCGTCTTCGGCCATCCAAGGGCCCTCAACAAAATCATGTCCACTCTGGACTACCGGGTGGATCAGCTTGAATTTGTTCTGGAAAAAATCGACAAGGTAAAGGAAGAGGCCCTGGATACAATGCATCAAATGGAGCGAATTGTTCTCAACATGTCTCCAGGGTTGCTCACTCCTTCCTTTACCTTAAGGTCAGCTGATGAAACCATCCGGATCTTCAAGGAGATCGCTTCTCAAGGAACGGGGCCAGAGGTCACATTTGACACGGAGTCCATCAACAACCTGCTGGCCTGTAGGGACTTCGTCGGGTTCCTCATTGAGGCAGAAAAGGACTTTTCCAAACTCCCAGAGAAGCTCATAGATGAGCGGGAGACTTGTGAGGCAATAAGCGATAGGCACAAGGATCCTTCTCAGGATCAACTTGGGCCAATAATCAACAAGTTCATGGAATACCGCTCTCAGTTCCATATCTCGTCACCTGAGGAGCAACAAAAGCAGTCCACCCCCTTTCGGCCACAAGATGATGATGACGAATAGTTGCTGCTCCTTCTTCTTCTTCTTCTTCTTCTTCCCTTTCTCTTCTTCATCTTTCTGGAAATATCTGAAGTATGTTGATGTAAATGATGACATCATCCATGTTGCATCATGGGATGATGTCATCCATCAAGTTGTAAAAAGTCAACATGACTTTTAGATATTTTGTAAATATCTTTGTAAATAGTTGTTGGCTCCTTTTTGCCTTCTTTTCCCTTCTTCTTCTATAAATACTCCAACACTTGTAGTATTATGGATGCATGAGTGAATATCTTTCAGATAAGAAATAGGAGTAAGGAAAAGAGACTTTGAGCTTTTTGTAACAGAAGAGTAATTAATACAAATATTTAGACTTTGTGCTGAATACCTGTGTTATCGCCATTAGATCTTTCTTATGTCTGATCTATGTGCTTATTCTGTTAAATCTGCTTCTGTTTCATTGTCATTTATTCATCATCAGTATTGCTTTGTTTATTTATGCAAGTAGGTTTGGCTCTGTTTACTACCAATCCCAAAACATAAATCTTCTGACCTTTCTACTTTGGAATTCATTTCTTTTCTTCCTTCGGACCTGCTCTTTCCTCATCCCCTCTTCCTTTCCTTTCTTTTCACAGTCGGAAACACCCCACTGGGATGAGATCCCAAACCCCCGAAGGCAGAATCTGTGAGACTTGCATAGATTCCTGCTGGTAGAATAGCAATAAACCAGTTTCACTTTGCTGACTCAAAGAGGGGCTATGCCCTGCACACTGTTGGCTCGTTTATCCATAGATCTGCCCAAGCGACAGATTTTCGGACCAACATAACTTCAACCACTAAACTTCATTTTTCCATATTTTCTCAACTTGTTCAAGCTATCAACACCATCCTTTTACTCTCTTAGTATCATCTTCTCAATTTTTCATGTTTTGGTCTATTTAGGCTTCTTACTCTTCTTAACAAACGTATACCCTATTTTGATCTCCTTGTAGCTAGAAAATATTCTAAACACCATCTAAATATTTTCCCTTGAATATCCCACTCAACACTCACTCATTTAAATAACTTAAATACATTTTCACTTGAATGCTTTTTGGCTCATACATAATTCTCATTATATTATTATAAGGCGGTCTTACCAATTTACCTCACCAAAGCTTAAAAGGAATCTTCCCCACAAGAAATTCAATATTCCACACCTTCACAATAGTCACAAACAATATTAACAAACTTATATACCTTCATTATTTGGATAAAGCCTCTCAAAACCTTCTTGGAATTGATTGCCCCAGTGCTTGTCTAGGTGACTTTGTACTTGGCTCTTATGTTCTTTTACTAAACTCCTAACTCTCTAAGTTAATGCAAAACTCTGTTCTCCTATTACCTTCAACACTCTCCTTTTCATACTTATTAAATGCTACTTATTTCTTAAAGGTGTAACTTGATTCAATATATTGATAGGCCTTCATTTAAGCCTTTAGGATTGGTCATTATACAATTAAAACTGTGAATAAAAATTTTTAGTTACAAGTTCTCTCTGTAATGATTGAAACTTCTTGAAAGCATTTCATCAAATCCTACTTCCACTGTATCATTTATTTGTAATATTCAAATATCTTTCTTGGCACATTGCTAACTTTCAAAATCTTTCACCCCTTCACTCAATCTGTTCACCCAATTAAGAAAAAGAAATAAAATTTAATAAAGAATCTTTTTCAATGGTTTAACTACTAATTCTAACCCATTCTTTTGTCTTTCTCACATCTCTCCACAAGTATCCACATATCATTTTAGGTACATGGCATATTAAGTTTCTTGAAATGTCTCTACTAATCCTCAAAATGGTGTAGTTATAACAATAGGCTTGAATTTATGAATTTTAGACTTCAACTCTTCTTCCTTGATTTCGTCCTATTTATAACTTAAAACTCACTTGTACTTATTAGGAAATCAACATTGTCAAAAATTTATTGGCATCTCTATTAACACTTAATACACTTCCATACCTCTAACCCTAAAATAAGGTATCATAATCAGGGAGGTTTCTTTCTTGATTTGGTATTTATTTAAACTCCAAAAAACTCCTTGATGACTTATGACTCTCCTTAATCCTTGAAATTACTCAATATTACCTATATTTCCTCTCTCAAATTCCCGTGACTTTGCACACTCCTTGCTTGATGTCTCAACATGAAAAATTAGTCAAAAATCAAGACCTTGGATACTCTTAGATTATAACTTTCAGAATTACTACCTTATATCTCTCAAATGTACATGAACCTCTCAAATTTCTACAACATATTCATGTTACACACACCCCTTAGGACTGATCAACCCTTTCATCAATATTAAATGTAACTTAAGAATATTGAGGATTCTTACCAAACACTTAACTCATTTTCAAGAAGAAATCCATTCACTTTAGCTTGTTATAGTACCCCAAAATCACCTTCTCTTGATAACAATAGTCCTTCACACCTCCATAAACTCCGTGATGACTCTAGATACCTATCGAAACATTTAATAAAACTTTAATCAAATAATAACCATTCACTAAACTCTTAAGAATTCATTTTCAATGACATATAAAACCTTCATACACATTTTTACTAATAAAGGAGGCATTTATTTGATATCAACCATACATTACAGAGCTTCAAGACCGATTTAAGACCCTAGTACAAAGTTATTCTCCCTCAAACTAACTTCCTACTCCTTATTATGTCCTACATTCGAGTTCCTTGTCCTTTTAACAAATGAAAAGGTAGTTTCTCAACCAATCAACTAGGGTTTAAGATGACTATGGTCTAGATAACCTAACCTAAAGGTGAAATAACCTTACTTACCCCATATAAGGTCTTAAATGACCCCTTTAACAATCATTAAAAATCATCATTCTTGACATTAGTACTATTCCATCAAGATTAGTAATTAAAATTTTCAAATATTACACTTGGAGGAAAAACTCATAAATTCACATTTACATTTCCAAGGAGGTCCACATTGATTCAAAATACCCTAAAACACTTATATGACTCCCTAACACATAGAGAAAATTAAAATCCATGCTTTATTTCATCTATATAGTTGATATTTTTGTGACATATTTCCAAGGTGGAAGAAATTGAGTGTTAGTAAAAGAGTTTTCTTCTTCCAATTGTAGTATCTTCTTGATTTTTTATTTCTCTAAACTAATTATTCTTCATCTTCTTAATTTCTTTTTATTTCATCTCTATATTTTATCTTATTCTTCTTACTTTTTCTCTCTAGAATACCACTAGTATTTTGTATCTTCATCAAGAACTCTCTTAAGAGCTTCTCTTTCAATAACTTTCATTTTTTCGTCAATTATACTGCCGCATAAAACAAATAAACCAAACAATAGATGTAAAGCATGAAGACTTTTGAATCTCCACCACTTCCTTTTAATCATCTTGTATCTGCTCCATCTTGACATCATCATAAAAAAATTCCTTCATTTTTATCTTCACTTTCATCTCCAAAAAAGCTGATCTTCATCCTCAAACTCTTTACAAACATCATAATAATCCTCTTCATATTCATTCTCTTCTTTATTTTTGAAAAACTATTCAATTTATTCTTACTTTAGGAAAGCTAAGAAGCTTGATATCACTTATTCTTCAACATTTTTATGAGTTTCTTCATAGATATCCTCTTTGATGACCTCTTCATCTTGATTTTCCACTAGCCTCAACTTCTTTTCTTCTCTTCTAATCATCTCTCTAAGCTGTAATATTTGTTTTATTCTCACAGAAGCTCTATACACCACTTTATCTTTCTTTTTGTAATAAATCCAACTTCATTGTTATTTGTCATCATACTCACAACTTTTATCATCTCTTCAAGATTATCCATATCCTTTATAAGATCTCTTAACTCTTGTTCAAACCACTTTTCTTATTTCCATGCTTCCTCTTTCCTCTTTTCATGTTTCTTCTTCTCATATTACTTATTGTTATGGCTTAACAAAATCAAAAACCCATAAACTATCTCTTCTTCATCCATTTATATTTTTATTTATCTCTTCTCGATCTCTTACCTCATTCTCTTTTCTTAACTCTTCTCTTCAACATGTCAAACTTCATTCACATACTCACATAACTCATGGTTAGCTATAAAAATATTCAAATCTCATATAGCCTACCTGATACCACTATGATGCATATCCCTTAATACTATCACCATAATTCACCAACTCAATCAACACTTTAAGGAATTAGATACATTACTTAGCAAAATTATCAATAATCATGAATTAGGACCTAGTCAAGAACCCCGATATTGCTTCAATCCACTCGAATGCATCCAAAATGTAATATATGATCATTATTCTTTGAAAATTCCTAATTTAACCTAATAAACATGATTATACCTTTACTAAAATGTGACGCCATCGATTCTATTCATTCTCCCTTTAGACCTCAAATATAGCTTCTATCCCTACAAACTGGAAAATTTTGACGAAAATGGAAATTTCCAAGGAGTTAAGCTTCACAAATAAATTATTTGGATAAACTTTTTCCTAATTAGGGTACCTAAAAAGTTTCATAACTTATCTCTTTACCCATCAAAATTTATTCTCTTGTTATCTCCAGAATTAGCCATATTTCTACTAGCCCTCCTAACACACAAACCGTTGTGTCTGGATCATTCCACAAAAATAAAGAAAATTAGATTGTATTTAAATTACCCATTACTATCATCCTAATTTTGGGTTAATTTTATGCCCTAAATCCTTGTATAACTTACTCAAATCAAACTTCCTCCTTTTCTCAACTAGTCAATTAGGCCTTCTTAGGGTTTGATGACCTTTTTAGGGTTTCACTCCTTGTCAAATAGCTTCAACCACTTAACATTATTTTTCCACTTTTTCTCAACTTTTTCAAGCTATCAACAACATCCTTTTACCCTCTTGTCAAAATCTTCTCAATTTTTCATGTTTTGGCCTATTTAGGCTTCTTAGTCCTCTCAACAAACCTCTACCATATTTTGATCAGTTTTTGTAGCTTGGAAATATTTTAAACACCATCTAATTTTCTGCCTATGAATACTCACTCACCACTCACAAATTTTAATCACTTCAAAACTTTTTCACTTGAATGTTTGTTGGCTCCTACATACTCTCACTAGACTCTTATAAGGAAATCTTACTAATTTAACTCACCAAAGCTTACAAAGGACTCTCCCCCATAATAACTTCAATCTTCCACACCTTCACAGTAGTCACAAGAAATCTTAACCAACTTATATACCTTAATTCATTGGATAAAGCCTCTCAAACCTTTATTGGAATTGACTTACTCAGCTTGTTTTGGTGACTTTGTACTTGGCTCTTATGTTATTTTACTAAACTCCTAACTCTCTAATTTAATGAAAACTTTGTTCTCATATTACCTCTAACACTCTCCTTGTCATACTTATTAAATAATCCTTATTTCTTAAAGGTGTAAACTAAGTCAATATATTGATAGGCCTTCATTCAATCCTTTAGGATTGGTCATTATATAGTTAAAACCGTGAATAAGAATTTTGAGTTAAAATATCTATATGTACTGATTGAAACTTATTGAAAGAATTTGGTCAAATTATAATTCCCTAAATTATTTACTTGTAACAGTAAAATATATTTCTTGTCACATTCCTAACTTTCAAATATATTCCACCCCTTCAATCGATGCATTCACCCAGCTTAAGATAGAGCAATGTAATTTAATAAAGAATATTTCTTCAATGGTTTAACTACTAGTTCTCACCAATTCTCTGGTCTTTCTCACATATATCCACAGTATCCACATAGCCCTTTAGGTACATGGAATATTAGGTTTCTTGAAATTTCTATATTAATCCTCAAAATGGTGTAGTTATAACAATAGGCCTGAATTTGTGAATTTGAGACTTCAACTCTTCTTCCTTGATTTGGTCCTCTTTATAACTTGAAAATCACTTGTACTTAGGAAATAAATGTTGTCAAAGCTTTACCGCCTCTCTATTAACACTTAATACACTTCCTTACCTCTAACCCCGAAATAAGGTATCATGGTCGGGGAGGGTTTCTTTCTTGGTTTGGTATTTATTTAAACTCCACAAAATTCCTTGATGACATGAATCTCCTTAAGCATTGAAATTACTCAAGATTTCCTATATTTCTTCTCTCAAATTCCCAAGACTTTGTCTGAGTCCTTGCTTGATGTCTCAACATGAAAATTTAGTCAAAAATCAAGACCTTGGATACTCTTAGATTGTAACTTTTAGAATTACTATCCTATATCTCTCAAATGTACATGAACCTTTCAAACTTCTTCAACATATTACCATTACACACACCCCGTAGCACCGATCAACCATTTCATCAATATTAAATGTAACTTAAGAATATTGAGGATTCTTACCAAACACTTAACTCAGTTTCAAGAAGAAATACATTCACTTTAGCTTGTTATAGTACTCCAAAATCACCTTCTCTTGATAGCGGCAGTCCTTCACACCTCCATAAACCTATGAAAACTCTAGATACTTGTAGAAACATTTAATGCAACTTTAATCAAGTAATAACCATTCACAAAAATCTTAAGCATTCATTTTCAATGACGTATAAAACCTTCATACATAGTTTTACTAATAAAGGAAGCCTTTATTTGATATCAACCATACATTACAGAGCTTTGAGATCCATTTAAGGCCCTAGTACAAAGTTATTCTCCTCAAACTAACTGCATATTCCTTATTACATCCTCCATTCAAATTCCTTATCCTTTTTAACAAATGAAAAGGTAGTTTCTCAATCAACCAATTAGGGTTTAAGATTACTATGGTCTAGATAACCTAACCTAAAGGTGCAATCACCTTATTTAACCCATATAAGGTCTTAAATTACCCCTTTTACAATAATTAAAAATTCTCATTCTTGACATTAGTCCTATTCCATCAAGATTAATAATTAAAATATTCAAATATTACACTTGGAGGGAAAACTCATAGTTTAATTTAGGAAACATTTGTTCATAGTGTGAACATATGGTTTGAATATTTGTATTATTTAATATTTAAATAATATGTGAGTGTGCACAATTATTTTTCATGCACAACTCATGGATAGGGGTGTGAGAGTATGACTAGATATTAGAAGAGAGATATGGGGATAAGGTGATGAGACTTGACTCCATGATTATAGGAGCAAGTAATTGTATAAAATGCCTTTCTTATTCAATAGAAATTACTCAATTATTTTTGATATTTTATTTGTCTCTAGATTTTTCCTATTTTCATGTGCTAATCTCAAATTATTGTTGCTAAATTTTATCATCAAATATGGATTTTTGTTATCATCTGGTATCAGAGCAGGTTTCCTTCTGCAAGTGTAGAAGAAGAAGAAGAAGAAGAAGAAGAAGAAGATGGTTGAAGGAATCCCATAAGAAAATTTCCAGCAGACACATCACAGTAAAAAGAACGTAGTTTACTCATATGACATCCAATTGATGTCTCATTTTTTTTTCTGGAAAGATAAGAACAAGATGCACAATATTTTAGTTTACATCAACTTCATATTCGTCTTGTATCTATGCATAAAATTCTGTGTAAGTTGAGTGAAATGTTTTTTTGTTTTTAAAACAAACGTTTGATAGATTGAATGTATCTAAAAAACCTAGATTCAAAATATTACGAAATTTATTGAGTTTTTTTATTTATTATCTGGAAAACTCTGTTAAAATTTTACAAAAACCTAGTTTCTAGTTTAAGAGAAAAGTGGAAATAAAAATAGGGATCTGAAAAAAAAAAAAAGTGGTGCATAATACATTTATGTAATTTTTTAATTGGATGCATTTTCGCTTGCACACGACATCCATAGTCAGGGGGTGCATTATCGGTTGAATCCGACACTTAGAAAAATTGTGTAATGATCCTAAAATCTACATTTTCTAACTAAGTAGCATCACAATGGAGGCTGGAGGAAATGAAGGAAGGAGGTGTTTTAGCAACCTCTCATCAGGCACCATTGATGAGGCCACAATACTTAGCTTTGGTGGCCATGTTTTTTCAGTTGTGTTCAGTGTGTTTTATTTTAGCATGTGTTCTAGTAAATAAGAACAGATGGATAATTCCTGTTCATAGTAAGGAACATATTTTCCTATATTTTGTTCTCTTTTGTAAATTGTGGATGAGGAAACATGTACGCTGCTATGAAAGTGGTTGATGGTCCACTAGAAAACCAATTTGAGAGTTTGTGAATCTCTTAGAAAATCACATACATAGTGGTTAATGGTTCCACTATAAAACATGTTGGAGTTTATGGTACTCTTTGAAAACCATCGATTATAGAACATGAGTAGGTATTAGACAAAACTCACCCATGTTCACACTAAGGGGGTGAATGTTAGGAAACATTTATTCATAGTGTGAACATATGGTTTGAATATTTGTATTATTTAATATTTAAATAATATGTGAGTGTGCACAATTAGTTGTCATGCACAACTCATAGATAGGGGTGTGGGAGTATGACTAGGGATTAGAGGAGAGATATGGGGATAAGGTGATGAGACTTGACTCCATGATTATAGGAGCAAGAAATTGTATAAAATGCCCTTCCTATTCAATAGAAATTACTCAATTATTTTTTATATTTTATTTGTCTCTAGATTTTTCCTATTTTCATGTGCTAATCTCAAATTGTTGTTGCTAAATTTTATCATCAAATATGGAGTTTTGTTATCAATTTCACATTTACATTTCCAAGGAGGTCCACATGGATTCAAAACACCCTAAAACACTTATATGACTCCCTAACACATAGAGAAACTTAAAATCCATGATTTATTTCATCTATAGAGTTAATGTTTCTACATCATATTTCAAAGATGGAAGAAATTGAGTGCTAGTAAAAAGAGTTTTCTTCTTCCAATTATAGTATCTTCTTGATTTTTTTCTTTCTCTCAACTAAGAATTTTTCATCTTCTTAATTTCTTTTTCTTTCATCTCTCTCTTTTATCTTATTCTTCTCATTTTTTCTCTCTAGAATGCCACTAGTCTTTTGTACCTTCATCATGAACTCTCTTAAGAGCTTCTCTTTCAATAGCTTTCATTTCTTCATCAATTATACCTACACATAAATAGTCAAACCAAACATTATATTTAAAACATGAAGAATTTTGGATCTCCACCGCTTCCTTTTACTCATCATGTAGCTGCTCCATCTTGAAATCATCCTAAAAAAATTCCTTCATTTTTATCTTCACTTTCATCTCTAAACAATTGATCTTCATCCTCAAACTCTTTATAAGTATCATAATAATCCTCTTCATCTTCATCCTCTTCTTTATTTTTGGAAAACCATTCAATTTCTTCTTACTTTAGGAAACATAATAAGATTGCTATCACTTATTCTTCAACAATTTTCTGAGTTTCTTCATAGATATCCTCTTTGATGACCTCTTCATCTTGATTTTCCACTTGCCTCAGCTTCTTTTCTTCTCTTCTAATCATCTCTCTGAGCTGTAATATTTGTTTTATTCTCACAACATGCACTATAGGCCACTTTATCTTTCTTTTTATAACAAATCCAACTTCATTGTTATTTTTCATCATACTCACAAATTTTATCATCTCATCAAGCTTATCCATATCCTTTATAAGATCTCTTAACTCTTGTTCAACCCATGTTTCTTATTTTCATGCTTCCTCTTTCCTCTTTTCATGTTTATTCTTCTCATATTACTTATTATTATAGCTTAGCAACATCACAACCCCTTACACTATCTCTTCTTCATCTATTTCTCTTTTTATTTATCTCTTTTCGGTCTCTTGCCTCATTTCTTTTTCTTAAATCTTCTCTTACAACCTATCAAACTTCATTCACATACTCACACAATTCATGGTTAGCTATAAACAATATTCAAATCTCATATAGTTTGATCTGATACCACTATGATGCATATCCCTTAATACAATCACCATAATTCACCAACTCAATCAACACTTTAAGGAATTAGATACATTACTTAGCAAAATTATCAATAATAATGAATTAGGACCTAGTCAAGAACCCCGATATTGCTTAAATCCACTAAAATGCATCCAAAAATGTAATATATGATAATAATTCTTTTAACATGCCTAATTTCACCTGATAAATATTATTAGACCTTTACTAAAACTTTATGCCATAAATTCCATTGATTCTCCCTTTAGACCTCAAATATAGCTTGTATCCCTACAAACTAGAAAAAATGACAAAAATGACAATTTCCAAGGAGTTAAGCTTCACTTAGGTAAATTATTTGGATAAAATTTTTCCTAATTAGGGTACCTACAAACTTTTAGAACTTATCTCTTTACCCATAAAAATTTATCCTCTTGTTATCTCCAGAATTAGCCTTATTTCTACTAGCCCTCCTAACACACAAACTGTTGTGTCTGGATCATTCCACAAAAATCAAGAAAAGTAGATTGTGTTTAAATTACCCATCACTATCATCCTAATTTTGGGTTATTTTTATGCCCTAACTCCTTGTATAACTTACTCAAATCAAACTTCATACTTTTCTCAACTAGTTAATTCGATCTTCTTAGGGTTTGATGACCTTTTTAGGTTTCACTCATTGTCAAATAGGTTCAACCACTAAACATTATTTTTCCACTTTTTCTCAACTTTTTCAAGCTATCAACAACATCCATTTACCATCTTGTCACCATCTTCTCAATTTTTCATGTTTTGGCCTATTTAGGCTTCTTATTCATCTTAACAAACCTCTACCATGTTTTGATCAGTTTTTGTAGCTTGGAAAGATTTTAAACACCATCTAATTTTCTACCTCTGAATATCCCACTTGCCACTCACAAATTTTAATCACTTCAAAACTTTTTCACTTGAATGTTTTTTTTCTCCTATATACTCTCACTAGACTCTTATAAGGTAGTCTTACTAATTTACCTCACCAAAGCTTACAAAGAACTCTCCCCAAAGTAAATTCAATCTTCCACACCTTCACAAAGTAGTCATAAGAAATATTAACTAACTTATATACCTTAATTCATTGGATAAATCCCCTTAAACCCTTATTGGAGTTGACTACGTCGAGCTTGTCAGGTGACTTTGTACTTGGCTCTTATGTTCTTTTACTAAACTCCTAACTCTCTAATTTAATGCAAAAATTTATTCTCGTATTACCTCTAACACTCTCCTTATCATACTTATTAAATAATCCTTATTTCTTAAATGTGTAAACTAAGTCAATATATTTATAGGCCTTCATTCAAGCCTTTAGGATTGGTCATTATACTGATTAAAACTGTGAATAAGAATTTTTAGTTAAAATTTCTATATGTACTGATCAAAACTTCTTGAAAGAATTTGATCAAATTATAATTCCATAAACAATTTACTTGTAACATCAAATATCTTTATTGGCACATTCCTAAATTTCAAATATCTTTCACCCCTTCAATCAATGTATTCACCTAGTTAATACGTATCAATGCAATTTTATAAAGAATATTTCTTCAATGGTTTAACTACTAGTTCTCACCCATTCTCTAGTCTATCTCACATCTACACACAAGTATCCACGTAGCCTTTTAGTTACATGGCATATTAGGTTTCTTGAAATGTCTCTATTGATCTTTAAAATGGTGTAGTTATAGCAATAGGCCTTAATTTGTGAATTTGAGACTTCAACTCTTCTTCCTTGATTTAGTCCTCTTTATAACTTGAAACTCACTTATACCTATTGGGAAATCAACATTGTCAAAACTTTATTGGCCTCTTTATTAGCACTTAATAAATTTCCTTTCCTCTAACCCTAAAATGAGGTATCACGGTCAAGGAGGGTTTCTTTCTTGATTTGGTATTTATTTAAACTCCACAAAATTCCTTAATGAATTACCACTCTCCTTAAGCCTTTAAATTTCTCAAGATAACCTATATTTCCTCTCTCAAATTCCCAACATTTTGTACACTCCTTTTTTGATGTCTCAACATGAAAAATTAGTCAAAAATAAAGACCTTGGATACTCTTAGATTATAACTTTAAGAATTACTACCTTATATCTCTTCAATGTACATGAACCTTTCAAACTTCTCGCAACATATTACCATTACACACTCCCTTAGGAATGATCAACCATTTCATCAATCTTAAATGTAACTTAAGAATATTGAGGATTATTACCAAACACTTAACTCGGTTTCGGAAGAAATGCATTCACTTTATCTTGTTATAGTACTCCAAAATCACCTCCTCTTGATAGGGGCGGTCCTTCACACCTTCATAAACTGTAAAAACTCTAGATACCTGTAAAAACATGTAATATACTTTTAACCAATTAATAACCATTTACTAAACTCTTAAGAATTCATTTTTAATGACATATAAAATCTTCATACATAGTTTAACTAATAAAGTAAGCGTTTATTTTATATCAACCATACATTACAGAGCTTCAAGATCCATTTAAGGCCATAGTACAAATTTATTCTCCCTCAAACTAACTTCTTATTCCTTATTATGTCCTCCATTTGAATTCCATATCCTTTTTAACAAATGAAAAGGTAGTTTCTCAACCAACCAACTAGGGTTTAAGATGACTAGGGTCTAGATAACCTAACCCAAAAGTTAAATCACCTTAGTTTCCCCATATAAGGTCTTATATGCACCTTTTACAATCATTAAAAATCCTCATTTTTGACGATATTCCTATTTCATCAAGATTGGCAATTAAAATTTTCAAAAATTACACTTGGAGGGAAAACTCATAGTTTCACATTTACATTTCCAAGGAGGTCCACACGGACTCAAAACACCCTAAAACACTTATATATGACTCCCTAATACATAGATCAACTTAAAATCATGCTTTATTTCATCAATACACTTCATGTTTCAGCATCATATTTCCAAGGGGAAGAAATTAAGTGCTAGTACAAAGAGTTTTCTTCTTCCACTTCTTGATTTTTATTTCTCTCAACTAAGTCTTCTTCATATTCTTTCTTTATTTGTCTTTAAACTCTCTCTTTTATCTTATTCTTCTTTATTTTTCTCTCTAGAATGCCACTAGTTTTTATATCTTCATCATGAACTCTCTTAAGAGATTCTCTTTTAATAACTTTAACTTTTTCATCACTTATACCTGCACATAAATAGTCAAACCAAAAATTAGATGAAAAACATGAAGAATTTTGAGTCTCCACCACTTTTTTACTTATGTTGTAGCTGATCCATCTTTAAATCATCCTCAAAAATTGATTTTCCTTCATTTTTATCTTCACTTTCATCTCCAAACAGCTGATCTTCATGCTCAAAATTTTTACAAGAATCACAATACTCCTCTTCATCTTAATTCTCTTATTTATTTTTGAAAAACTATTCAATTTCTTCTTACTTTAGGAAATCTAAGAAGCTTGATATCACTTATTCTTCACCCATTTTCTGAGTTTCTTCATAGATCACCTCTTTCATGACATCTTCCTCTTGATTTTCCACTTTCCTCAACTTCTTTTCTTCTCTTCTAATCATCTCTCTAGTTGTAAGCTATGTTTTATTCTCATAGGAATTTCTATAGGCCACTTTATTTTTATTTTTATAACAAATCCAACTTCATTATTATTTTCCATCATACTCACAAATTTTATCATCTCAACAAGTTGATCCATATCCTTTATCAAGCTCTCTATTAACTCTTGTTCAACCCACTTTTCTTGTTTTCTTGCTTCCTCTTTCCTCTTTTCCTCTTTCTTCTTCTCATCTTACTTATTATTGTGGCTTCACAACATCAAAACCCCTTACACTATCTCTTATTCATCCATTTCTCTTTTTATTTCTCTCTTCTCGTCTCTTGCCTCTTTCTCTTTCTTAACTCTTCTCTTACAACCTGTAGAACTTCATTCACATACACAATTCATGGTTAGCTATAAACAATATTCAAATGTCATATATCCCTGCTATGATACCACTATGATGCATATCTCTGAATATAATCACCATAATTCACCAACTCAATCAAGACTTTAAGTAATTAGATATATTACTTAGCAAAATTATCAATAATCATGAATTAGACATAGTCAAGAACCCTAATATTGCATGAATCCACTAAAATGGATCCAAAAATGTAATATATGCTAATAATTATTTGAACATGCCTAATTTCACCTAATAAGTATCATTATACCTTTACTAAAATTTCACAAAATCAATTCCACTCATTCTCGCTTTAGACCTCAAATATACCTTGTATCCTCTGCAAACTGGAAAAAATGATGAAAATGACAATTTCAAGGAATTAAGCTTCACTGGTAAATAATTTGATACAATTTTTCCTCATTAGGATGTCTACAAAGTTTCAAAACTTATCTCTTTACCCATCAAAATTTATTCTCTTGTTATCTCTAGAATTAGCCATATTTCTACTAGCCCTCCTAACACACAAACCGTTATATCTGGATCATTCCACAAAAAATAAAGAAAAGTAATTTGTGTTTAAATTAGCCATTAATATAATCCTAATTTTGGTTACTTTTATTCCATAACTCCTTGTATAACTTACCCAAATCTAACTTCCTCATTTTCTCAACTAGTTAATTCGGCCTTATTAGGGTTTGATGACCGTTTTAGGTTTCACTCCTCTTCAATAGATTGAACCACTAAACATTATTTTTCCAAATTTTCTCAACTTTTTAAAACTATCAACACTATCCTTTTACCCTCTTGCCATCATCTTCTCATTTTTTCATGTTTGGGCCTATTTAGGATTCTTACTCTTCTTAACAAACCTCTACCATGTTTTGATCTCTTTGTAGCTTTCAAAGATCCTAAACACCATATAATTATATACCCCTGAATATCCCACTCACCACTCACAAATTTTAATCACTTCAAAACAATTTCACTTGAATGTTTGTTTGCTCCTACATACTTCTCACTAGACTTTTATAAAGGTGATCTTACCAATTTACCTCACCAAAGCTTGCAAGGACTTCCCACGCACTAATTTAAATCTTCCACACATTCACAATAGTAATAAAAAATCTTAAACAACTTTTAGAAATTTATTCCTTGATAATTCCTCTCAAACCCTTCTTGGACTCGACTATCCCAGGCTTATCTAGGTGACTGTCTACTTGGCTCTTATGTTCTTTTACTAAACTCCCAACTCTCTGACTTCATGCAAAAATTGTTCTCCTCTTGCCTCTAACACTCTCCTTGTCATACTTATTAAATAATCCTTATTTATTAAAGGTTTAACTTAAGTCAATATATTGATAGGCTTTCATTCAAGCCTTTAGGATTGGTCATTATATGGTTAAGACTGTGAATAAGAATTCCGAGTTATAAGTTTTTTTGCATTGATTGAAACTTCTCGAAAGCATGTGATCAAATTATAATTCCCTAAATAGTGTACTTGGAACATTCAAATATATTTCACCCCTTCAATCAAAACAGTCTGCCCAATTAAGACAAATTAATGGAATTTAATCAAGAATATTTCTTCAATAGTTTACTACTAGTTCTCATCCATTCTTTGGTATTTCTCACATCTCTCCACAAGTATCCACATATCCTTTTAGGTACCTGTAGATTCGGTTTCTTGAAATGTCTCTACTAATCCTCAAAATGGTGTAGTTACAAAATTAGGCTTGAATTTGTCAATTTGAGACTTTAACTCTTCTTCCCGATTTGGTCCTCTTTATAACTTGAAACTCACCTGTAATCTATTAATAAATCAACTATTTCAAAACTTTATTGGCCTTTCTATTAACACTTAATACACTTCCTACCTCTAACCCTGAAACATGGTATCACAAACTGGGAGGATTTCCTTCTTGATTTGGTCTTTATTTAAGCTCTACAAAAATTCCTTGATGAATTATCACTTTCCTTAAGCCTTAAAATTTATCAATATTACCTATATTTCCTCTCTCAAATTCCAAATAATCTATACACTCCTTGTTTAAGGTCTCAACATGTATAATTAATTAAAAAGTCAAGACCTTGCTACTCTTAGATTGTAAATTTTATAATTACTACCTTATATCTCTCAATGTACATGACCCTTTCAAACTTTTGCAACATATTACCGTTACACACACCCCTTAGGAATGATAAACCATTTCATAAATATTAAATGTAACTCTCATAAGATTGAGGATTCTTACTAAATAATTAACTTGATTTTTAGAAGAAATTCATTCACTTTATCTTGTTATAGTTCTCCAAAATCACCTTATATTGATAGGGGTAGTCCTTTCACACCTCCATAAACTGTTACAAACTCTAGATACTTGTAGAAACATTTAATTCACCTTTTATCAAATAAGAACCATTTAATAAACTCTTAAGCATTCATTTTCAATGACATATAAAACCTTTATACATAACTTTACTAACAAAGTAAGACTTTATTTGATATCAATCATATATTACAGAGCTTCAATAGCCATTTAAGGATCTATTATAAAGTTATTATCCATCAAATTAAATTCCTACTCCTTATTATGTCCTCCAATCAAATTCCTCCTTTTAAAAAAAATGAAAAGATAGTTTGTCAACGAACCAACTAGGGTTTAAGATGACTATGGTTTAGATAACTTAACCCAAAGGTGCAATCACCTTATTTAATCCATATAAGGTCTTAAATGAACCCTTTTACAATCATTAATAATCCTCATTCTCGACTTTAGTCCCATTCCATCAAGATTAACAATTCAAATTTTCAAATATTACACTTAAAGGGAAACTCATAGTTTCAAATTTATATTGCCAAGGATATCCACAAGGATTCAAAACACCATAAAACACTTAAATGACTCCTTAAAACCTAGATAAAACCAAAATTCATGTTTTATTTCATCTATACATTTTATGCTCCTACATCAATTCTTGAATCTAGTGGCATGCTTCATTCTTATGTCTCATGATCTTGATCTAAAATAAAGGAAACTATCATCATCCTTCCATTTTTTCCCACAATTTTACCACTAACTTGGACATGAACAAGAACAATCAATTTTTCATATCATGTGGTTTTCTCTATATCCAAAAACCTTTTCAAGATTCATGATTTGCATTACACTTGTGTTTTTTCTCTCTACAAGATTTTTACATCGGGGGTTTACATAGGAAAATGAATCTCATTTATAAAAATGTGAATAGTAATATTGATTATGTTCTTATTATTTACCAAAAATAGGAACTACGAAAATAAATTGCATCATAAAAAAATGAAAAATAAAGCACACAACTAAAAACATGCAACCACATCATGTGTGAGGCCTTGTCATTGGTGACTGATGAGAGGATGTTTATTTTCATCCTTCCTCTATCGCATCCATCCTTCGATCGATGTGTTTCTTACTTCGAAAATTTAAACTTGAAGTACATTTTTTCCACATTGTGATTATTATTTTCTTCCCTAATAATGTGAAACACTTTATTTTTCATAGGACGTCAAGTAACACCGAAAATGTGTCGGTGAGACATTCTTTATGTTTTACTCTTGATACTTTTTTACGACTCATAAAATTTCTGACTTCACAGCTTACCAAAAACTTTAGTATGTGACTTTGACAACAAGACTATCGACAAAATAAATATAAAAGAATGCTAATATGACTATAAACACTAAAACTAAACACATATGATCCTAATTTTGAGTACTTGAATTTTAATACCAATGTCATCTAATTGATTGGCATATTTGACTATATAAAATAGTGACATTTGACTTAAATGACATAATAGTGTATTATTTTAATAAACATGGCTTAATTCTAGTAATAAATATGAACAAAACAATGACAATAGTAGACTTAATAAAGAAAACGTATAACTAATCACTACCATTGACACCTATAATATAAAAATTATGTTTTGAAAAAATGACACTTGCTTCATGAATTTAATTAACCTAAAGACATACTATACTAAAAACATAAACATAGGAAAAAATACAAACTCGTGGAAAAAGAAACTTATTTTATTTTAATCAAAAGACAAAATTTCCTAACCTAAACCTAAATCATTAACGCTTATACACTATACCACCATCAATGGAGAAGGATTTGAGAAATTGTTTAAGGATGAGAACACGTCCTGGTTAACTTGAAGGTAAAATGATAAAAACGAGAGGAAAAAACATAGGATCTATGAGCCGCAATGAAGAGGAGATATGGGATCTAGTTACGATGACTTGGAGATGTGAATATATGTGAATCAAAATGCCTACCAATGAGTATTAAAAATTAATATAGACACATTTAAATGAAAATATAATAGGATATTTACACTTCAATCTACCCTTAACAATGGAACTTACAAATTTACAGATGGTTTTTCTCCTCTTTGTAAAATGCCTAATATCTCAGACAAAGTGTTTCACATCTTTAGGTAATAATATTCTTGTAGTAATAAACACTTCAATTGTCAAATATAATACAATGTAATGAATGATCATAACAGAAAGAATTGTTAAAAACTAAATGCAAGAAATGTTAAACCTGTCCAATGCTAGATCCTTTAAACATTTAATAATCACGTTCACACAATGAAAAATTCAACTAAATATGGTGTATAACCCTATATGACTTGTGTCACACATAAAGGGCTATGGAATTGTATGAAATACACCAAAATCTTCGTAATAAACCCTCTATCTCATATCTAAATACTATAGAGTGCCCTATCTTTAAGTACAAAAAATTACAAAGAGAATATTATATTGTCATGGCTTAGGAAATAATGCAAATACAGTATGCCCCATTTTTCTTGTAATTCTCCATGATAACCTTGCTCTAAAAAAATTTCTCTAATACTACTATTGAAAAATAAACAAGATTAATGGTAATATTATACAAATAATTACACAGAGAAATATAATAATTATTGGATTCACAAAATATAATTCCATTCTACATTCACACGAGATTCCATAAAACTTATAGCATATGAGGATCCTATAAATTAGGAGGTTTCTCCAACTATTATCCCCACAATATTCTCTCCATAATCTTATTTACATGAGTTGATTTAACAACCAAATCTCACACAATAATAATAAACTAAACAACTCTATTAATCCGTATATTATCAATGTAAGCACTAACTACACATTTTTCCTAACACTACTTATCGATTCAAGAATGATAGTGATCAATAATGATGGATACATATATCTCTCAATATACATTGATGATGTAGAATAAAATATTACCAAGTTGTAAGATCCTTATAAAAATGTCTATTTCACTCAAGATGCTCCTCTCCAAAGAGGTTCATACAACTAGGTGAATGGATTAGGATGAAAAACTACGATTTTTCATATCTAGGAGGGTGAACTTGATCAATTCAAATTTATTTTACACTATTAAGGTGTTTTTAATGCCTGTAGTTGGTTGATAATCAATAGGGGTGGAGTAGAGAGAAATACTAACGCTCATACTCAAGTGTAGGTATCCTTTATATTGGTCAATATCGAGATGATTGATGATTGGTTTGAATAATAATTTTGGAGGTTGGCTTAGAACAAGAATGGTCATGTGTAGATTCCAACTCATGAGTAAGAGGTTGAATAAAAGGGGGTAAAAGAGAATCAAAATCTAAGTTTGGGTAGAGTGAGTTCCTAATAGTTGTGTTTCGGTGTTTTGTTTTGTAGTTTGATTTAATTAACACTAATAATAAATGAAAAATACAATAAATTTATTTAAATATAAGAACTCAAAATTAATGCTTTTAATCTATTTAAATTACATTTAACTATTCATTTAATAAAACAAAATGACAATTATTCTAAATTATTTTTGTTTGCTATATAATGACTTTTAAATGATATTGTAATAAAACTAGTAATTAACTAATATTTTTGAATTTTCAAGTATTTGTACGTAATTAAAACAACTAACAAGCTAAGAAAAATGAATAAAAGGAAAATAATTAATTTCCTTTTTCTAGAATAAAATAAAAATTAATAAAGGATAACTATGTGTAATTATCTCTTTGTTACAGAATATTAATCTTAATGTAAATATTAAAGCTTATGGTGAAAAAAGTAATCTCGATATTAAATAGAAACTTCCTACACTGGTATTTCAGGAGGAGAAGCTTCTCATAATATTTTTCTTCACCCCGAATAAACTTTCACAAGTAAAAATGCATCTCTAAATGAAATATAAAAAGAAATACACAAACATACTACTTCTTCTTTCCCCACTTCCAATATTCCCAAGAAGATATATTAGAAAGTAATTTGGGGATTGATTTTCAATAGATAATATTTTCAAATAAAAGTAACAAGATAACATAATAAGGGAATCATTTATGCAATCCTTTTCAATTTAATTCCTATGTAAATAAACTTCAGCAGATTTAAATCTAAGTAACAAAGCTATTTAGATATATATTTTAGCATTTATAATAATAAAAGAAAAGAAAATCACTACAATAATATGTTATATGTATTCCAATATTTTTGTGATGATTTTATGTCTCCTCAAAAATTTGTTCTCCTTGAAGATACAAAGTGTAATATGAACTAAGTGGGAAGAAATGATAGGAGAAACAATAGCAATAAAATATTTAAAAAGATGTAGATAGTTTAACTCAATGAAATAGATGGAATGTAGATTTTTACACCCATTTTAATATTTGATTATATTCTAAATATGTTATGGAATGCTCAATACTAAAAAGTAATGTAAGTTTTGTAACTAGGAGTTACTATAATTAATTAACTTCTAACATTAACTATATGATATCATAATAAAGTATTGGTACTTGCAATTGATTATTAGAATATAATACAAGCTAGAAAACATAATAGGGAATATGAAATTAGCTATACAAGATTGTACAGGAGATATTTATGTGAACTAAATATATAATATGGTAGAGGTAGAGATGAAAAATCTACTTGTAAGAATATAACTAGGATATCACATAGTTCATGACCATACGAGTTTTCCATGAATGGTCAGCATGGTATAGGACCTATTGTATGGTCTTGGACATACTTACTTTGGGAATTTATAAATTCGTATATCCTTTAATGTCCTAGAAATTTGTTTCACTATCAAATCCTAAGTGTCACACAGTCCCAAAACCATATGTAATTAGATTAATATAACTCAAACCCTAACCATGTGTGGGAGATGCAACAAGAAGGTTAGTTTTTAGAATGAGGTGTAGTATGTACACCACCTATGTCGGAAATAATATGAAGAAGTCTCAAATTACACATAGTTCTCTACTTAGAATGTAATATCTATATGAATGTATCTAGTTGATAACTTGAACTAATTTAAACATGTCTAATATTATTGTGCTCTTGCTAAGAATTTGAAGTAGGGATATTGGTATGCTTGGAAGTGAGGGAATAGAGACTCCTTGGCCTGGTTGAGTGATTAAAAATTGTATTGTTGGTTTCCTTAATGAATGTGCACCAGCTTTAGGAAGATTTAACTATCCTTGAGTTCCTTTGGTATGTTATGTAATGAGTGTGCCAAGTGAGAAAATGATGTGATATTAACTTTCTTATATATGGTTTCAAATGTAAATCATTATGAAAAGGACTTCCTATGAAGATTGAAAGTCCAAAAAAATTATTGCATAAAAATCAGATTTGGAAGATGTTTTGGTCTAAGATCATATAGGTTTCTTAGGACCAGATGTCACATCCTTACCTAGGTATACAATTTTGGATAGGGATGCAAAGAATGAGATCTAGAAGTTGTATGATGAAAATTAGAGCTCGAGTATTGATCTTATGCATTTTCACCGAATTTTTTTCATACATCAATGTGTGGGAGTAAGCAAGTTATAAAAAATATAGAAAGATGTGATTCACGAGGATATGATGTGGGCTTTAATATTAGTAAAAGATCAAAGTCACAATTAGTAGTTTCAAAGGGTAACTTTCCAAATATGATTGTCTACATTTCCCCCTTTAATTATGAAATGAAAATTACATATTTAAAGGAAAATAAACATGAGTTTGTATAAACGCTTTTTCTTTTCTCAAATTTTTTTGTTCTCTAGATGTGTTGGTGTTGTCACGATACATGATGAAACCTACAAAAAAGTGTAGTCAATTTATATAGTATAAATTAAATAGTAACATGTAAATATAGAGTTTAAATTTTCATAAAGTGAAATCAAGAGATGTAAAACATTGAAGGAATACACATGTTCATTTTGTGGAGGGAATATCTTCACATTTCCTTTCTCTCACTTGGAGATTTGGATTTTTTTACTAAACTTGAATAAGGATTGGGGTTTATTAGTCACCAAATGTGTTAAAGGAGAAACTATATTATTGGGTGCATACAACCAAACAAAAATAAGAGGTAGAGAGGGAAGAAGAGACATATTAATGCACTTCATGAAGGAAGAAGACCATGTATCAAAAATTTTAGTAGCCCAGATATCTTATCCTTTGAAATATGATAGGAAATACTATGTCCAAATAACTTATTTTCTTTGATACTTTCTACAACCACATACACCACATTGTTCCAAATATACCCAAGCCCGGTTTTGTATATATAGACACAATGTACAAATTAGAATGAGTTCCCACATTCTCTTATTAAGTGAAATAATTTTTATTAAGAGTATGTAGTATGTTGATAGAGACATGCACCCCAAAAACACCTTTATTTTTTAACTGGAACTAAGTGGATAAAAAGTAAAATATTCATGCCTACTATAAATTGATAAGAACTGTGTCAAATGAATATGATATTATACAAAAAAACATGTATCGATAAGTGGAAATATGAAACTAAAGATAAATTTGGTGTAAATTCCCTAGGGCAGAACATGTGGCAAGGTCGGAACATTTGTATGGTCCTACACTATGTATTTTCTACTAAATTGTTTTATCTACATATGATTATGAGGACTTTCTCCCTGTAAAAACATGCTCCTAGACATGGAATTTTTCTCACAAGTTTAGAATATATCCCAATGAATTCCCCCTCTTTTCAGATACATGTGATAAACCATTTGAGCGTGTGGATAAATGTGTGCTCATACACTTTGTATTTCTAAGAATCCGTAGGATAATGTGAAAATTTTAAGTGACGGTAACTTGTGAAAAATTATACTTGAAAAAGGGGTTGTGTATGGTGGAAACCATGGCATAAAAAGAGACAAGAAATAATATAATGATAGATGATAAGATAAAAAAGGACAACAAGAGTATTAACAACATATATGTAATAGAATAGTTAGAGATGGATAACATTAGTCAAGTGATTAAAAAAACGTAATAACATGTAGATTATATTCATATCAAGGTATAGAGCCACAAACATGGGAAACCCATTGTGTTATAAGATAATTGATGTACTTAGGCCATATACATTATAAGTAATTTCGTGTAAGAAAGGCATAAAACCACAAACATGGGACACACATGGTGTCACAAGACAAGCAAGTCACTTAGGATATATAAAATGAAATAGAAAAGTAAAAACATAAATAAGTAAAAACCATGTATAGAAAATAGTGATGTTAAATAATGATAAAAGAAATATAGAAAGTAGTAAGAAAGAACATGAAGAAATATATGTATATAAAGTATAATACACATTTGTTAGTCATGTTAGTTCAAAATATAGGATGTACACAATATATGTGATCAAGAATAATAAGGAAGAAGGAACTATAATGAAATAATATCACTTGTATAGTGTGGAAGGATGCCCCAAAGAGAAGTAATGTAAGGAACCCAACATTATCATAGCAGTGTGTAACAATCTATGTGTCCTACATCAAGATCAATATACCTTGTGAATGCATATGTGTAAAGAGTAGAAAATATATGCTATCAATCAAACCATAATGATAAACAACATATGTAATGTAAATTGTAAAAATCAAGCTATGTGTATAGGTCCTAGTTTTTTATTTTTGTAAATATATGAATATTTTATAGTAGTAAATATAGCTATGTACAAGAATATGGGTAACACAAGATCTTCCCAATGATATAATTTTAAGGAAGTGAATTTGATTCAAAATAAATGGGATGTGTGGGCCTCAATTTTGCCAAGTAATAATGCTCATATGTGATTGGTACAAAAGTAGTAAAATTTTCCATAGAAATATTTTAAGGATAATGAGGTGGAATATATCTATGAGAGGTAGTGTTTGATGGAGTAGGATTATGAGGACGACATGAAGAGACAGATCCAAAAGAAATAACATGTGTAGTAGAAGACCTATGAGGCATACTAGAGGAGTGAGAGCCATTAGAGATATGATGTGCACTAGAATACCTACAAGGAATCTCGGGAGGGATAGTGACATGAGAGATAACATATGTGCTATAAATCCTATCAAGATAACTAGGAGGGATAGAGACACTAGTGATAACATGTTTGATAAAATGCCTATCAAGAGACCTAATAGTAGGAGTATGAACTATAGAATCTTGATGAGGAATATAAGAAAAGTATTTTCAAGGGGAATACCTTGAATTATAAAAACTTCATTTCAATGAATGAACTTGACATATTGGTGTAAGATATATGGTAAATCCGTAATAGTATGTAACTAAGGGATACCTAAATATATTTCACCTAAACTAATAGAAAAAACACTATAAATGAGACATGTGTGGTAAGAGAGCCAGTAATAATGGGTAGAATAATATGTCTAGGTTGGGAGATAGGATCGTGTGTGATGTGTTTTGTAGAATAATCAAGAGAATGAAGTATATAAAGAGTACAATGATTTTATATATTAAGTGGATAAACCAAAAAAATGTGTATATGGACTTGATTATTAATAGATGAACAAGTGTACATAGTTTCTAAGATAAAAGTATCATCCATGTGTTGGTGACCATTTTGATCCTTTGTTATAATGCCATTTTACCCCTTTGTTCTACGTGCTCTAAAAAAAAATTCTTCGAATTTGGTGATCTGCAAACTTTCTCCCTCCAAATTGAATGCCTTGAAGTGCTCACAACTTATTATTTTACCCCAATGTGAAAGAAAAAATACATGCATGCCCTGTTTTGTGCCCTAGTTTTCCAAATCCACGGGCCTCTGTCATTTTTACCATCTTTCTCGGCCTTTGGAGATCATGGTTGCTCATTTTGTGCTTATTTTCCCTAAAAAATTTATCCCCATGGTTGAAAATTGCCTTGAAACATTTCCCATTTTCTTTTTGATCGAAAAATTCCTCACCCATGAAGAAAAAATCAAATTCGGGCATCTCTGAAAATTCTGTGTTTTTGACGGTCATACGGGTGTCATTTTCCCATCAAAATTAATCTCAAGCTCTCCTCCTACATGGCCATTTTTCGTTGGTCAAGGATCGGTGGGTTTCTTTGAAAACTTAACATTTTTGGTGTTTTGGCAAAAATTCAAAATTGCCCCGCAACTCTACAGGAGGACACGTGTCACATTCTCATGCAAAGGCGGAATGGAAGGCTAGCGGGGACTTAGGAATTTTTTTCCTTTTTTGAAAAAAGGGATAAAAGGTGTGGAAAGGGCCATGGGTCCATAATGGAGCAAGGGGTGGACACGTGGCAAGGCAGCAGGAGAGGAGAGAGCGGGTCATGCGGGTCACCGGAGGAAAAAGGGAAATTTTTCCCGTTTGATAAAAAAGACTTAGAATGATAATTTGAGGCATGGCTCCATGAAAAATAAGGAGACATGTGGAGGGAATAAATTAGAGGTGTGGGCCGCGGAGGCAAAGTGAAAAATTTTCCCTTGGAAAAAGGGGGTGTTAAAATGAGAAATGAGCCCGCAAATCCTCAACGATAGAGGAAGTGACATGTGTCAAGGATAGAGGCGGAGGTGCGGGCCCATGGGGAAAAAAGTGAAAAATTTCAAAAATTCCAAAAAGGGTGGAAATGTGCAGAATTGAACCGTGACTTCAATGGGGCCCACCATATGCCATGTGTCAGCACCAAATTTCAAGGGGAGGGGGGCGGAGAAAAAAGTCAAAATTTTACATTTTTCCAAAGATGTTAAAAAGTCAAAAATGATCCCTCGAATCCATTCCCAATCATATTTTGACATATGGAGGGCTCAGATTGAAGGGAAAAGGGAAAATCAATGGTAACTATGCATTTTTCATTTTGGCCACCATTTTTACTCCAAGAAGTGTGGAAATGCAAATTTTGCATCAATTTTGATCAAATTTTTGGTGAATTCATGTCGTTTGTGCCTACAAGGACCAATGCAAGTGGTTTTAGGGATCAATTTGTAGATTTGAGGTGTTTTTGAAATAATTTTTGCCCCAGCCTATCCAAAACGTGAAATATCAAATCAAGAAGTTGCAAAATCAAATTTTGGAGGGATAAGGATGAAATAATGAAATGAAAGGGGTTTGCATGCTTTGAGAATGAAAAATGTGCCTCCATAATGGATAATGATGAAGGATTTGTAATGATTCACCTTTTTTTAAACACCGGAATTTTTTTTCAAACACTTGGCAACTTTTTTTGCAAATATGTTAAATGTCCCTATCTGCAAATCATGTTGGAATTTTGTAACAAACTTGATTCTTGGCATATTATTTTCTTGGGAAAGAAGGATCAAATGTAATTGAAAGTTATATAATGTATGTTCTTTGACATGTAAAATTCGAGAAACTTAGAATTTCACAAAAAATCTTGGAAGAATCCCATTCTCTCGAGAAAATGCCCCCGAGAACCATTTCTAATTCCTTTCTGCATCGATTTATATCATGTTGAGTTTGTTTTAGTTTTAAAGCCATCAAAAGATTTGAGATTGTTCTTATAACATTCCCCTACTTGATAAATTTGTTCATTCTAGATTATTTTGTGTTATCTCTTAGAAAAATTGCATGCACTTATATCTTAGAATGTTTTCAATTTGTGTTTCTTGTTCTTATTACAGAGTCTTTGTTTAAAATCTCTCTTGATCATACATGGTCTCAATTCTTGTTGATAGTTTAGTGGCATTTGCAATCTCACATTCAGAAGAGATTTCATCTAATAAAGAGATAAACAAATTTAAAATCACTTTACCTTCCTTGAATTATGAGATTGTTTGTAAACCTTTGGGTACACCTTAGGTCATGATAAAATAGAGGTTTCTAGATGCTTTGTTGGTTCATCTGCTTCAAGCTTTTGTGGCAGGTTTTCAAATATTGTGTGGAAGATTGCATATCTGGGCCTCCATTTTGTGCACATATCTTGGTTGAAGGAATACCTTAACCCTTTTTGAAGCATTCTGCTATTTAGGTCTTACAAATTTCTTGCAAAGGTCCTCAAAGAATTTGGTAGATTCTAGTTAGTCTTGTTTAAAATCTCCCACCAAGATTCATTAAAATATCTAATCCTACCCCATACTACCCCTGTATTGCATTGTGTGTCAACAAAAGAATATAATCCATTTACAAAAATGCACAAAGCAAATCAGGATCATATAATGTCTTCAGTAACCCTTGCCTTGCATTGAAAATATCTCCATAATCTGGGAGTGACAACTTGTGAAAGTCAGATTTGGAGTGTTGATCATATTTTCCTAAGGCCCTTTTCATACTATTTGCACAAATTGAGGGATATCTTCATCTCCTTCACCATTTTAGGGTTACAAAATAGGTCCTCTTACCTTGGTTGAAAGGCACAACCTAAAACAAGTTAGGACAAGATCAATTCCTATTTGAGTGCTATCCATATCTCCACAAATCTGAGTGCCAGTTAGATCACATCCCCAACTACAAAACACACACATCATGATCTATCTGACTTCAAGCTTCATGCCATATCTCTGATGTTGCTCAGATTGAAAAGGAGAACAAATTTGGGTACCAACACTTTCTTGGCACCGTTATCGGGGACATTATTCGGTATTTCGAGGGATTTTCATTTTTCATCCCCTGGTAATACTTCTTATGTGATTTTGGTGCAATTACAAATCTAAGTATCATCTTCTAATTAAATTTATAAGGCTGGAATGAAGGGTAGAGTTCTGAGTTTGATACATTCTTATTTCAATCTGATCCATGTGCATGAATATTTGAGATATTTGAATGCATATCAAACCCTGTAATTTCCTTACAAATTCTCGCATGCAAATATGTTATTGAAGCATCATTTCATAATCATATTTGTAAGGATTAAGTGAAGATATAAGTTCTTCCTGTAATTTTATCAGTTTCCAGCAGTTGTTGTACTTCATTTGCATTTGTGGTTGATAAGTTCAAGAAAAGGAAGGTCTGATCTGTAAAGTTTGGAAAGATTTTCAATGTTGATAGGTATTTGACAAAGTATTTTAGTGAATTTGCACAACTAGGGTAAAATTCCTTAGTGGCAACTCCATGTTGATCTGATATTGATAAATACCAGTGTCTTACATTTCTGTCATTTATTTTGTGTTGCTAATCTTAGTAAAATTGGAAGGAAGAAGATCTCTCTTCATTAGAGACTCTGCTAAGAAGTTGTTTTCAGATTCAAGGAATCAGAGTTCGAAGGGAGAAGAGTTTGGAAAGTTGTTAAAGGTTAGACATTAGGCAAGGATATATCCATTGGTGAGAGAGATCAACCCTTGGTATAGGATTATCACTCTTCTTCCATTGATTCTGATTCAAGCAATCCTCTCATAAACTTGTTTTCCTCAGCTAGTGAAGGTCCTTCTACATTTGTACCAGTAAGTTCCTTCTTCAATCTGCACCTGTGTGTTTCAATCCTAATAAAATTTTCCAAGAAAATCAGCACTTAGAAAATACCAATCTTGTGAATCAAATTCTTGAGCCCCAAAGACCTTGCACTCCTCATTAGCTTGTGTCACCCCCAAGATCACCTCCACAAAACAATATGGCTCATCCTAGACCTCCATTTTTGTTAACACCTTTGTCCTATAGAATTTAGAGGAATGGATGGTTACCCAAATGTTGTCCCACAAGATGTCGAAATAGGTTGCCAAATTTCCAAGGTAATAATGTTATAGTTGGTGATCAACATCTCAAACTTTTTGTTAACATGATGGAAGATTTTGAAATAGAGTTTGAAGATGTGTTTATTAAATTGTTCATTCATACACTAGAAGAGGATGCTAGGGATTGGTACAAGGCTTTGCACCTGATAATTCTATTGATTCATGGACTGAAATGAAAAATGCATTTAGGTTGTAATATGGTGACAAGACTGATCCTAGATTTCTCTTGTCTAGAATTTGAAAATATCAAGAATAATCCCAATGAATCAGTCCATGACTTCAACACAAGGTTTAACAAAACTTTGAGAAGGTTTTTGTTGGTTTGAGGCCTTGTGATGAGTCTTGTTTAATCAAATATGTAGATGCATTTGATAAAAAGGCAGCCTATTACCTAAGAGACAAGAACCCTACTAATCTAAGACAAGCTTTCACCATGGCACTTCAAATTGAAAACAATATCAAAGCAATTGGGAAACCTCTCAAGAGAGATGGAGTAAAGTTGATAAACCATGAAAAACCTCAAGCTAGCAAGGGTGCTGATTTAGAGGAGGTTGTGAAAACTTTGGCAGGGGCTGTCAAAGAAATCTCATACAATTTGGCAAGAGTTGAGAAGGGAATTGGGAAGACTTCACAAGGTCAGCAAAGAGCACAAAACCATGACATATTTGCCAATCATCCTAGAGGTGATCAAAGGGAAGATGATAGAGGAAAAGGACCCATGGGGTCTACAAATAGACATCCTCAAGCACGTGAAGGAAGAGTGTTACCTAATCCCTTAACTACTAGGGTTGCTGCTATTGAAGAAGTTGTTGATATTGATTGGTGTGATAGGTGTTTTCTACCCATCCTCCATGTGAAGTGGACTAGAAAGATGGTGAGGCTAATAATGATGATGGTACTGATGATGATATTTTCATGGTGGGTTTTTCTTCAAGCTCACAAGGAGGAGCAACATCTACTAAAGTGATAAGTGCTAGGACTACAGCTACCTTTTGGGATTGCATCAAATGGGTACAAGTTTTTTCTTCCTCATCATACTCTTGAAGTTGATGTAGTGCAAGCTTTTAAATCCCTAACAATGACTTTGAATACTTAAGAGCTTTGATGATTAAGAAGTATGATGGTGTTATTCATTTGGAGGAAGATAGACAATTGTTGATGAATGTTGTTGTAGCTCAAGAGAAAGACTATAACACTAGAAGCAAAGTTATTAAAGGAGTTTGGCCTCAATCCAAACCTAAAACACCCTTGCTCATAAGAATTCCCAAAGAATCTTCTAGAAGATAAACACTTGCCAAAAGCTCTTTTGTCCCAAGAAAAATTATAGTCCTCCTCATGCCCAAACCAAGAATCACTTTCCATATAATGAATCTTCTTGTCTCCCTTCCAATGTTGTTTTTCTAAAGAGTGTTCCCTATGACATAGCCCAAGTATTGAGCCAAATCAAAGTGAGTGTTCCAATAATTGAGTTGCTTAGAATTCTTGAGCATAAGAAGAGAGCATTTGAGTCCTTGGGATTAAAAGAGGAGAAGAGTACCCCAAGCAAAAATGTAAATGTTGTTGAAACTCCTCCTCAGATCATTACAGACCTTGAAACACCACCAATAGTAGAGGATCTTGGAGAGACACCTGAGGTATATTTGGGGACATCCTTGGTTGATTCCTAATTGAATGTTGATCCATTATTCACAACTTTGATCATAAATGATAGACTACTTCACAATTGTATGTTTTATTCGAGTGCATCATGTAATGTCAT
This sequence comes from Taxus wallichiana var. yunnanensis, assembly GCA_018340775.1. Classification (NCBI taxonomy): domain Eukaryota; kingdom Viridiplantae; phylum Streptophyta; class Pinopsida; order Cupressales; family Taxaceae; genus Taxus; species Taxus wallichiana. Next base: position 87,168,628 of record CM031234.1, read on the forward strand.
GCCTCTAGAAGTCATGAATGAGTTGGATATCAAAGTGAAAGCAGCCTATGGAAAGTGTACTACCATGGAATCAAGAGAAGTTCCAGTAGTTGGTTGTGTGAAAGGTTTGGTGGTGCAGCTTGCATCTTATCCCGGAGGAATTTAAAATTGGATGTTGTGATTGTTGATTGCCTTGCTAAATGGGGTATGTTATTGTCAAGAAAGTGGGCTGAAAGTGTTGGAGGGAGTGTCCAAATGGATATGTCTTTTTCCACCATTCCCATTGAGGGAATCCTTGTCAAGCTCTATGGAGAAAAGAAGATGTTGCATCTAATTGAGGATCCAAACAATGTTTCCTATGAGGTGTTGTTTGTTGATGTTGATGTTGATAATTTTATTAGGTTTGCTGATGGTAAAGAACACAAGATGGATTAGTCAAAGTGCCTTGAATAGGTAAGTTCTCCTTGGACCTTTCTATTTGATGGAGCTTGCTCCAAATTTGGAAATGGTGCTGGTATAATTCTGATTTCTCCTAGCTTGGAAGAATTTGTTTTTTCCTTCAAGCTTAATTTTGAATGTACTAACAACATTGCTGAGTATGAATCCTTGTTGTTGGGTCTGAGAATTACATGGAAGTATGGTGTCAAGGACATCATTGCAAAAGGATATTCAGAGCTATTTTTCAAACAAATAAGAAAATTGTATGCTACAAAAAATTAGCGGATGAAACAGTATAAACATGTAGTTTGGGATCTAATTGAGATGTTTGATTCCTTCAATATTGTGCACCATGATAGAAGTTTCAATGCTATTGCTGAAAATTTGGCAGTGTTGGGATCAATATTTTGATTGCACCATTTCACCTTATTATGAGTACAATGTTGAAGTGTTAACTAGGCCACTGTCTCCCGATAACATCAAACATTGACAAGTGTTTAATGATGATGCTCAAGTGCAAAGGTTCTTACAAAATCAAGGTGATTTTGTAGATTAGAATATTGATTGGGAGCCAATGGTATGTATGAATAAAGGAAGAGAGACTTTTTTTGGAAAGGATATTATCCAATTGAAAACTAACACCATCCCTAGAGGTCTTGTTGCTCTTGAGTCAAATTTTAGCAATGTTGATTGCATCATCAATAGAAATATGTCTGCCTCAAGGGATGTGGAAGAGCATAACTTGGGAACTAAGGAGAAACCAAGGAGAGTTTGGTTGGGAAGTAGTTTAATCAAGGAAGAAAAACATTCCTACATCCAATTGTTAAAAAAATATCAAGATTGTCTTACCTGGTCATATTCAGAGTTGAAAGCATATAGAGAAAACTTGTTCCAACATGAGATCCATCTTGAGAAAAATTCCAAACCATTCAGATAGAAGCAAGGGAAAATTAATCCACTCCTCTCCATGAAAATTCAAGATGAATTGAAGAAAATGAAGGAGGGAGGGATCATTCAGCCCACAAGGTATTCATCTTGGGTCAAAACCTTGTGTCGATCGAAAAGAAGAATGGAGATATCAGACTTTGTGTAGGCTTCAAAAATTTGAATAGAGCTTCATTGAAAGACAATTATCCTTTGCCAAACATGGAGAACATACTGCAATTAGTGACTGGATCTGAATAGTTGTCCACCTTGGATGGTTTCTCTTGCTACAATCAGGTTGTTATCAAGGAGTCAGAAAGATTCAAAACTACCTTTACCACTCCTTGGGGAACATATGTTTATGTGAGAATGACTTTTGGTCTCATGAATGTTGGGGATAATTTCCAAAGATAAATGGATGTTGCTTTTGCTGGCTATATAAATGACTTCATTGCAGTTTATCAAGATGATGTGACTATGTTTTCAAGGAGCAGAAAAGATCACTTGTACAGCACTTGGAAAGAATGTTGATCAGATGTAGAGAATTTGGAATCTCTCTCAATCCAAAGAAGTGTCACTTTGGGGTGCAAAATGCCAAGCTGCTTGGTCATATTTTTTCAAAGGTTGGTGTCATGATTGACCCTGAGAGAGTAGAAGCAATCAGCAAGGTGCCAATTCCAAGAACAAAGAAGGGTATTCAATCTTTCTTTGGAAGATCAATTTCATTAGAAGGTTTGTGTCAATTTTTTCTGAATTGACCCTCCCCATTACATGCATGTTAAAGAAATATCAAATTATCAAGTGGGAGGAGGCTGCCCTTAAATATTTTGAAGGAATCAAAGAGGCATTGAAACATGCACCTGTCTTGGCAGCTCTCGAATTACAAGAAGCCTTTCCAAATCTTCTCCTTTGCTTCTGAAAATACTATTGCATCTGTTTTGTTCCAAAAGAATGTATATGGGGCTGAGAGGCATATTACCTTATTTAGCAAGGCCTTACAAGTTGTTGAGTTGAAGTACACAATCATGGAAAAACAAGCATTTGCCTTGGTGAAAGAAACAAATGTTTTCAGGCCTTATATCTTAAGTTCAAAAGTTGTTGCTTATGTTCCCCACACCATGGTAAAAGACATCTTATCAGAGATGGAGATATCAAGAAAAAGGTGTAGATGGGTGAACAAACTGCAGGAGTATGATATGGACATCTAAACCACAAAGCTAGTAAGAGGTTTGGGTCTTGCTAAGCTCATGGATGAGAGCAACTTGTAGACTATGGAAGTGAATGAAGTAGAGGAAGAAAGGGAATATTTTCTTGAGAAATTGGTAAGTTCTAAGTGGTACAAGGATATAATATTTTACCTTAGACACCTATGTTGTCCTGATCATTTGAATAAAAATTAGAAAAGATCCCTCAAGCTGGCTTCTCAAAAATACATCATCACTGACTTTGGGCTGGCTTGGAAGAACCCTGAAGGTGTCCTCTTGAAATGTATAACTAAAGATGAAGCTCCCAAAGTAATTGCTGATTTCCATGGGGGAGTTTGTGGAGGACACTTTGTTGGAAGGGTTACAAACAAAAAGTTTTGAGATCTGTTATTGGTGGCCTACTCTCTTCAAATATGTAACCATGATGATTAGAAAATGTGAAAGATACCAAAGCATTTCTCTAGAAGAATGAAAGATTCAAGCTCCCTTCCTTTGTAGCATGTATCAATTGAAGCTCCTTTCAAACAATGGGGGATGGAATTCATTGGTGAGATCTCAAACCCTTCTAGTGCTAGACATAAGTGGATCCTTATAGCCACAGATTACTTCACCAAGTGGGTAGAAGCAATCCCCACCAAGAAAGCAACACACCAAGTTGTTATGGACTTCTTGTTGAATAATATCATATGTAGATTTGGTGTGCCAGTCAAGATTATGGTTGATAATGCCATGTGTTTTAGATCTAAACCTTTTATGGCAATGTGCAAGGAGTATGGAACCAATCTGAATTATTCTTCAAACTATAACCCCAATGGAATGGACAAGCTAAGTCCAAGAATAAGAACTTATGGAAGATCATTAGAGAACCTTGGAGTTGAACAAGAGAAAATGGGGTGAACAACTGAAATTTGTAGTTTGGGCTAATAGAATCATCATGCCAAGAGAGCTACCGGTAAGAGCCCATTGAGTTGGTGTATGGAACTCAAGCTCTTCTACCCTTACATCTGTAATTATCTTCATTTTAGTTTGTTCAACAACTTGAAGATCAAGAGGTCAGCCCATATGAAGCAAGGATTAATCATATTGTAGAGCTAGATGAAGAGAGAAGAGCATCTCACCAAAGGCATGTCAGATTTAGAGAAAATTTGAAGAGTTTTTCGACAAGAAGGATACTCCTGGGGCCTTCAATATTGAGATCTGGTTTTGTTGTGGGATTACAAAAATGAAGATAAGGGAAAACATGGAAAATTTGATGCATTGTGGATGGGCCCTTACTCCATTAATATCAAAATTGGTGAGAATATCTTTTCTTCTAAAAGACTTAGATGGGGAATTGCTTGAATGATTTATTAATGGCATGCATCTCAAGCATTTCTTGGATTAATCCTCAAATTTGAGGTATGCACCAACTTATATAGTGTATAGTGTTTGGCTTTTTCTCTATTTTTGGTTTTTAGTGGTTCTTGGTTTGCCTTTGTGTGTGGTAGTCATTTTTTGTCGGTTTCTCACTTGTTTTTTGTGGCTTTGGCTCATGAATCCTTTTCCCAATGTATTATTTTGGCACTTGGTCTACTTATTGTTCTTATGGCACTCACTGGGAGTGCCCATCCCCAAGCAGGAGCCGATGTTGATGCCCATTTTGATCCTCTGTTATAATGCCATTTTTCCCCTTTGTTCTACATGCTCTAAAATGTTTTTCTTTGAATTTGGTGATCTACAAACTTTCTCCTCCAGATTGAATGCCTTGAAGTGCTCACAACTTATTATTTTTCCCCAATGTGAAAGAAAAATACATGCATGCCCTGTTTTGTGCCCTAGTTTTCCAAATCCACGGGCCTCTGTCATTTTTTCCATCTTTCCCAGCCTTTAGAGCTCATGGTTGCTCATTTTGTGCTTATTTTCCCTCAAAAATCTATCCCCATGGTCAAAAATTTCCTTGAAAAATCATTTCCCATTTTTTTTTTTCGACTCAAAAATTCCTCACCCACGAAGAAAAAAATCAAATTCGGGCATCTTTGGAAAATTCTATGTTTTTTTGACGGTCATATGGGTGTCATTTACCCGTCAAAATTAAGCTCAAGCCTCCCCTCATACATGGTCATTTTCATTGGTCAAGGATCAGTGGGTTTCTTTGAAAACTTAACATTTTTTGGTGTTTTGGAAAAATTCAAAATTGCCCCCGCAACTCCGCAGGAGGACACGTGTCACATTCTCATGCAAAGGCGGAATGGAAGGCCGGGGGGGACCTTAGACATTTTTTGACTTTTTGTTGAAAAAAGGGATAAAAAGGTGTGGAAAGGGCCGCGGGTCCATAATGGAGCAAGGGGTGGACACGTGGCGTATTGGCGCAGAGAGAGAGCGGGTCAGTCGGTCACGGAGGAAAAGGGAAAATTTTTCCTTTTGGTAAAAAAGACTTAGAATGAGAATTTGATGTGTGACTCCACAAAAATTAGAAGGAGACATGTGGAATGGAATAAATTGGAGGCGTAGGCCCATAGAGGTAAAGTGAAAATTTTCCTTGGCAAAAAGGGGTGTTAAAATGAGAAATGAGCCCGCAAATCCTCAGCGATAGAGAGAAGTGACACGTGTCAAGGATAGAGAGAGCGAGGAGCAGGCCCGCAGGGAAAAAAGTGAAAAATTCCAAAATTCCAAAAAGGGTGGAAATGTGTAGAATTGAACGCGACTTCAATGGGCCCACCATATGCCATGTGTCAACTCCAAATTTCAAGGGCGAAGGGGCAAAGAAAAAGTCAAAATTTTACATTTTTCCAAAGATGTTAAAAAGTCAAAAATGATCTCGAATCCATTCCTAATCGTATTTTGACACATGGAGGGCCCAGATTGAAGGAAAAAGGGAAAATCAATGGTAGAATCGTGTAGTTTTCATTTTTGCCACATTTTTCTCCAGAAGTGTGGAAATGCAAATTTTGCATCAATTTTCATCGATTTTTGGTGAATTCATGTCATTTGTGCCTGCAAGGACCAATGCAAGTGGTTTTAGGGATCAATTTGTAGATTTGAGGTTTTTTTGAAATAATTTTTGCCCCAGCCCATCCAAAACATGAAATATCAAATCAAGAAGTTACATAATCAAATTTTGGAGGGATAAGGATGAAATAATGAAATGAAAGGGGTCTGCATGCTTTGAGGATGAAAACGTGCCTTCACAATGGATAATGATGAAGGATTTGTAATGATTCACCTTTTTTTCAAACACCTAGCAACTTTATTTGCAAATATGTTAAATCTCCCTATCTGCGAATCAGGTTGGAATTTTGTAAAAAACTTGATGCTTGGCATATTATTTTCTTCAAAAAGAAGGATCAAATGTAATTGAAAGTTATATAATGCATGTTATTTGACATGCAAAAGGTTAGAGAAACGTATAATTTCACGGAAAAATCTGGGAAGAATCCCATTGTCTGAGAAACTACCTGAGAACCATTTCTAATTCCTTTCTACATCAAATTTATATCATGCTGAGTTAGTTTCAGTTGTAAAGCCATCAACAAGCTTTGAGATTGTTCTTATAACATTCCCCTGTTAATAAATTTGGTCATTATGGATTATTTTGTGTTTTCTCTTGGCAAAATTTACATGCACTTATGTCTTAGAATGTTTTCAATTTGTGTTTCTGGTTCCTGTTGCAGTCTTGTGTTTAAAATCTCTCTTGATCATACATGGTCTCATTTCTTTTTGATACTTTAGTGGCATTTTCAATCTCACATTTAGAAGATATTTCATTTGATAAAGAGATAAAAAGATTTAAAATAACTTTACCTTCCTTGAATTTTGAGATTGTAAACCTTTGGGTGCACCTTAGGTCATGATAAAATAGAGGTTTTTAGATGATTTGTTGGCTCATCCACTTCAATATTTTATGGTAGGTTGTCAAAATTGTGGAAGAGTGCATATCTAGGCCTCCATTTTGTGCACATATCCTGTTTGAAGGAGTACCTCAACCCTTTTAAAGCATTCTATTGTTTAGGTCTTACAAATTTCTTGTAAAGGTCCTTAAAGAATTTAACAGATTCTGGTTAGTCTTGTCTAAAATCTCCCACCAAGATTCATTCAAAACAACTAATTCTACCCCATAATACCCCTGCATTACATTTTGTGTTAACAAGAATCTAATCCATTTACAAAAATGCATAAAGAAAATCAGATCATATAATGTCTTCAAGAACCCTTGCCTTACATTGAAAATGTCTCCATAATCTGGGAGTGACAACTTGTGAAAGTCAGATTTGGAGTGTTGATCATATTTTCCCAAGGCCCTTTTCATATTACTTGCACTTATTGAGGGATATCTCCATATCCTTCACCATTTGAGGGTTACATAATAGGTGCTCTTACCTTGGTTGAAAGGCACAACCTAAAACAGCTTAGGACAAGATCAAGTCTTATTTGAGTGCTATCCATCTCTCCACAAATCGAGTTCCAGCTTAGATCACATCCTTAACTATAAAACGACACACATCATGGTCTATCTAACTTCAAGCTTCATGCCATATCTCCGATGCTTTCGCTCGATCGAAAAGGAGAACAAATTTTGTAACAACACCATGTAAAAGTGATAACTAATGTAGAAGGTGGCATATGGATAATGGTGCCAATTATTGTATCTAATGGGTGATTAGAAGAATCTGGATATGGTACCACATAATAAAAATTATTCTCTTATGAAGAATATTTTTAGTGTCATGATTAGGAAGTGGATCGGTAAATATTTAATGCTTTTGATTAGCATTAGTAGGCTTATAGGATTCAATGGGCTCATCCCATTTAATTACATTTGCATCAATAAGATCTTGTATAACACATTAAACTTTATACATGTAATAGTGAGGTGATAAATGCATCTATGATAGTTGTAATAAGAATTAGCATCGACACTCTTACTATGAGGATTGTTCATGTCAACCTCAAGTAGTGGAGGGAGACACAAAATATTCCACTAAAGTAATTATTTTAGCATAATGTGTAGAGCACAAGGTAGGAATATAAATTTCCTTCATTTAAGTTGTAATTACAACATAGTAGGTTGTGTTGTGGCATTATTAGTGTCTTTAGTAGTATCCTTATTATTGGTAGACTTTCCTTTGAATGTATATTTATTTGGTAACTTGAAATTATGTGTAGTAGAAGAGAAAATAATATACTTAATCTTATTCATATGAAGTAACTTGGCCTCGAAGTCTTTCATAATATGACATAGATGATCAAATGAGGGGAACTTATCAAATATAATGGAGTATTTAAAGGGAGAAATAAATATTCGAGTGAAGATAACTTAAAGCTCACTATCATCTAGAATGTTATTAATTTTAGTAAGCATAATCTCATAGAATAAAATAGGGTCACCGATGTTCTCATTAGACCATTGGCATAACTTATACATTCGAGCATAAGAAACTTTGTCGCAAATGTTAATAGAGAATTTTGCAAGAAAATAATTTTCTAAAGAGGTAAAATAACACGCAAAATGTGTTAGTAAACCTTAGAGCCAAAGTGTAAGGAAAATTCATTGATAGTCTAAAGGATAATATTTGTAAGTAAGATATGTTTGGTTGTGTAGTCAAACAAAGCCATATAGAATGATTGAAGGTATTCTGTGGGGTCACTCTTTCCATCAAAAATAATAATAACAGGAGAAAAACAAAGAGGCAAGGGATAAGAAGAAACTTCAAGGGAAAATTGGTTATGAAGAAATTGAGTAGAATCCATAGTATGAGAAGTAGTATATGTACCTTGCTGTAATTGTAATATTTAAGCTTATAAATTATGGACAAGGGTTTCAAGGGCATGTGTTCTAGAATAATAAGCATTTGAAAAACTATGATTGCAAGTAGGAAAAAGGGTTGATGTAGGAATAGGAAGAGAGACATTTTACATAGAAACATTAGGTTCACACATAGATTCATGTGTAATAGAGGTAGGGTTACTATATCTCTCTTTATGATGCGTCTTGAACCTCACTATCATCTAGAATGTTATTAATTTTAGTAAGACTAGCCTTATAGAATAAAATAGAGTCACCGATGTTCTCATTAGACCCTTGGCATAACTTATACATTCGAGCATAAGAAAATTTGTTGCAAACGTTAATAGATAATTTTGCAAGAAAATATTTTTCTAAGGAGGTAAAATATCACAAAAATGTGTTAGTAAACCATAGAGCCAAAGTAAGGAAAATTCATTGAGAATCTAAAGGAAAATATTTGTAAGTAAGATATGTTTGGTTGTGTAGTCAAACAAAGCCATATAGAATGATTAAAGGTATTCTCTGGGTCACTCTTTCCATCAAAAAAAAATAATAGGAGAAAAAAAAACGCAAGGGATAAGAAGAAACTTCCAGGAAAATTGGTTATGAAGAAATTGAGTAGAATCCATAGTATGAGAAGTAGTATATGTACCTTGCTGTAATTGTAATATTTAAGCTTATAAATTATGGACAAGGGTTTCAAGGGCATGTGTTCTAGAATAATAAGCATTTGAAAAACTATGATTGCAAGTAGAAAAAGGGTTGATGTAGGAATAGGAAGAGATACATTTTACATAGAAACATTAGGTTCACACATAGATTCATGTGTAATAGAGGTAGGGTTACTAGATGTCTCTTTATGATGTGTCTTGAAGCTCACTATTATCTAGAATGTTATTAATTTTAGTAAGCATAGTCTTATAGAATAAATTAGAGTCACCGATGTTCTCATTAGACCCTTGGCATAACTTATACATTCGAGCATAAGAAACTTTGTTGCAAACGTTAATAGATAATTTTGCGAGAAAATAATTTTCTAAAGAGGTAAAATATCACACAAAATGTGTTAGTAAACCATAGAGCCAAAGTGTAAGGAAAATTCATTGAGAATCTAAAGGAAAATATTTGTAAGTAAGATATGTTTGGTTGTGTAGTAAAACAAAGCCATATAGAATGATTGAAGTTATTCTGTGGGGTCACTCTTTCCATCAAAAATAATAATATTAGGAGAAAAACAAAGACGCAAGGGATAAGAAGAAACTTCCAGGAAAATTGGTTATGAAGAAATTGAGTAGAATCCATAGTATGAGAAGTAGTATATGTACCTTGCTGTAATTGTAATATTTAAGCTTATAAATTATGGACAAGGGTTTCAAGGGCATGTGTTCTAGAATAATAAGCATTTGAAAAACTATGATTGCAAGTAGAAAAAGGGTTGATGTAGGAATAGGAAGAGAGACATTTTACATAGAAACATTAGGTTCACACATAGATTCATGTGTAATAGAGGTAGGGTTACTAGATGTCTCTTTATGATGTGTCTTGAAGCTCACTATTATCTAGAATGTTATTAATTTTAGTAAGCATAGTCTTAAAGAATAAAATAGAGTCGCCAATGTTCTCATTAGACCCTTGGCATAACTTATACATTTGAGCATAAGAAACTTTGTTGCAAACGTTAATAGAGAATTTTTCAAGAAAATAGTTTTCTAAAGTGGTAAAATATCACACAAAATGTGTTAATAAACCATAGAGCCAATGTAAGGAAAATTCATTGAGAATCCAAATGAAAATATTTGTAAGTAAGATATGTTTGGTTGTGTAGTCAAACAAAGCCATATAGAATGATTGAAGGTATTCTGTGGGGTCACTCTTTCCATCAAAAATAATAATATTAGGAGAAAAAAACAAAGAGGCAAGGGATAAGAAGAAACTTCTAGGGAAAATTGGTTATGAAGAAATTCAGAGAATACATAGTATGAGAAGTAGTATATGTACCTTGCTGTAATTGTAATATTTAAGCTTATAAATTATGGACAAGGGTTTCAAGAGCATGTGTTCTAGAATAATATGCATTTGAAAAACTATGATTGCAAGTAGAAAAAGGGTTGATGTAGGAATAGAAAGAGAGACATTTTACATAGAAACATTACGTTCACACATAGATTCATGTGTAATAGAGGTAGGGTTACTAGATGTCTCTTTATGATGTGTCTTGAAGCTCACTATCATCTAGAATATTGTTAATTTTAGTAAGCATAGTCTTAAAGAATAAAATAGAGTCACCGATGTTCTCATTAGACCGTTGGCATAACTTATACATTCGATCATAAGAAACTTTGTTGCAAACGTTAATAGAGAATTTCACAAGAAAATAATTTTCTAAAGAGGTAAAATATCACACAAAATGTGTTAGTAAACCATAGAGCCGAGTGTAAGGAAAATTCTTTGAGAATCTAAAGGAAAATATTTGTAAGTAAGATATGTTTGGTTGTGTAGTCAAACAAAGACATATAGAATGATTGAAGGTATTCTGTGGGGTCACTCTTTACATCAAAAATAATAATATTAGGAGAAAAAAATCAAAGAGGGAAGGGATAAGAAGAAACTTCCAGGGAAAATTGGTTATGAAGAAATTGAGTAGAATCAATAGTATGAGAAGTAGTATATGTCCCTTGCTATAATTGTAATATTTAAGCTTATAAATTATGGACAAGGGTTTCAATGGCATGTGTTCTAGAATAATAAGCATTTGAAAAACTATGATTGCAAGTAGAAAAAAGGGTTGATGTAGGAATAGGAAGAGAGACATTTTACATAGAACATTAGGTTCACACATAGATTCATGTGTAATAGAGGTCGGGTTACTAGATGTCTCTTTATGATGTGTCTTGGAGCTCACTATCATCTAGAATGTTATTAATTTTAGTAAGCATAGTCTTATAGAATAAAATAGAGTCACCGATGTTCTCATTAGACCCTTGGCATAACTTATACATTCGAGCATAAGAAAATTTGTTGCAAACGTTAATAGAGAATTTTGTAAGAAAATAATTTTCTAAAGAGGTAAAATATCACACAAAATGTGTTAGTAAACCATAGAGCCAAGTGTAAGGAAAATTCATTGAGAATCTAAAGGAAAATATTTGTAAATAAGATATGTTTGGTTGTGTAGTCAAACAAAGCCATATAGAACGATTGAAGGTATTCTATGGGGTCAATCTTTCCATAAAAAATAATAATCTTAGGAGAAAAAAACAAAGAGGCAAGGAATAAGAATAAACTTCCAAGGAAAATTGGTTATGAAGAAATTGAGTAGAATCCATAGTATGAGAAGTAGTATATGTACCTTGCTGTAATTGTAATATTTAAGCTTATAAATTATGGACAAGCGTTTCAAGGGCATGTGTTCTAGAATAATAAGCATTTGAAAAACTATGATTGCAAGTAGAAAAAGGATTTATGTACGAATAGGAAGAGAGCCATTTTACATAGAAACATTTGGTTCACACATAGATTTATGTGTAATAGAGGTAGGGTTACTAGATGTCTCTTTATGATGTGTCTGGAATCTCTCTATCATCTAGAATGTTATTAGTTTTAGTAAGCATAGTCTTAAAAATAAAATAAAGTCACCGATGTTCTCATTAGAACCTTGGCATAACTTATACATTCGAGAATAAGAAACTTTGTTGCAAACGTTAATAGAGAATTTCTCAAGAAAATAATTTTCTAAAGAGGTAAAATATCACACAAAATGTGTTAGTAAACCATAGAGCCAGTGTAAGGAAAATTCATTGAGAATCTAAAGGAAAATATTTGTAAGTAAGATATGTTTGGTTGTGTAGTCAAACAAAACCATATAGAATGATTGAAGGTATTCTGTGGGGTCACTCTTTCCATGAAAAATAATAATATTAGGAGAAAAAAACAAAGAGGCAAGGGATAAAAAGAAACTTCCAGGAAAATTGGTTATGAAGAAATTGAGTAGAATCCATAGTATGAGAAGTAGTATATGTACCTTGCTGTAATTGTAATATTTAAGCTTATAAATTATGGACAAGGGTTTCAAGGGCATGTGTTCTAGAATAATAAGCACTTGAAAACTATGATTGCAAGTAGAAAAAGGGTTAATGTAGGAATAGGAAGAGACACATTTTACATAGAAAAATTAGGTTCACACATAGATTCATGTGTAACAGAGGTAGGGTTACTAGATGTCTCTTTATGATGTGTCTTGAAGCTCACTATCATCTAGAATGTTATTAATTTTAGTAAGCATAGTATTATAAAATAAAATAGAGACACCGATGTTCTCATTAGACCCTTGTCATAACTTATACATTCGAGCATAAGAAACTTTCTTGCAAACGTTAATAGAGAATTTTGCAAGAAAATAATTTTCTAAAGAGGTAAAATATCACACAAAATGTGTTAGTAAACCATAGAGCCAGTGTAAGGAAAATTCTTTGAGAATCTAAAGGAAAATATTTGTAAGTAAGATATGTTTGGTTGTGTAGTCAAACAAAGCCATATAGAATGATTGAAGGTATTCTGTGGGGTCACTCTTTCCATCAAAAATAATAATATTAGGAGAAAAAAACAAAGAGGCAAGGGATAAGAAGTAAATTCCAGGGAAAATTGGTTATGAAAAAAATTGAGTAGAATCCATAGTATGAGAAGTAGTATATGTCCCTTGCTATAATTGTAATATTTAAGCTTATAAATTATGGACAAGGGTTTCAAGGGCATGTGTTCTAGAATAATAAGCATTTGAAAAACTATGATTGCAAGTAGAAAAACGGGTTGATGTAGGAATAGGAAGAGAGACATTTTACATAGGAACATTAGGTTCACACATAGATTCATGTGTAATAGAGGTAGGGTTACTAGATGTCTCTTTATGATGTGTCTTGGAGCTCACTATCATCTAGAATGTTATTAATTTTAGTAAGCATAGTCTTATAGAATAAAATAGAGTCACCGATGTTCTCATTAGACCCTTGGCATAACTTATACATTCGAGCATAAGAAACTTTGTTGCAAACGTTAATAGAGAATTTTGCAAGAAAATAATTTTTAAAGAGGTAAAATATCACACAAAATGTGTTAGTAAACCATAGAGCCAGTGTAAGGAAAATTCATTGAGAATCTAAAGGAAAATATTTGTAAGTAAGATATGTTTGGTTGTGTAGTCAAACAAAGCCATATAGAATGATTGAAGGTATTCTGTGGGGTCTATCTTTCCATAAAAATAATAATCTTGGGAGAAAAAAAAAGAGGCAAGGGATAAGAATAAAATTCCAGGAAAATTGGTTATGAAGAAATTGAGTAGAATCCATAGTACGAGAAGTAGTATATGTACATTGTTGTAATTGTACTATTTAAGCTTATAAATTATGGACAAGCGTTTCAAGGGCATGTGTTCTAGAATAATAAGAATTTGAAAAACTATGATTGCAAGTAGAAAAAAGGTTTTATGTACGAGTAGGAAGAGAGACATTTTACATAGAAACATTAGGTTCACACATAGATTCATGTGTAATAGAGGTAGGGTTACTAGATGTCTCTTTATGATGTGTCTTATAGGTCACTATCATGTAGAATGTTATTAATTTTAGTAAGCATAGTCTTATAGAATAAAATAGAGTCACCGATGTTCTCATTAAACCCTTGGCATAACTTATACATTCGAGCATAAGAAACTTTGTTGCAAAACGTTACTAGAGAATTTTGCAAGAAAATAATTTTCTAAAGAGGTAAATATCACACAAAATGTGTTAGTAAACCATAGAGCCATTGTAAGGAAAATTCTTTGAGAATCTAAAGGAAAATATTTGTAAGTAAGATATGTTTGGTTGTGTAGTCAAACAAAGCCATATAGAATGATTGAAGGTATTCTCAGGGTCACTCTTTCCATGAAAAATAATAATATTAGGAGAAAAAAACAAAGAGGTAAGGGATAATAATAAACTTCTAGGGAAAATTGGTTATGAAGAAATTGAGTAGAATCCATAGTATGAGAAGTAGTATATGTACCTTGCTGTAATTGTAATATTTAAGCTTATAAATTATGGACAAGGGTTTCAAGGGCATGTGTTCTAGAATAATAAACATTTGAAAAACTATGATTGCAAGTAGAAAAAAGGGTTGATGTAGGAATAGGAAGAGAGACATTTTACATAGAAACATTAGGTTCACACATAGATTCATGTGTAATAGAGGTAGGGTTAGTAGATGTCTCTTTATGATGTGTCTTGAAGCTCACCATCATCTAGAATGTTATTAATTTTAGTAAGCATAGTCTTATAGAATAAAATAGAGTCACCGATGTTCTCATTAAAAACTTGGCATAACTTATACATTCGAGCATAAGAAACTTTTTTCAAACGTTAATAGAGAATTTTTCAAGAAAATAATTTTCTAAAGAGGTAAAATATCACACAAAATGTGTTAGTAAACCATAGAGCCAGTGTAAGGAAAATTCATTGAGAATCTAAAGGAAAATATTTGTAAGTAAGATATGTTTGGTTGTGTAGTCAAACAAAGCCATATAGAATGATTGAAGGTATTCGTGGGGTCACTCTTTACATCAAAAATAATAATATTAGGAGAAAAAATCAAAGAGGGAAGGGATAAGAAGAAACTTCCAGGGAAAATTGGTTATGAAGAAATTGAGTAGAATCCATAGTATGAGAAGTAGTATATGTCCCTTGCTATAATTGTAATATTTAAGCTTATAAATTATGGACAAGGGTTTCAAGGGCATGTGTTCTAGAATAATAAGCATTTGAAAAACTATGATTGCAAGTAGAAAAAAGGGTTGATGTAGGAATAGGAAGAGAGACATTTTACATAGGAACATTAGGTTCACACATAGATTCATGTGTAATAGAGGTAGGGTTACTAGATGTCTCTTTATGATGTGTCTTGGAGCTCACTATCATCTAGAATGTTATTAATTTTAGTAAGCATAGTCTTATAGAATAAAATAGAGTCACCGATGTTCTCATTAGACCCTTGGCATAACTTATACATTCGAGCATAAGAAACTTTGTTGCAAACGTTAATAGAGAATTTTGTAAGAAAATAATTTTCTAAAGAGGTAAAATATCACACAAAATGTGTTAGTAAACCATAGAGCCAGTGTAAGGAAAATTCATTAGAATCTAAAGGAAAATATTTGTAAGTAAGATATGTTTGGTTGTGTAGTAAAACAAAGCCATATAGAATGATTGAAGTATTATGTGGGGTCAATCTTTCCATAAAAATAATAATCTTAGGAGAAAAAAACAAAGACGCAAGGGATAAGAAGAAACTTCCAGGAAAAATTGGTTATGAAGAAATTGAGTAGAATCCATAGTATGAGAAGTAGTATATGTACCTTGCAATGTAATTGTAATATTTAAGCTTATAAATTATGGACAAGCGTTTCAAGGGCATGTGTTCTAGAATAATAAGCATTTGAAAAACTATGATTGCAAGTAGAAAAAGGGTTGATGTAGGAATAGGAAGAGAGACATTTTACATAGAAACATTAGGTTCACACATAGATTCATGTGTAATAGAGGTAGGGTTACTAGATGTCTCTTTATGATGTGTCTTGAAGCTCACTATTATCTAGAATGTTATTAATTTTAGTAAGCATAGTCTTAAAGAATAAAATAGAGTCACCAATGTTCTCATTAGACCCTTGGCATAATTTATACATTTGAGCATAAGAAACTTTGTTGCAAACGTTAATAGAGAATTTTCAAGAAAATAGTTTTCTAAAGTGGTAAAATATCACACAAAATGTGTTAATAAACCATAGAGCCAATGTAAGGAAAATTCATTGAGAATCTAAAGGAAAATATTTGTAAGTAAGATATGTTTGGTTGTGTAGTCAAACAAAGCCATATAGAATGATTGAAGGTATTCTGTGGGTCACTCTTTCCATCAAAAATAATAATATTAGGAGAAAAAAACAAAGAGGCAAGGGATAAGAAGAAACTTCCAGGAAAATTGGTTATGAAGAAATTGAGTAGAATCCATAGTATGAGAAGTAGTATATGTACCTTGCTGTAATTGTAATATTTAAGCTTATAAATTATGGACAAGGGTTTCAAGGGCATGTGTTCTAGAATAATAAGCACTTGAAAAACTATGATTGCAAGTGGAAAAAAGGGTTAATGTAGGAATAGGAAGAGAGACATTTTACATAGAAACATTAGGTTCACACATAGATTCATGTGTAACAGAGGTAGGGTTACTAGATGTCTCTTTATGATGTGTCTTGAAGCTCACTATCATCTAGAATGTTATTAATTTTAGTAAGCATAGTCTTATAAAATAAAATAGAGACACCGATGTTCTCATTAGACCCTTGGCATAACTTATACATTCGAGCATAAGAAACTTTCTTGCAAACGTTAATAGAGAATTTTGCAAGAAAATAATTTTCTAAAGAGGTAAAATATCACACAAAATGTGTTAGTAAACCATAGAGCCGAGTGTAAGGAAAATTCTTTGAGAATCTAAAGGAAAATATTTGTAAGTAAGATATTTTTGGTTGTGTAGTCAAACAAAGCCATATAGAATGATTGAAGGGTATTCTGTGGGGTCACTCTTTCCATCAAAAATAATAATATTAGGAGAAAAAAACAAAGAGGCAAGGGATAAGAAGAAACTTCCAGGGAAAATTAGTTATGAAGAAATTGAGTAGAATCCATAGTATCGAAGTAGTATATGTCCCTTGCTATAATTGTAATATTTAAGCTTATAAATTATTGACAAGGGTTTCAAGGGCATGTGTTCTAGAATAATAAGCATTTGAAAAACTATGATTGCAAGTAGAAAAAATGGTTGATGTAGGAATAGGAAGAGAGACATTTTACATAGGAACATTAGGTTCACACATAGATTCATGTGTAATAGAGGTAGGGTTACTAGATGTCTCTTTATGATATGTCTTGGAGCTCACTATCATCTAGAATGTTATTAATTTTAGTAAGCATAGTCTTATAGAATAAAATAGAGTCACCGATGTTCTCATTAGACCCTTGGCATAACTTATACATTCAAGCATAAGAAACTTTTTGCAAACGTTAATAGAGAATTTTGCAAGAAAATAATTTTTAAAGAGGTAAAATATCACACAAAATGTGTTAGTAAACCATAGAGCCAGTGTAAGGAAAATTCATTGAGAATCTAAAGGAAAATATTTGTAAGTAAGATATGTTTGGTTGTGTAGTCAAACAAAGCCATATAGAATGATTGAAGGTATTCTGTAAATCAATCTTTCCATAAAAATAATAATCTTAGGAGAAAAAAACAAAGAGGCAAGGGATAAGAATAAACTTCCAGGAAAATTGGTTATGAAGAAATTGAGTAGAATCCATAGTATGAGAAGTAGTATATGTACCTTGCTGTAATTGTAATATTTAAGCTTATAAATTATGGACAAGAGTTTCAAGGGCATGTGTTCTAGAATAATAAGAATTTGAAAAACTATGATTGCAAAGTAGAAAAAGGTTTTATGTACGAATAGGAAGAGAGACATTTTACATAGAAACATTAGGTTCACACATATATTCATGTGTAATAGAGGTAGGGTTACTAGATGTCTCTTTATGATGTGTCTTGTAGGTCACTATCATGTAGAATGTTATTAATTTTAGTAAGCATAGTCTTATAGAATAAAATAGAGTCACTGATGTTCTCATTAAACCCTTGGCATAACTTATACATTCGAGCATAAGAAACTTTGTTGCAAACGTTAATAGAGAATTTTGCAAGAAAATAATTTTCTAAAGAGGTAAATATCACACAAAATGTGTTAGTAAACCATAGAGCCAGTGTAAGGAAAATTCTTTGAGAATCTAAAGGAAAATATTTGTAAGTAAGATATGTTTGGTTGTGTAGTCAAACAAATCCATATAGAATGATTGAAGGTATTCTGTGGGGTCACTCTTTCCATGAAAAATAATAATATTAGGAGAAAAAAACAAAGAGGTAAGGGATAATAATAAACTTCTAGGGAAAATTGGTTATGAAGAAATTGAGTAGAATCCATAGTATGAGAAGTAGTATATGTACCTTGCTGTAATTGTAATATTTAAGCTTATAAATTATGGACAAGGGTTTCAAGGGCATGTGTTCTAGAATAATAAAAATTTGAGAAACTATGATTGCAAGTAGAAAAAAGGGATGATGTAGGAATAGGAAGAGAGACATTTTACATACAAACATTAGGTTCACACATAGATTCATGTGTAATAGATGTAGGGTTACTAGATGTCTCTTTATGATGTGTCTTGAAGCTCACCATCATCTAGAATGTTATTAATTTTAGTAAGCATAGTCTTATAGAATAAAATAGAGTCACCGATGTTCTCATTAAACACTTGGCATAACTTATACATTCGAGCATAAGAAACTTTTTTGCAAACGTTAATAGAGAATTTTTCAAGAAAATAATTTTCTAAAGAGGTAAAATATCACACAAAATGTGTTAGTAAACCATAGAGCCGAGTGTAATGAAAATTCATTGAGAATCTAAAGGAAAATATTTGTAAGTAAGATATGTTTGGTTGTGTAGTCAAACAAAGCCATATAGAATGATTGAAGGTATTCTGTGGGGTCACTCTTTCCATCAAAAATAATAATATTAGGAGTAAAAACAAAGAGGCAAGGGATAAGAAGAAACTTCCAGGAAAATTGGTTATGAAGAAATTGAGTAGAATCCATAGTATGAGAAGTAGAATATGTACCTCGCTGTAATTGTAATATTTAATCTTATAAATTATGGACAAGGGTTTTAAGGGCATGTGTTCTAGAATAATAAGCATTTGAAAAACTATGATTGCAAGTAGAAAAAGGGTTGATGTAGGAATAGGAAGAGACATTTTACATAGAAACATTAGGTTCACACATAGATTCATGTGTAATAGAGGTAGGTTTACTAGATGTCTCTTTATGATTTGTCTTGAAGCTCACTATCATCTAGAATGTTATTAATTTTATCAAGCATAGTCTTATAGAATAAAATAGAGTCACCGATGTTCTCATTAGACCCTTGGCATAACTTATACATTCGAGCATAAGAAACCTTGTTACAAATGTTAGTAGACAATTTCGCAAGAAAATAATTTTCTAAAGAGGTAAAAATCACACAAAATGTGTTAGTAAACCATAGAGCCAATGTAAGGAAAATTCTTTGAGAATCTAGAGGAAAATATTTGTAAGTAAGATATGTTTGGTTGTGTAGTCAAACAAAGCCATATAGAATGATTGAAGGTATTCGTGGGGTCACTCTTTCCATCAAAAATAATAATATTCGTAGAAAAAAACAAAGAGGCAAGGGATAAGAAGAAACTTCCAGGGAAAATTGGTTATGAAGAAATTGAGTAGAATCCATAGTATGAGAAGTAGTATATTTACCTTGCTGTAATTGTAATATTTAAGCTTATAAATTATGGACAAGTGTTTCAAGGGCATGTATTCTACAATAATAAGCATTTTAAAAACTATGATTGCAAGTAGAAAAAAGGGTTGATGTAGGAATAGGAAGAGAGACATTTTACATAGAAACATTAGGTTCACACATAGATTCATGTGTAATAGAGGTAGGGTTACTAGATGTCTCTTTATGATGTGTCTTGAAGCTCACTATCATCTAGAATGTTATTAATTTTAGTAAGCATAGTCTTATAGAGTAAAATAGAGTCACCGATGTTCTCATTAAACCCTTGGCATAACTTATACATTCGAGCATAAGAAAATTTGTTGCAAGCAAACGTTAATAGAGAATTTTGCAAGAAAATAATTTTCTAAAGAGGTAAAATATCACACAAAATGTGTTAGTAAACCATAGAGCCAGTGTAAGGAAAATTCATTGAGAATCTAAAGGAAAATATTTGTAAGTAATATATGTTTGGTTGTGTAGTCAAACAAAGCCATATAGAATGATTGAAGGTATTCTGTGGGGTCACTCTTTCCATCAAAAAATAATAATATTAGGAGAAAAAAAAACAAAGAGGCAAGGGATAAGAAGAAACTTCCAGAGAAAATTGGTTATGAATAAACCGAGTAGAATCCATAGTATGAGAAGTAGTAAATGTACCTTGCTTTAATTGTAATATTTAATCTTATAAATTATGGACAAGGGTTTCAAGGGCATGTGTTCTAGAATAATAAGTATTTGAAAAACTATGATTGCAAGTAGAAAAAGGGTTGATGTAGGAATAGGAAGAGAGACATTTTACATAGAAACATTAGGTTCACACATAGATTCATGTGTAATAGAGGTAGGGTTACTAGATGTCTATTTATGATGTGTCTTGAAGCTCACTATCATCTAGAATGTTATTAATTTTAGTAATCATAGTCTTATAGAATAAAATAGAGTCACCGATGTTCTCATTAGACCCTTGGCATAACTTATACATTCGAGCATAAGAAACTTTGTTGCAAACGCTAATAGAGAATTTTTCAAGAAAATAATTTTCTAAAGAGGTAAAATATCACACCAAATGTGTTAGTAAACCATAGAGCCAGTGTAAGGAAAATTCATTGAGAATCTAAAGGAAAATATTTGTAAGTAAGATATGTTTGGTTGTGTAGTCAAACAAAGCCATATAGAATGATTGAAGGTATTCTGTGGGGTCACTCTTTCCATCAAAAAAAATAATATTAGGAGAAAAAAACAAAGAGGCAAGGGATAAGAAGAAACTTCCAGGGAAAATTGGTTATGAAGAAATTGAGTAGAATCCATAGTATGAGAAGTAGTATATGTACCTTGTTGTAATTGTAATATTTAAGCTTATAAATTATGGACAAGGGTTTCAAGGGCATGTGTTCTAGAATAATAAGCATTTGAAAAACTATGATTGCAAGTAGAAAAAAGGGTTGATGTAGGAATAGGAAGAGAGACATTTTACATATAAACATTAGGTTCACACATAGATTCATGTGTAATAGAGGTATGGTTACTAGATGTCTCTTTATGATGTGTCTTGAAGCTCACTATCATCTAGAATGTTATTAATTTTAGTAAGCATAGTATTATAGAATAAAATAGAGTCACCAATGTTCTCATTAGACCCTTGGCATAACTTATACATTCAAGCATAAGAAACTTTGTTGCAAATGTTAATAGAAAATTTTGCAAGAAAATAATTTTCTAAAGAGGTAAAATATCAGACAAAATGTGTTAGTAAACCATAGAGCAAGTGTAATGAAAATTCATTAAGAATCTAAAGGAAAATATTTGTAAGTAAGATATGTTTGGTTGTGTAGTCAAACAAAGCCATATAGAATGATTGAAGGTATTCTTTGGGGTCACTCTTTCCATCAAAAATAATAATATTAGGAGAAAAAAACATAGAGGCAAGGGATAAGAAGAAAATTATTGGGAAAATTGGTTATGAAGATATTGAGTAGAATCCATAGTATGAGAAGTAGTATATGTACCTTGCTATAATTGTAATATTTAAGCTTATAAATTATGGACAAGGGTTTCAAGGGCATGTGTTCTAGAATAATAAGCATTTGAAAAACTATGATTGCAAGTAGAAAAACGGGTTGATGTAGGAATAGGAAGAGAGACATTTTACATAGAAACATTAGTTTCACTCATAGATTAATGTGTAATAGAGGTAGGGTTACTAGATGTCTGTTTATGATGTGTCCCAAAATTTATGTTTCATGAGTTTTCTTACTAAAAGAAATATTGGATATACAAATAATCTTAATAATAGGCTCAATGTCATGAGAATTTTCATGAATATGTGCATAAAATATATATATAAGATCCACTTAGTCTTAATCCTCATCATGGTTATAATCATAATAATGGTCATTATAATTTTTGATTTCATGCAATGGTATCTGATTATCAAGTTCAATTATAAATTGAATGTTATAAATATGTAACAAATAAGAATTAATGAGGATACAATGCTTGTGAGTAGGAGTATATGACTCAATATGCTCAATATGTTGATTTGTAAGTCAATTTCTACAATGGAATGACATAGGAAGGAAGCATCTGCAAGATGAGAAATAAAGGGAACTAGGGTTTGAACCAACACTTTATATTTAATATTTGAGTTCACCAAATGTTTACACATTTTTATGATTTGATTATCTTTAAAATATTTTTGGAACATACAACACTAAAGAGGAATGTAAGGTTTAATACTAAGAGTTATACTGATTAATTGAATTCCAACATATAATGCTACAAGCTAGAAAACACAAGAGGTAATATGAACTTATCTACACAAGATTATACAAGAGAGATATAGGTGGGCCAATCAAATAATCTAGGATAGAAGAAAATAAACAAGCTTCATTATTGAGACTACAACTAGGATATCACCTAGTTTAGGACCATACAAGTTTGTTAGGAATGGTTATATGTTCCAAGACCTACTATATGTTCTTAGACATGCTTGATTTGGAGTCCTAAATTTTGATTTATCCTTTAATGGTCTATAAATGTGTTGCATTGTCAAAACCTGAGTGTCACACAATCCTAAAACCATTTGTAATCAGTTAAATCAAAATCAATCCCTAATCATGGGTGGGAGACCTTGTATGATGGTTAGTTTTAGAGTAGAAGTGAAATTTTTATACCTCCTATATCATTACTACTATTATTAGGTCTCAAACCACACGTAACTCTCCACCTAACATGTAATATCTATATGAATGTAACTAGTTATAAAATGAACCAATTTTAACATACTTTAGAATATTATGCTCTTACCAATAATTTGAAGTATGGATCTTTATGTGCTTGTAAGTGAGGAAATATAGAATCCTTGATCTCATTAAGTGCTTCAAAACTATAGCATTGGTCGACATAATGGGTATGCATTAGCTTTAGGAAGATTTAGGGAGACTTGAGCCTTTGGTATGTATTCCAATGAGTTTTTCAAGTGATTTTCTATATGTTTTTCAGGTGTGCAAGGTGAGTAAATGAGGTGCTCTTAAATTTCTTATATATGATTAAAAATGTAAATTATTATGATAATACTGACATGGGAAGATGAAAATTTCAAACAAATGTTATTGCATCGAAATAAAACTTAGAAGATGTTTCGTTCTAATACTATACAAGTTAAGAAAGACTGGATGCCACTTCCTATCCTAGCTATTGGGTTTTTGATAGGGATGTGGTGAATGATATTTGGAAGTTTCAAAATGAAAAGAAAAATTTAAGCACTAATATTATGCATTTACTCTCGGATATATTCGACACATACGTGTATAGGAACAAGAAATTTGGGAAAGAGATAGAAAGATATATTGAGTGGGAAAAGGGTGTGATTGTTTGTCTTAACAAATGAACACAATCACAATTAGTGATTTCAAAGGGTAAATTACTAAATTTAAGTATCTACAATAAATAAAAGATATCTTAAAGAAAGTAACATTTTTTTACAGCATAAAATTTTACAAAATCATCAACATAACCCCTTGAAGTTCAAAAATCCAACCTTTGAACAACTCCGAAAGTGAGTTAATTGTAAGCTCCTAAAAGTGAATAAATCAAACTTGGAATTTACATTTATAATGGATTAATTATATTATGCGGAAGAAATCAGTGGTATAAACATACTAAACATGAAATGATAAGCAAAAATGAATTTAATAAGCTTATTCATAGAAAAATTGACCAAGTAAACAAGGCAAAAATAAAATTTTAATTGAACTGGCATTCAAATCATGTGTTTTAGTTTTTAATTTTATGATGAAATAACCATTCATCATGTTATACTAGTGGTTATGATTCCATCATAGTGGTTACTCAATTGAGTTAAGATTGACCGGTGGTTCCACCATGGGTGAAAGAAATACCCTTTTTAAACACCAAACATCAAAAATGGACTTTACAAGTGATAAATGGGAAACTAGGGATTTTACAAAGAGGAATAAGAGGGATACACTCCATTCTTATTTGGAAAAAAATTATCATCACTTTAGACCTATTTTTTGAATGTTATATCGTGTTAATTTTGGGTGCATATAGGAGCGCTATGAGAAAAAACAAAACAAAAGTCTTCTTAAATCTATGGTGGACATTCCAAGTGCATGAAAAATCCTTTTTTGGTTGGAATTTAAGAACTGGAAGTAATCTTAAAATTCACATGCAAATTACACCCCAAATTTTAAATCCAAAAAGGGTCACATTCTATACCAACATGGGCTTTTAGGACACCAAAGAACTTTCAAATGTAAATTACTTGTGGACTTCTAGAACCCACCAAAATTGGTTGAAAATGTATGTGCATGATTAGGGGAAAACCTCATGCAATATTTGTTTGACAAATCAAGTGTGCAATCATGAACAAATCTTATGGAATTATAAGGTGGGAAATCACGTGCACAAGTAACTAAACACCCCCAAAAAGTTTTGTGGGAGTAAAATTGAAATTTTTTTCATGCTAGCTTTTGAAAATCCAATAATACTTTTCACATGTCCCAATGCAGAAAAAGGAGGGTGATCATAGTTGAATTATTAATAATTTAATCAATTTTAATGGCAAGGGTGGATGGTAAATCTCTAGTTTTTTGGTTGTTTCTTCTAACCTAGGTCACCAAATCAAGAAAAGGTGGGTTCATTACAAATATACTATGGAATAATATTAAATGGAACATATTTTTATCCCTTATACACAATTTGTTAGTATTTGGTTGTAATCAAACCCCAGGGCCATTTTTTTCATTAAAGTAGGTTAGAGGAAGATTTGGAGCTTGAATGGAATAAATTGATCTTTTAGGCCTAAAAATCACTTAATTGAGTATCCCATTAACCAGGGGCACCATCAATCTACATTAGGATATAGGAATAAAATTACTATCATAGGGATTTTATAGTTGAGATATGGATTTGTATTATTCAACACTTGTAACCATATTTTGGGAGGTAAATTTTCTTCCAAGATTCAACTTCTCATTCTCTTTTCTCCTTCTCATCTTATATACTCTATAAAATGAAAGATATATCTATGGTAAAGGGTAATCTCCATTTAAATGTAAGTTTAATCTAATCTTGTGAGTGCCAAGTATTTCTAAGTGTCTAAACCTATGTTTCTAATCTTTTCAAGGTTGTTAGTGTCTCTGTCATGATTGTAATGATTGTGTATACGCGAGAAATTAAAATAAATGTGATTAGGGATCATATTTTCAATTTGACATTGTGTTATTTTTCTATTTTCATATTTTTATTTGATATAGTGCACATGTAATATAATTATATGGATTTTAATAGACCATGTTGTAAAAATACTATAGGAGAGTGATCCCCGATTCCTCTAGTGTTTCACCATAATTTATTTCAATTTATCCTTATCCCTTTTCCCCTTTCAGATTGTTAGCTTATGATTAGTTTAGTGGTTAACATTAGAGTATTTAGGATAAGATATAGATTTCTCTGGAGCTATTCCTCAAAGGATCCAAGGTCTCACACCTTAGAAATTATTCCTAAGTGTTGTTGAAATACCAAAATCTCACTTGGTGTCTTTAGGAGCACATTTCTAGAGTCAATAGGTGTCCCAAAGGTGGTATAACCAACTAGAGATCATGTGAATGATTCCTAGTTTGGATATTGATGAGATCAGTGATACATAATTATTAGTTACATGGTTTTATATCAAGGAGATCATAACTAAGGACCCAAAAGAGAAGCATGGTAATAGTAGTCCTCCAATCATAGTGATGCGAGAAGAATATGTGGTGGTAGTTAGTCACTTCCATGACATTTAAAAATTATAATCATGTCATGTTAGGTGGTCAAATAATATTGGTGAGTGTATCCAGGTATGAAACGTGTTTGGTTGTAGTTTATTACTTTATTTCATGTCTTATAGTAGAGATACTTTGTCAAGTTTAGTTTTTATGGTTGTGTAATGTGTGTAAATGTGTGATTTATTAGATATATATGATGTAGAATGGAACTTTATCATTGAGAGTGATCATTGTAATATATTGGATGGGAAACTTGATTAATGAGATATCATAACAATGTTAAATCCAGTAGTACCATATGTAAGAGACCATATCAAGTCATTTAGACTCATAGAAAAGGTTATGGTGCAGAGTGATATTTACATTCATGGAGTAATTTATCTAGGAATAATGTTACATATGTTAAGGAAAGCATATACTACCTTAGAAATTAAGCAAGTCAATAGGCTATCCAATACTCAAGTGGTCATAGCCAAACAACAAGAAGATGTTACATGAATCATTACACTAAAGGTTTAGGTTGCATATATATAAGAAGATGTTTGAAGGTATGTCATAGAGCATCCTTCTTGGATTGGTCCCTAAAAGTAGTACTTCTCATAGTATATCATGCCCTCGTCGGAGTGTGAAGGAGATGCTTGATATTGACTCTTTTATAGATATATGTACTCTTATGAGAGACATGATATGTATATTTGAAATTTTTAGTGTCACTTATACATTATTATGTGTTATACTACATGATTTCACTTATATTTAATGTTGTTCTATGTTTTGATTTCTATTTTTTACATAATATTTTTAGAATTTATAACTTAAAAATGAAAAATCAAATGATAAAGTAGGATGTAAAATGAATATCTAATGAAAAATATTTTATAAATTAAAAATCAATAGATGTGTTTAGAATGAGTAGATAAAAGGATGCCTGATAAAATATAATATAAATAAAGTAAAAATATATATATGGCAATAAGGATATTAACTATGGTACAAATGACATCTAATGTATTCTAATATGAATCAAAGAAAAATAAAATATGTGAATGGTAGAAAGTACATAAATTAACATCTAATATAATATGAGAGGCATAAAATAATAATAATAGATGTGGAAAGAATAGTAAAATGTGATAAAAGTACATTCAATGTAAAAAAATGTGGGATCGCGTAAATAAAGAACATGACCGAAACAATAATAAACATATAATGTAATCTAATAAATTTCAAGAAAAATAAAAGATGTGAAAATAAATTGATAAAGAGGAGGAGCTAAAATGAGTAGTATCAAGCTCAATACATATGCTAGTTGTTATCATGAGTTAAAGAACTAACATATGATGTCATGATTAGGGTGAATGAAGTTGGTATCAATGTAGAGGGGTTATTTGGGAGGAAGGGTCTAAGGTCATACAATATGGACTTACACATATTTAACTAGAGCCAAAACCAAGGGAGGTAAAATCTATAATAATATATACATAGTATGACACAATGTTATATAAGTGTGTGGTAAATTAATGGAAATATCCATCAAGAGGAAAAAAGGGAGCAATCAGAGAAGGATAAAGTAATATATCATTATGGTGATAGGATACCCATAGCAAATAATGAGATGATCTAATCAAAAGGATATGAATAAAGGTTTTCATCATCAAGGTATGAAGGAGCCCAATTATGTGGACTTGGCTTAAGAAAAAAATTGAAGTATAAAGATATATCCCATGCCAACTATGAGATGTAGTAATAGTAAATTTATTCCCACCTTCATTAAGTTTTATTTGTTCCTAAATACATCACTTAAGGATTTATAGGCCTACTACGAGGATTATGTAGATGAGTGAAAAGGTAGGGACACCGAATGATAAACATATGACCTCCTACCCCAGTATAAATATGTGATCTCCCATACAAACCTAGAAATCCTAAGCATCCTATGTATTCATATTATCTTCCTATTTAGGGTATAGCTTCTATTTCTGAAAATATCCATAATGATGAGAAATATTTGAATTCTAACCCATATACTCTTCTAAATCAATTTTACCTTGTTCCTCTTGCAAGATCTAATGAAATTAATCATAATAATTTTAATGATGTTGACCAATATTAGGTTAAAATATTATTTATTTTATGTTAGGATATTCACCAAGATCTATATAAAATTAGTAGGATTTTTCATGTGCTTCATACTTCTAAGGCTTCCAGTAATGCTCTATCTCAACAATCTCATGAAGATCCTCCTTTTAGGCTCTTACCCCATCTTATACTATTGTCACATATATTGTTCCAATATCCACTCCTAATATACTAATCCCCTTCAATAATTTACAACATATATACAAAATTTTACTACTATCCCTACATATCTTGTGGTCACCCATTGGCCCTTGCATTCTACCTCTACTACACATTCCCTAGAGTATGGCATTCATTATTTATAGAATAAGGTGTTACAGTTAAAGAGGATTATGTCTACAACATATAATATCATGGATTCTAATTAGTTTCTTCATACTCCACTTGCACCTAAGATGGTATCTATGAGGATGAGGGTGATTTTGAGAAACACCCTTACTCTATTTATGTTGTTATCTTATATTATGCTTATAATGATTAACTTATTAATAATATTTTCCCTAGAATCCTTAAGGATTATGCTTTGAAATGGTTTTATGACCTAACTATTAAATTTTTGATATATTTTCTTTCACACTTATCTATCAATATTGGTGATAAGTTTTCCAATTCTTAAACGACTAATACACAAAAAATTGTAATCAAATAACTAGTGGCTATCTCTTAAACTACATTAAAATGCTTATAAAAAATAAACATTGTACTTAAGAATAATTAACTTCAAGATATATTTTCTCGAGTATCTTATCTTCCTTACAAGAATCTATCATGTTTGAAAATTTTCAACTTTGATGAGATATATTATACTTTAAAATAAAGAGAGTCCAAGTTCCTAATATTGTAAAAGATTAAGTATAGGTCTAACCCACCTACTACATCTACATCTAAGTTCCATGGAAAATAAAATTACAAAGGAAATATATATGATACAAAAATTGAAGATTAAAAAATTATTTATTCTATATCTCAACCTAAAAATATTTAGGTACAATATCCTTCTCAAATGAAATTCACATGATTACATTTTTCCACCATATGTGATCTTACAAAATTTACTTGAATATAACCTTGTATCTCTCCCTCCACCTACTAAGGTTGACACGAGAAATATTCAAGATAAATATTTCAACTCTAATGCCTATTTTTACTACCATTTATGTATTGGGCACTCAAATAATATATGTTTTAAGCTTAAAAATCTTATCTAATATATAATTCTTACCAATGTTATTTAATTTGGTTCCCCTCCTAGAAAATCTAATCCTTAATTCAATTATAATTATAATCTCTATATCTACAATGACCCACTTCCTAATCATCACACTTCAAAATATAAGAGTAACCTAGAGGTGCATTATGCATATAAGGCACAACCTCATCCGTATGCATACAATCATCCACTAAAATCTCTCTTTGGTATAGTTACCTATTTTTTACATCCCATACCCCTCATTTGATTTTATGATAATGAGATACTTAATGATAATGTTATTTCTCATGTGATTTATATTTGAGATATTCTTAATTAGCAACTTATCAATAGTGTAGTGGTTGATAGAAGTTCTTGGCACAACATGTTCACTCTCACCCTACTTACATCTTTAGGCTATAATAATCAACATATATAATTCAATGCATAATATTCTAGTCTATTTATTGGAAACATTTTTATCCCTCTTTTTATGGGATCTACAAATGTGGATACAAAATTTTTTGTTATTAATTCCATTAGGACATGTGACATGGATTTAGGATCACCTTTTCTTCGAATACTTAGGCCTATTCCTTCTATGTTTCATAAATGTGCTAAAAAAATTCAATCAATTTGTTATAATGAAGGGTATCTTTGCATGCCAAAAAGTATCTGGGAATTTTGTGTGTGCTTGACTCCCTATGGGTCTAGGTTAAGGTAGTTGACATAGAGGATGATGGGATTATGATGGGTGAATGAAATAGATAGTATGAAGATAGTATTAATTAACGGGTTTTGGTAGGTTGGAGGTATATGAAAGATAAAATAAGGTTTATTTATAAATATTATCAAGAGAGTAATACCTACTCATCTAGGGCAGAAAATATCTTATGGAATTTCTCATAATGAATCTTACAATTGAGAATAATGGAAATTTTGATTTATTGATCTATTTTATGGTCAATGAACATGGAAATTTTGGGTTGTGAAACACATATGAAATGGTTCTTAGATGATGGTTGGCATTGATCTATCAATTTCATATAGAAGTTAAGAGTGGAGAAATAGTACAAGATAAAACTCTCAAATCTCTAATGGGTGTATGAATCTCAATAGATGATTATGTGGTTTTTATCTTGAGGGGATTCACCATAAAGAAAAATGAGTTGTGGTATGATGTGTGATAGAAAAGGTGAAGAATGAAATAATTCTCATCTCATTTAAGAAAATATATTGTCTTATATGTTTTACATCTCAAGAAGAGTGGGAAAATGAGGGAAACATCCAACTCTACCTTGGAAAACCTAGTTGTCTAGAGTCATTCGGATGGAGGAGGAGTGAACATTATATGGCGGTAGCTATGATTAGGATCAAAAACAAATATTTACTGAACTATGGATTGTTTGGTTGATTTATCTTGAATGAGATATGTGTGGATGGTGTAGACACCTAAATTTGGTATCTCTACCCTTGTCTTCTTGCGTGCGCGTATTTTACCATGGTATGAGCTAGACACTTTAATTAATTCCCCTTTATTTAATTAAATTCTCACTTAATTATCCTATCACATTTAATTCCCATCCAATCCCCATTAATTGATTAATTCCTATTGATTAATTAATTAATCAATTAATACCTTATATTCCCTAACAAACCTTATATTTTGGATGTTTTTATCCTAACATACATCCCCTTGCTTTTCTAAACTTTTTCTTGCCTATTTTTATCCCCTAACTACCCATGACACATCCTCTTCCCACCTACATTCTTTAAATCATCCTTCCAACTCTTAAATTCCCAAAATCTCGATCAAAATCACAAAAGTAGCCCCATTGGGGAAACTTTCCCCATAGTTGGCGATGACCCATCCCAATCGACGTCACCCCTATAAGACTATCTCAATCCTTTCCAAAAATAAGACAAAATAACACAGAAAACACACAAGTGTGACTTATCTCTGATTTTATTTCACTCTATGAAATCAACCTTCAAACCAAAGCATCTCAAAAATCCTCTTACAACCTTGGAAGCTCATTTTAATCATTTAAATGACTACATGATGTTTTGCATTGATTTTTCTGCTATATATATATCATTTTATTACTATCTTGTTTAATCTAACACATTTCAGGTTTACCAGTGGTCATGACTCGTTATCGAGGTCATTCTTCCATTTTCTATAATTGCACTTTCCTTTTCGGTTCTTCTACCTTTGTCGTTGATTCACTTTCCTACAAATCATCATCGCCCATCCCGAGTCACTTGTTAACTCACCCTCTCTGTAACTATTTTTTCTACTTCCATATCCTTCTCCACCTTTGGATTTGTTTTGTATCTTCTCCATCCCGTTAAAACCATCATCTAATACCCTCTTTTGTATCCAAACTAGCCTATCTCGTATCCCCTGGTCATCGTCAACCCGGTCATGTTTTCCCATTAATCCATCCCCATATTTATTTCTCGGTTATTTTCTCGGTTTCCTAAGCCTCATATTTCCTTCTCGATTTCATTTCCAACATCCAAAAATTATGTTGCTTCATGTTGGCATCTAGATCTTGTGCGGTCTACATACTTACTTTGTTGTTCATAACCACTCTCCCAGGTCACCGTCAACCTACCTCTACACAATATGAGTCATCGTCGACCTGTCAGGTAACATTTAGTTTACATTTATTTCAATCGAGTTAGCATGTATTTATTTGTTAGCACTTTCAAATTTTGCACTTCTTTCAGTTTCTGCATACTATCTACTCATCAGTCATTTATATCACTCTTTCTTATCACACGAGGGCTGACATCCACTAAGGAAGTTAAAGCTTCTTGGAGTTTCTTTTTCAGGAAGCCTCGACATAAACCATATAATCCATTTTCATGTTAGTGTTTCTTATTTGTAGGTTATCAACTGGTAGCAGTGAGATCCATCATCACTTTGTGCATGCCTCTATCCACATCATGCATTTAAGGTACATAAACCCTCCATCATTTCTGAGTTATGTAATTTATTTAGTAGCTAACTCATTAACTTGAAATGAACAAGAAAATACCTACAACATTCCTGACATGCCTAGTGGGACCACCCTTTAGGTGATCCCTTCCATTTATTTCATATTTTTTATTTCTTTTGTCTTCTACTAACACTACAACACAAGGCTTTTCTTTTTGCTTGCTTGTGTTGGGTTCGATTGCTTGGATCACTCTTCACTTAAATTTTAGATAAAAATAAATGCTTTATCTAGGTATTCCTATTTTTTTCCCATTTTCTCTTTTTTGCATCGTATTTCCCTTTCTTATGTGTGTCTTCATCAAAATATCACACTTTGATTTGGTTTTAAAAATAACCTTTATTTTCTGCATCCTACTTGCTCACATAGTTTAAGTAGGAGGTTAACTTGCTACATTTCACAATCCTCACACACAACCTAAAACTCACAAACCAATCAACACATCTAAACAACATCCTACCCAATAGACTGATTGGGATTTCATCACCCAATAGGAAGCCTCCTAAGACTCTCCCAAGCCAAAAAAAACCTAAAACCAAACATAGACTGCCTTCTCCTAGGTACCCCATTATCCATCCCCTTTTCTATTTTTCACATTTTCTTAATTAAAAACAATAAAAAATAACTATTTTCTTGACTTTCTTGGTTTAGTTAGCATAAAATTGTTCTTGTTTCATGCCCATAATTACTCATTCCACAAGTAAAAAAAAAGGAACAAAACTTTGCTTCAAATAGTTCCTCATCTCAAATATTTACAAGAACAATTACCTCATCCTCGCCCTTGATTACTTATTTCATGAATGCTCAACATCTTATTAATTTCTCTCACAAAGGATTCCTTGTTCACATTACAACCTTAGAAGAGACCAATCCGTTCTTACATCATCAATTTATCTCATATAGGCATGCTACCCCACAATCTGCTTAGATGGGAACCTTTTGGGCCTCCTAAAGTCTCTCTCGGTGATACCATGTTCTAAGAGATTATGGATTCCAATACAGTGGTGCTCCAAGACTATCTCCTTAGGATATCAACTCAGCTTCCCCTAGATGGTCCACCACTTCAGCAACTTTATCCTTATCAGACCAATCCCCAAACCACCCAATTTGTAGTAAATGAACTTTCTACAACCCATCTTTCTTCCTCTTCCACCAATCCCTCATCTCACTAAACTACCCAGATAGTCATGCCTATTCCTCATAATCTCCCTCCAATCAACATGAATATCAACACTACCCTCCCTATCACCTCTTCGGTCACTATCTTTACTAGTGTCCCTAACCAACATACCCAAACATCACATCCCCTATTCGAACAACATGACCTTCTCACATCTAGCATGCCTATCAACACTTCCCAACCCCTTTCATAGGTGCTCTACATTATTCAATGTCTAATCCATTCCATCAATAGTTTCAACCCATTCATACCTACATCCCTACTCAACACTTACCCTAGAAACTACCCAATCCCAAAAATCACATCATGTTCCCTTCTCCCAACAAAAATTCTTTCAACAACCACCTCTTCAATAATAACCCATGATTTAACTCACACCCATAAAATTCCTAAAACACCTACACATTCACAAATTCACCAAAAAAATCATCCGCCACTTCTTACTTACAACCACCACCTCTCATCCCCCAACAGACTCTTTCAAATGACCCCATGTATGCTCTGATGAATAGGCTAGCCAACCTTGAGGCCGTTACTTTAGGGTCAAAAGTTTCATTATCATATGAGAAAATCTGTAATGAGCCTATTCACCCATCCATAACAATTGAAGTGTATCCTCTACATTGGGGATTTCCAAAATTCACCAAGTTTAACAACAAAGAGGATCCACAACAACACCTTAGAGCATTTAGACATGCATGTAACCTTATTGCACACGATGAATACTTAATTCTTTGCACTTTCCCCATGTCATTGGTGGTCCCAAGTTAGAATATTACAATATTATTCCTCAATATTATGTATTCTCCTTCTCCCAACTCATGCAACGTTTTTAGAACACTTTTTGGTTTACATTGCGTGTAAAATAACTATCAATGATCTATATGTCATCCAATAGTTTGAGGACGAGTCCATCGCAAACTTCGTCCCAAGATGGTGTGATATTATAAACAAATTATCCTTCCATTTCCTACAAATTGATCTCATCGAGTTCTTCTCACATTCGTGTGCAAATCATATATCCTCTACCTTACAAATCTAATCATTCTAAACCTTTGACGAAGCCTTTACCATGGCTCACAAACTTGAAACATGTGCCCTTGAGCAGGGTCATTTAAAATTAAAATAAAACAAACCTAAACATGAATTTACCAAGTCCTCCATGTAAAATGACAAATCAAAGGTAGTGGCCAATGTTTTGGTCATCAAATCATCTTTCGCACCTACATCTAGTATGTTGACTCAACAATGAGCCCTTCAACCAACGCCCAACTATACTCCCCTAGGGAGTCATATAGTATAATATTTGACAAGTTGATGGCAATAAACCTTATCACACTTCCTCCTATCCGACCCTTTGATGAGTCAAGACCGAAACCCATGTGGTATCATGAAGACCATTATTGCAAGTACCACCAAGTTCGAGGACCAACATAGAGAGATGTTGAAATTTCAAGGATTTGGTCCAAAGACTCATTGATTAGGGAAATATTCAAGTGGACAATCCAAATGCCTCACCCAATCAACCACTTGACATCTTCAAACAACCTTTCCCAAATCATGCACCAACAATCCAAGCTACCACTTCTACTACAACCCAACCACCCAACGCTCACACTATAAACACTCTTCACACCACTAATCAGGAACCAATCCCATCCACAACTTCCTCTCCTTCATCATCGATCACATCTACCCCCTTTGATATTATTCCTACATCTATCATACCTACATTTATCTTGACATCCACTCCCACATATACAACTACTAGAAACACATTTGCAAATATATCATTCATGCCAATAGAGACATTTATGAAATAACTATTCCAACCTATTTCCATGTCTGACATTAGTCCTCGATAAACTCTAATACCTTTTACATCACCTTTTCCCATCATACCATCCTGATAACTTAGGTTGGTTCCTCCTCCCATTCCTTTACCCACATCAACTTTTGTAACTACATCCATGCTACCTTATTCCTTCACACTAACTTCATCATATGAGGAATTCTTAAAAGCACTTCATCTTGTAATGAACTTAAATGTTCCTTCCATTTCATCAAAACAATCCAACCAATCTCTTCCTTCCTTAGATTACATCAAACAAATGTTTCCTCTTACACCCGTACTCAACAACACCATCACCATACAACCCTCTAGTTGAAATTTTGTCACTCCTCCCAAGGGTTCATCTCCACATAAAAAATCTATAATCGATCCTAGAGTTAGACAATCCAATGCAACATCATTTGTTTTAGGACCACAATCACTTCAACCTAAAAATCCAAATCCATTCAACACTAAAGCACCAACCAATATCAAAACCAAATTTAAGTCACAAAAACATCAACACACTCAAAATTTACCCCAAAAATACAAGATATTTCACAAGGCATCTTCTAGCACTTTAGTTGGATCATCTACTAAAATATTCCAACACTTATTATAAACCTCTGCAATCACACTTCCACCGATCAAGGCCTTTGATCCAAATGGAAATAATCCTTCATGGTTTAATTACAACCTTCTGTGCACCTATCATTATACCCCTGGGTATGATAGTGAGTGTATTAAAGTGCTCTAGGCCATTATCCATAACCTCATTGAATAGGAAAGACTTCTTCTTGGACCGATCCAGTTCCTTCCTTCCATATCCATTCCAATATCTTCCATCCCGCCTTCGGGAGATGACTCTTCCAAGGATGGTCACCCTTTGTTCATCAATTTTGTTCGAGTAACCACTCGATCTAGCCCATGTGATCCAAAATAAGCCTCTGAACCAAAACTGAAGACCTTCATCACCATTCCTCCTACTAAAGAGTTTACCATGTCATCAAAATCTAAGGTTTCGTCTTAAGAACCCCTAGGACCATTGAATGAGCATAATCAAACAAATCCATTATGCCCCTATCAAGATGTCACTCTACGAGCTCATTGAAAGCTCTCCAGGACCATGAAAGGCTCTCATTTAATCCTTAAAGTGTATTATGACATCCAATGATGAGGATTGGCCATTTTCATCTCTCGTAGGACCACCATTCTTTCTGCTGCGGCTATCTCACTCGATGATGCTGAAAATACGTACATCCCACCATAAGAACATGACCTTCCCCTCTTTATTATGGTCAGGATCAATGATACATTCATTCAAAGATCCATGATTGACAATGGGGAAATCATTAATATTCTTCCATCACATATTTTTAACCAACTTAAGATCCTCAAGACATACGTCACCGAGACACTTGTGGTCTTTCACACTTTTAACTATGTCATCACTCCCATCTTGAGAATGGTCATTCTTCCTATCTGAATCAGTGAGAATCTACTTCATGAGGTATTCTACATCATTGAAGGATAATTATAATACAATGTTCTCCTTGGATGGTTGTGGATCTGTGCCATGTGTTGTGTCCCATCTACACTTCATTGTTTCCTTAAGAATGAGCAGAAGGGAAAGATTTTGAAACTTCCTTAGGATGATCCTTTCTTAAAAATGTGCAATATGAACTATATAACAAATGATGTACTCGTTCCCAAGAATTATTCATCTCGCACCATCTAACATCTCATCCATTCCTTGTTGTAAACTTCTTAATTATGAATCCCTAGATAAAGTGATGGATAAACTCACGTTGGGGGAGTATTGTCTTATCACACTCAACCTCCTTCCCACTCCTCACCATATCAGTAGACCCGATAAGGCACCTATGTACCAACCAAACGTTGAGGATTTTATTCGCTTCAATCCACCACATCTTCACACTAATCTTATTTATGGTGGTTTTGATACCCCCTCTTCCCACATCAATGATATTCCACATGACAAACCTTA